>JAXGGA010000134.1:0-319554 GCA_038373865.1 Uloborus plumipes
GAAGTCGTGCATTTGCGCTAACCCAACCTATTTTTAAATGAAGTGGTCCGTTTCCGCTATGTCTTCGCCTTTTAACTTTAATATATTTTTCTCAATTATTTATGCTCCTCTTTTCTAATCAACACTTTTCATTGAAAACCTGGACAGAGCTGAATGTAACAGCTAAATCAAACAGCACACAGATAAAGCGGAAAACATTACTCAAGAAATTAGTTTACGAGGATCCGAATCATTTATAAATATAAAGAAATTATTGCTTTGTATTCTTATGCAACGTAAAAATATATTTTCCTTCTGTAGTAAATTATAGTCATCACTAATACAATTAAAATTTTCATGAGTAGTGTACAAATTAAATGACGACGTATCGCGAATCATTGGTGGCAGTTTACAAGTATTAAGACAAAATTAAAAATTCAAGCTACCCCTGACCCTGATTGTAGATCTCATATTCAAACGAACTTCTCTGGTCATGAAGCATTTTAAATCTAAATATATTTATTTTTTTCGAGAGGACATGGTAAACACGGGAAAGAAAAGATCTTCCTAACTAGTAAAATTTGGTAGTTGAAAAAGCAGAATAAAGAAGGAAAATTGAAAATTCTTATACTAAAATCAATTACAAGTATTTTCGTTGTTAACAAATGGAAACTGGCAACAGATAAACATTTTAAATCGTTGAGTTTTCTTTCCTCGTCGCCCAACAATGACATCGGTTTCCAATCCTATAGATTTAAGACTTAGCTGCATTTGCTAAAAAACATTGTAATTCGAGTTCTATATAACGTGGATGTTCCAAATACATCTTATCAGACGCTTTTTTTTTTTTTTTCATTCTTTTGGTGCTATTGTTTTAAATTTTCCAGTGCGTTTTCACTCAAAAATTGCGAAAAACATTTTCAGTTTTTATTTAATATATTTGCTAATTAATGTCTTCCGAAAACGCGACCTAAGAACACTCTCGATCACTTCACCTTACAAACAAAAAAATAATTTCAAAATCGGTCCATCCGTTTAAGCTACCACGGACAGACACACAGATCGACAGATACACAGACAAGTCAAAGTTATAACTCCCTTCCTTGTTACGTCAGAGGCTATAAATTACTACTTTTAACTAAAGCGCCCGGCAGAAATAATTGTTAAATTAAAAAAGAAAAATTAATCGATTTTTACTCATTATTAAGCATTATCAAAACAAGTTTGTATTCATATCAGTTGCAAGCAGTAGATAAGGTTATAATTTTTATCGTTAGCAAATATATTATAATCAATAATTTCTTTGTGAAAACGAGACCAAATCACAATGAATTTCAATTCGGCATTCTTTTACCATTCATCGAAATACTTTTAGAACGTTGGGTATTCAGTTTAACTTCAAATAGTTCGATTTCTGCACCGAAAACTAAATCAAGATCTCCCGGCTTAATTAGAAATTAATAATTCATACGTTTAATGTCTTTCCAATTATTTTCTGTCTTAACCCTTTATGTCCCGACGGGACTCAGAAGTCCCGCTTATATAAATTTAGTATTATTAATCCTAAATGGCTGAAATCATGCTGAAGCTTTTAAGTACCACTCCTTGTACTTTGCTGAGAGGCCGACAGATGGTACTTGCGATCGGAAACAGTTTTCTTAGGGGCCCTAAGACGTAGAGGACCTTAGACCCCCGAGATTTTCAAATTTTTTATGCGCAGTATTTTTGTTTTTTGATGTATTTACAAACAAACCAAAAATATACATGGGCGATTCTCTGTAAACTCGTCATTTTTCACACGAAATCTGTCCGGGCAGGGTTTTTTGAAATATTCGTATAATTATAATACTATTGCTCAAAAAATGAATCTATTACTTTGGTTTGAAAGAGGGCCAATTGAAGTTTGTGTTTTTCTGATAAATTATGATAGGGGGAAAGTCCCCGCCTAGTATAACTAAGCAGGGGACTGTGCCAGGTGACTGTGTTTTTGCTCTTTGTTGCGTGATATCTGCAAAACTATTGGAACATAATTAGTTACAAGACTACCTATAAATTTAGGCACAAATCGTGGACATAATAACTAGTATGTTTTATAATTTAATTAATTGGCATTAATAAAATCACTTCCCAGAGGACTGTTTTCGCAACGACCCTGATGCATACTTTCATCACAAATGTGGCTCTCAAACTAAGCAAAGTAGCCTTTCAACAACATTCTCGGCGATTTCGGCGATTTCGGCAAATTCACACAGATTACTTTAAACTTCATGCCAAAAAGAATTTCCAAAAGTTATAGATTTTTCGCATTACAGCTTTGAATTTGTTGCAGGGGACTGTTTGAAAAAACTCCGGACAGAATTTACATGACAATTTTAAGTTTTAGAAATACGTAATTATACCTTATTTCATAAGAAAAATATAGCTTCATTATTCTACTTTTAGATATGAATTGCCAAATTTATGTAGGGTTAGTAGATTTTTTGAAATACTGTCTTTAACAGTTAGACTATGGGATTGGGACAGCCAGGGGACTGTGCTTTTGGCGCTTAGATAATTTCTAGAAAAAAAAATTAAATTGTTATCACTCCAAATACAATCGGGCCACAAAATATTAATGCTTTACTTGTATTAAGAGCGATAATTACTTTATTACACTTTATTATTTTTTAAATACTTACTTCGGACAGCCAATTACCAGTTTACAGAGAATCGACCACATATAAAATTCATTGTTAAATTATTTTGCTAGATAAAGGGTTATGGTACTGTTATAAGAACAGACGTGTTTAAAGTGTCTCAGAAGCAATACTTGCACAGAAATAAACTAAAAGTATCCTATTAGTTATTAAATCAATCATGAAACTTCAAGTTTGAGATTACTTCTAGAGTATTTTACGTTTCTTGAAATAATTATGCTAAATGCATGGCGATATTTTTTTGAAATCGCGATTTGTTCACAAAGCGCGCGCTTTTCAGAAACGAACAGAAAGAAAGTTATGTTATTTTCTAAACTCTTACACTGCGTTCCTTGTAGCACGATTTTAGTATTAGGGTTGGTTATGGTAAGTGGGCCCCCTTTTTAGAACAGTTCGTTTTTAAAGCCTTATACAAAAGTTTTAAAGCAAAACAGCTTAAATTTTTTAACTTATTTTATCTTGGACATTATTAATGAACACAAGCTCAGCATTATTTCCGAAGAAAATGCTTTAAATATTTTTAACCATCGTATTATTTACGAAATGGCGTGGGGGACCCACTTTCCCCGTAGGAAGGGGTAAGTGGGCCACCCGGCATTTATTTATATTTAAAGCGATCATATTTTGGAAAGCGGTTTATGGGTCCTACCTGACAAAGTATGCAGTATTGTAGACGGGACTATTTTTCTGTAAATGTATCCATTAATGAGATATCTACTTACATTTAAATGTGTATGAAAGAAAATTATAAAGCGGAATACAAAACAATTGTGTCTATGAAATTCATTAAAAGCCGTAGGCGTATTTTTTGCTTTTACATATATAAATTAATGTTGATCAAACATAAAGGAGTCGATTAAAATCAATTTTGGTAAAATAGGAAAAAAATATAGATTGGAAAAAAATGGACACACTTAATGGCAGCGTCTATTTGAAGATTTATTAGTAGGAAACGTTATCATTTTATCCACAGTTATAATTCTAACTTCACCTGTTTCATCCAACCAATAAAAAGTGTAGCTATTTCGATTCTTTCTATCAAATTTTTCAGTAGGGTGAGTTCTGGTAAGTGCGTACCCTTTTTTGCAAAGTTCATGTTCTCAGGGATGCTGCTCTGTTGAAAAATTTTGTACACTCACAATTTTTTTTTAGTTTTCTTTCCAGATCCTTTACTAAGACTTTCAAGCATATAATATGTCAAATAAACCATAAGCATAGGTTTTGTGACCTGGTTTATGACACCTATTCTAAGGTACGCACTTTCCCTACCTAGCGGGGTAAGTGCGTCCACCTTAAATTATGTGAATATGAGCAGGAAAAAACTTCTAGCACATATTAAATATGTTAGGTAGTTGCTTTGGGATAATTCCTAATACTAGAGATCAGCACTTGCTTGCATGGATGAAACGCAATCAGTGATATTCCACGCATCTTGCGAATAACTGTGATTTGATGATTGAGAGAGTTGTGTCAGTGATTCTTCCTCTGTCCTTTTAATAAGACCAAGAGAGCAAATGTAAGTTGTTTTTTATTTAGTAATAATCACTCATAGTCTACATAGTTTATTTTGGTTGAATACATTAATCAGTCTGTGTTTAAGCCAGGGTTCGCACTTACCCCTTTTTAAATGTAAGATGAGACATGTGCCTCCAATAGCTTTGTTGTAAATGCGTACCCCTGTGATTTTCTTTAATTCTATTTGTATGGTAGATCGTTAGGTGACCTGAGTGAACAATTCGTTTTTTTTTTCTTTTTTTTTTTTTTTTGAATAAATACGGTTTTAAAATATTTTTCTTATTAGAATCAGCAGCAGTAAGAAAAAACAAAATAAAGAGCAAAAAAAAAAAAAAGAAAAAAAAAAGAGAATAATTGATCATGATGTGATACTTGTACTTTTTTTTCTTGTACATTCAAATAGTTTTTCACAAGGTGTTCTTTAATTTTCTTAAACATAATTTATTCATTACTTCACATTCGTTTTTTGAATCAGTTGGTTCCTTATTTAGTATTTCACTTAATTTCATTGCTTCATTTGTCATTCTGGTTTAAATTAAGTATAGCTCATGATCGCTATTTTCAACGAAAAATTTACTAACTGATATCTAAAAGCCAATTTTTTTTTGAGAGGTAATGAATAAAATTGAAATCTCATGCCGCATTCAATGTTAATATAAATACTTGATGAAAATGATGTCGGATTTATAATCGGTTTACAAAAGAGTTATAAGCAAAATTAAAGGTGAATTACGAGAGTCGTATTTTTCACGTAATGGTACACACTTGCCTCATCATAATTGTACGCACTTGCTCCGCATAATAGTACGCATATGCCTCATGATAGTGGTACGCACTTGCCCCATCATAATGGTGCGCACTTACCCCCACCTTACTTTAAAGAACGGGAAAGTGCGTACCGTCATATAAACAAATTTTAGTTAGAGTATTTGATCAAAATACCCCATATATGTTATTAGTAGCTATTACTTAAAAGAAACAACTTGCATTTCTTGACTTTAATTGCCTTTTATGACTACAAGAGAAACTGAAACAAAACCTTCTCAATCTTTACTTAAGAGTTTTTTTGAAGACATTTAAGTTATCCCTGATTGTGTTTCGTCTATTGAATCCAGGCCTGAATTCTACCTATTGAAATTATCATTAGACACTTATCTAACATAGTCGATGTGTTGCAGAAGCCATTTCAAGACAGTGTTCATATAATTCCCAGTGGACGCACTTACCCCGTGGACGCACTTACCAGAACTCACCCTATTTTTTTTCATTTGTATCATATTTTAAAATTCGACCTTCTTAATACTTTATGGTTTTCCTTGATGCAAGTTTCACAAATACATAGTTACAAGCATTGGCAGTTTTTATAGCTAAACCATCAATTTCTTCTAGGTCTCCATAATTATCTTTCATTTCATCGTAGAAATTGCTTCATCAAAACTGCTTTTCATTTTGAAATCATCATTATTATGAGGGGACCCACTTACACCATAGTGAGGGGACCCACTTACCCTAATAGCAAAAAACCAAGGGGTAAGTGGGACCCTCCCCTTAAACACTTATTAATAATACTTGGCATAAAAATTCTTATTTCAATGTGTACTTTAGTTTAAACTCTACAAGAAAACTTGATGAACATCGAAAAAATAATAAAAACTAACATGAAAACAATTATTTGAAAAATGTTACTTGAACTCGGAAAAAAAAATTTGGAAAATTTTTTGCCATAAATTATATGATCTAAAAGAAAATTCTATAAAACCCAAATATATGCAAACGCAATCACTGTGATGCAGTTTGACATGATCAGTACAAAAAAGTATAAAAACTATACGCGCAGTTCAGTTTTAAGGGGGGTGACCCACTTACCCGAACCAACCCTAATCAATATTTCCAGGAACATAACTTTTGAACATTTAAGTATATACTGGAGGCTAGTGGCCCATAGGACCACGCTGACAAATTTTGAATGTTTCCAGATGATAAGAGCTGTCAGTCTTGTAATTGTGAGTACTGAAATCTTCGTCTTGCCTGTCTCATTGTACATTTATCCTAGCAGGGGTGCCCCCCCCCAAGCTCAATGGCGCAAATCCCCCCCCCCTCTCAAAAATTTTCACAACCCTCTTGTGCTTTTTATTTTTATTTTTACCCCTTTTTTTATTTTATTTACTTTTATATATATATTTTTTAATATTACTTATGAATTTTTTAAGTACTATTTATTTATTTTTTTAAATTATAACTTATTTTTTTATAGTTCATTAATTTTTTTAAATTTCGAATTATATGCGCAGGACAGAATCGCTTTTTTTCACTTCCAGATTTTTCCAAGCACACACACGCACACAAAAGAAAGTAAATAAGTAAAAAAAATAATAAAGAAATAAAAGAAATAATTCAAATTAAAAAAATAATAATTAAAAACTAATTTAAATAAATAATTAAATTAGTTTTAAAAAATCCCCCCCAAAAGTTTTGATGGCGCGCTAGTTAGTTCATCGCGCTATGATAGTTTTATGGTAGACGCTTTTGAAATGTGTTCCAAACCCTATTTATCTGTTCAAGCAAAAGCAAATAATGCAACGTTGAAAACACAAAAGCGCAGGAACACTGCAGACACGTGTTTCGGCGTTACGAGGAACCCTTTTTTCAATGCAAAAAATATATGAGCTTAAAGGCTTCCGACAAACGCTTTTGTTTGCTTATGTTTGTATGCCAGGCTGGACATTAGTCCCGCACAGCTGACGAGGAATATACGGATGACGCACCGCAATGCAACGGATTGGGAAAAAATTCTTAAGAAGTACTATTATTTTTTGGTTTTTTTTTTCTTCTAAATTTTTATTTCTTTATTTTTCTTTTGGTAGCAGTACACGTGTTGCATGATAATAATCAATATAATACAGCATAACTGGTTTTTGTTGAGCACTATGGTATATTTTTTACAGAACTGCAAAAAAAAAGTGCGAAGTAACTATCCGACTTACTACTTGCCCAGCTCTAAGCAGCAACGATAGTTCGCCGACCACCAAAGAATTTTACAGGATATCCTTTATTTTACGAAAAGGAGGCTCTCTGTGAAAAAGAAGCAGGTGTCTAATTCCTATTGCTATGTGTACCTGTTTACTTTGTTTTTTGCGAGAAAAAAAATGAGAAGCTATTATTCTATCGGACAGAAAACATCAGACAGAAAGAAATAGTAATATCGGTGTTTTTTAGGTTAAAAATTGATACTGCTCATACAATGCTAAACAAACCAAATACAGTTTTCAGAGCTATGAAAAATAAATAAATAGCCAATTCCATGTACAACTAGTATTAAACTTTCATCCAATAAACTATAATTTAAGTATAAGCCCTACCGTAAAGTTGTCACACCTGTGCTGACCGCTCCCTTCTTCCCTCCCTAAAATCCCCTAGAGACACTTAGGGCCCTGCTCCACATC
The DNA here is from genome assembly GCA_038373865.1 of Uloborus plumipes. NCBI lineage: Eukaryota > Metazoa > Arthropoda > Arachnida > Araneae > Uloboridae > Uloborus > Uloborus plumipes. The sequence continues at coordinate 7,634 of JAXGGA010000134.1, forward strand.
AGCAGAAAACGCGACCGAAACCGAAAGCAGAAACCGAAAATTCGGGTACTTTCCATAGGAACACTTTTTAATCCATTTTACGTTTCTGTTTTATTTTTCTGCTTTACGTTAATGTGGAGCAGTGCCCTTACACCTATTATTACAAAGAGCATGTTAAGAACAGAGGCTGTACATTGTGCTCGGAGAGAATAAACCTGAAAATCTAAAATTTAGGTACTCCAAAACAGGTGTATGTAATTCTCACAGTCAATTGCATTTTCAGACAGTTTTTTAGCATTTAATTTTAGGCACTTCGATTAATATTTTGTTATCAATGTTTGAAATGTCTTAGAGCGCGGCAAGTGAAGATGAAAATTTAATATCAATTTCGTCTCATCACTCAACTTATTCCGACGTCATATTTTATGGATATATGTATTTGTAGCAATGTAAAAATACTTAGAGCTTCGTTCAATAAGCCAATTTTACAAAAAAATATTTTTAAAACATGAAAACAATTGAAAGAAAAATCATGCAGTGTACGTACCGTCCATCCTCCTCCCTCGGTTTCGAGATCACAAAAGGCTAAGAATGCCTCTTCAACGCCCTTTGGCTTCAAGCTGTAAACACCATTCCTCATGGTGCCCTGTGCTTGTAGATCGGCACAACTTTCAGCTAAATAACCTTCCCCAACGACTTCATGATGCACCTCTGGAACTCCAGGGATAAAGGCAGAATTTCCCACTTGAATTTTGCTTTTAACCCTCTCAACCTCTGACAATATTTTTGCACAAACATTTTGCACTTGTAGTTGCCTGGATTCTATATGGCCAATTCTTTGGGCAGTATCCTTTGTGGCATTGAAGATTGCTTGTATTTGCTTGGTACAAGGTTCCCCTGGTTTTGCCTTTCCTGATGCTTCCTTAAGTTTTGTTATAGTATCATTATGATGTTTCGCATTGGATGTTTCTATAGTTTGAGCTAATGCCTCGATTTTTTCGCCTACTTTATTGATGGGTTCTGTCATTTTCCTCCATAATTTACGAAATATCCTTCCTGGAGTCTCTCTGGGAATGCTCCCATCTTCTGCTGGCCCCTTGCCTTTATCTCGAAGCTCCCTAGGAGTATCATGCGAATATGCAATGTCATGAGCTGTATATTGGGCTTGATTTCCACTTGCACAGTTGCAATCTTGAACAGCATTTTCTAACCGACTGCTGAAACTCTCCATCTTAAAGTGAACTATTGATTGCACGGAATCCATCATGTCTTTCCATTTTGATTCAAGTATCCTACTAATACTTTTTTCAAAATCTCCTGTGCTACATTTTTTAGCAATATTATCTAAAGGGCTTCGTATAAAAGAATGCAAAACGTCTTTCAGTGACTCTCTGTCACATTCGATGCATTCTGACAGCAAAGCAGTGGACGCTGTAAGAGAATCAATTTTTTTTGTTATAAAAAATTTCAAATCACTTGTTGGGCACACATTTGGCATTCGCTCTATCCTGGTTTGTAAATCGTCTAATTTTCTATTCATTCCACCAAAAATTTGAAACAAAGCTTGAACGTTTTCTGACAATTTTTCCAAACGTTCTAATTCAGCTCCGGTTTTCTTTCCTGTTGTGGTAATTTGTTTACGTCCTAATTCTTCCAGGCTTCTGGATATCCTTTGAAGAATGTCTCTTCGAGCATCATTGTCTTGGTGTATTTCACTTAATAATTGACTTTTTCTGTTGATGTCACTCATTTTGTTGAGCAAAGTTCCAAGAGTCGATTCAATGCTTTGAATTCTTCCCGCGTTATCCATTGACAAAGCATCAAGTTTTCCTAAAAAATGATGGAAAGATTATGTTAAAATAAATCCATTCATTAATAATTTAATAGTTTAGTGCATTAATTAAAAGGGAAATTCAATGCTGTGTTTAATCTACATTAATTCGCACGTCCATAATGAAAGGGGCACATCTCAAAATAGCTGTTTTGAGAAAAATCGATTTGAAAATTTAAACTTTTTTTAAATCCTTGCCCTGGCTCTAATAAATTATTAAAACTAGACAAACTTTCATTGCTTGGTTCATTAAAGATTCTGCTAGGTGTATATGGTGTGCGTTTCCCAACTAATTTTAAATAAGTCAGTAATTAATGAGAAGTGCTCCTTTCATTCTCCATTTTCGTGGAGAATGAAAGGGGCACATCTCAAAATAGCTATTCTTATGGGCATCGGCATATATACCCTTTAATTTTTTTTTTTGAAGTTCTTGTCGTGACTTATCCTACATATCGCTCTTTCACTTCAGAACAATATTAAATCAAATTTTAATTCCTAATGATTTGACGCTAGGTTACATAATACTATTCTTCTTGTTCTAAAAAAGGAACCCTTCATAAATCACTTGTGCACAAACAATTTGTACTTAATAACAAACAATTAAAACGAGTGTCATTTTAAAACAAATCAAAATTACGGTTTTCTTAATTGGTTTTAAAAAAGTACTAACCATAATTTGCACCAATGACGCTCGGCGAACTCTGATTTTCAAAGATGTGCCCCTTTCAAACTCAATTCTCCCTTCACAATCGGCAGAATCGACAGAATGATAAGAGCATAAGTTGCTTTTTAGCTGCGACTGTTAACTCTAGAAAAAAATGGGTCAGTTTCTCATGTAAGATGTACTAAGTATGTTTTTTAAAGATATTCCCAAAAAATGCATTTTTCGAGATGTGCCCCTTTCATTCTGGATGTGCGAATTGACTTTAACTTTGATAGAATTTGAGCTAAGAGGAGAAGTGGTAAGACAAAATTTGAAACTTCTGTTAAACATTTTGAAACAAAATGCTATAAAAAGGATACTTATTGTTTCAACATTTCTAATGAAAAATTGTGTACCAGAAAAAAATTCTTTAATGTATAAAACCAGTGCGTTTTTATTTTTTTATCTTGTCTCACAAGTAAGCTAACCGGTGCTTTGAGCTGCACTATAACATTTTTAAAAGTAAAACGAACAATAAGACAATACGTTAACCCTTTATACTCACTTCTAATTCCGAAGATTTTTGTACCGAATTAATGATACAAGTGTACTGAAGTACAAGGATATGCACATTAATATGGAAATGGGATATTATTTTCAGATGTTATTAGAGAAGGCTTTTGAAAACAAAAAAAAAGAAGAAGAAGTCAGAAAATCGTTGCCGATCAAAACAACGGAAGATTCCAAGATAAAACTTTAATATTTTTTTCTCTATACTTAACTCTACTATGGCAAAAAAAAAAAAAAAAAGCTGTGATGGAAGCTTTACACAATACTTTACTACATTTAAAATTAATTTGATACATTAAATTTTTTTTCTCCTAAGCTATTTTCATGCAGAAAAGATTTAACTGCATATGTAGACTAAAATATAGCTTTCTAACTATGCAAAATATTAAATTAAGCAAAGTGTTGAAAGCTTCACTGCTGATTTATTCAACGTTTTTGCTATGTAAGTAACATTGAGATCAAACAGATTCAAAATTTTCATTTATATTACATATTGTTGCTGGCTGTTTTCTTGTATAAAGCATATATGAAATTAAAAGTGCTAAACCAAGTAATAAAAAGGAATTCTAAACTGGGAGAAAATACTAAAAATATTGTCATCTACTTCTTCTGTACACTCCATGAACTGTGAGTTCAAATATCTGAAATAACTTACTTTTATGTGGAACAAAAGATAAAAGGAAGGAATTTTATTCTATTCTGTAGGGGAGAGTGCCTAAGACAGAAAACATCCGCAGTAACTGACAAATGATATCAGGTTTATATCAGGTCAAGCAGACTTTTCGTCTTAAGGGAATATAAGAAAAAGAAACCTCGCTGTTCTTCAGTTTTTCCTTTTTTATATAGCTTTAACACCTTGCGCAATACGATTATATCTCGGAAATGGGAGTATTCTGCCTTCCATTCGGAACAAGACTTACTGCAAAGCAATTGGACGGATTATTGTTTAATCCCCCAGAGTGAGATTGATTCTCGTGTTCTGTCAGTACCAAATGGAGTTATGACCACTATCTTTTTGTTTTCCTCTCTTTTCAAAAGAATAGAACTGCGTATGAATCTGTTCAATTTCTTTGAAAACACCAAAACCACTAAAGCTTCGACAAGTGCAAGTTTACAGTACGCGAATACGAATTCTCAGTTACAAAATACTTGAAAACGTAAATGTTTTCAGTGCTGTGAGTTACGTGACAATCTTTTTTTTTTAAGTGAAAGTCGATAAGAGTAAGACTCATAAAGATAGAATAGTATTGGAGTGACTAATTGTTTTTCTTATAAACTGGTTGTGCAATTCATGAAACCACGTTGAGAGGATCAACTTTCGTGTTTGTAATGCAACAGTTTTTCACTTGTTCAACTATGGGAATACACAGTTCGAAAGGAATTTGAAGTAATCTCTGTCATACAGCATAAAAAGATTTTGTTCAAAATTTTTTACACATATGAATAACAATTGAATCGGTGAGTGCAAAAACAATGTAAGTCTAGAATTTCAAATTGTTCAGGAGAGAGAAAAAACGTCTGAATTCTAGCATTGTTTCTACGGTCAACGTTCAAATAACAGGCCCCTTACCATTCGAATTAGTAACCTGACTGACGTGATTTTTGATATCAACACGTATCTTGCCTCCCACAACTCGTTTTCATCAAAAACGAATTTTCGAATTTTTGTGACTGATGTTGTTTTTGCTTTCACCGATTCAATTAGGCTTCTTTTTTTTAATTAAAATTGCAACTTCCTTCTTTTTCTCAAGTGACACATTATGCACAAATAACTTTCTCTCAAACTTTAAATACTGTAATTAAGTAATGTAAAAATCAGGCAAATTCTTCGCGAAGCAATTTTATTTACTAAGCAATGGATGCACTTTCACTCTCTCCTATCCTTGTCCTTCCTCTGTGTGAATGACTGTGTTGTGACTTGTGAATGGCTGCTTGCTCTATAAATGGGTCTTATGCCATGTGTGTTGAGCTAAATCGGACTTACACCTTAATGGTGCTCGTAAAAACGGAAGCCGTACTTATCCCGCCCTAAATTGGGTAGATGTGTCTACTCGGGCTCGGGTACCCGACTCGTTTCAGAAACAACTGATAGCTTCATTTTTTTCATTTGATTTCTTAATAAGTTGATGAACAATTAATTCATTAATTTGTTCATGTTATTAAATAAGACTATCCCCTTTTGGCGAAATGTCTGTAAGAAGTACTTTAAGCTTTCGTTTTTTTTTAAATATTTGTTTAGAAATACTTACTTTCTACTCCAACTATGATATCCTTAATAGATATAAGATCCTTTCGAAGTTCTTGATGTCTGCCTCTGACGTTAGGAGCCAATACAAGTAGCATTATACAAGCGAGAGACGCCAACCAATACTTTGCCATTTCTGATCCCAACTTTTAGTGTAATCCAATTTTTGGTTAGTTATGATTATGGCCACATACTTCAAAATTTAATTTCTTTGATCCCATGTCCTAAAAATAAAATGGGTTTCATTTAATTGCGAAAAATAGCATGTATAAAATAGTTATAAATGCATTAATGTGCTTCCATAAATGCAAAATACTGCAAAAATATAGCAAAACAGTTCCACCAACTATTCTATTTTTCATGTTATAGACACATATTTTACAGAATATTTTATTTCCATCAAATTTAAGATAATACTACCTATAGTCGATACTGCACTAGACTTTGATAATGCACTAGTAGTTGATACTTATAAAGGAAAATAAATAAACAAGAAAAAATTTAAAGCTGTATAAAATTACAAAATTGTTCAGAGGTGTTTGAATTTATACTGTTTATCTTTCAGCTTCTCTTCAGCTAATTTTTACTTCCAATGTTTCTATTTTTAATTTATTATACGTTTCAACGGTAGGGTTTTTTACATTAATGACTCAGAAAATAGATATGTTGGTATTTTTCACGAATAAATAAATTTTTTAGAAAAAAATATAAAATTCATGAGCGGTAAAGATAACAATTGATCAAGCGATTGGGACAAAATAAACTTTAACTGAATGAAACTAGTCTTTGTCCTGAATTTAATATATTTCAAACTCACTTCGACTAAATATATAAAACGAAATGCTTTCACTGTGCCCTTTGAACTAAGAGAACAAAAATGGGGAAACCTGTTTAAAATCTTGTCAAATACAAAAGCAAGCAACCGAATGTGTTTCGTTGGTTTAATTTGTTATACAGAAGCACAGTAGCTGTTAGTAAAAGCCATTCAGAAAGGCACTCTAATTAAATAAAAAAAAAAAACAGTGGGGCTATTATCAACTCCTGCCAAGTAAATTTAAAAAAATAATCTCAAGCAGCAGAGCTTTCAAAATAAGTTTGAAATGATGCTCTGTGGGATTACAAGAAGAATAAATTACATCATAATGCTAAAAAATAATGAAAAATATAACAATAATTTAATAGTAGTATTGAAAACTAAAATGTATATGTTGTTATTTTATTTTATTTTTTATCTATTTTATACATTTTAAAACTATTTAATGTTTTCAAACAAGTTTATATACTTCATTTTCTTTTTCATTGGCAAAGAAAAGTTCTAACAAAACTGATTTCAGTTTCTTTATAGCACCCATATTTCGTATTTTACCGTTTTTTCATTTTATTTTCTCTTTACGGACGGCAAAAAATATATTACCTTTACTTTTCCTTTTATCTAGACACTCCCGAAAAACAACCACTTTCAATGATTTCATTTTTACTAATTAACCGGACAAAAAATAAGTTGCTTCAGGCCCAAGAGTCGGATCACGAGCAAATAATAGCTCGTTGAAAACACAAACAGAATATTAGCGCAGGGATTCGAGCTATGTAACTACCTCCACGCGTCGGACGTCCGAAAATGAACGTCAAAATCACTCATTTTGAACATAATCTATGCGAAGTCATTTCACGGCGTCTTTTATCTCATTTCCGATCATAGTTAACAAGCGCTTTTAGAACCTAATAGCGCGATCGATGGAAAGGTGACTCTCTGCAACATTTATTATCATTTCTCAGCGAGGTACACAACTTCAGGGTTAACACTGACCCACATCTTTAGTCTTGACTTTCAATACATGATGGATATAAATTTGAAATATTTATATAATATTTAATTAAAACACACACATATACAGCTGACATATATTCACAGGATATATTTACTTATAACTGATGTTGACACTTACACTGTAAAAAATTAATGTTGTTTTTACAGTATATTACAGCTAACTTTATGGCAATAAACTGTTAAAATTGCTAATTTTACAGTAGTACACTGTAAAATTTCTAATTTTAGTGTACTAAACTATAAAATTGCTAATTTTACAGATTATTACTGTGTATTTTGCAATTTTAAATTGGAATCTCTGCTGCCAGTATTACACTGTTGTTTTTAAAGTATAATACAGCTAAATTTTACGGCAATAAACTGTAAAATTTCTAACTTTACAGTAAGAAACGGTAAAATGACTAGTTTTACAGTTTATTACTGTGCATTTTACAGTTTTAAATTGAACCTCGGTCGCCAATATTATATTGTAAAAAAGGCAGTTCATTTTTTGAAGTGTACATAAGTAAATTTTATTCATAAGTATTATTCATTTAAGAGTGGTATACGCTCAAAATTAAATTATATTTACAGAAAAGATGTGGAAGACACATTTTTGAGAAATAGTATTAAAAATATGCATAAAAGTACTTACTGTATATTCAGTTTAATACTATTGTGTGTAAGACTTCGTATGTAAGCTTAAAAATAAATAATTCTTGCGATCGAAACAAAACAATTCCAGTAAATTCATCAAAGGTGTTTTAACTTATTCTTCGTAAAAGAATTGTAATTTGAAAGAAAATAATGCATTAACAGAGTGAATTTTCATAATGAAATTCGGAATGTACTAAACGTAGATTTCGTGTGATGAATAAAAGCTGAAAAGTTTTATATTAATCATTTACACTTTCAGACTAAAAAATAAATAAAAGTTTATAAAATAATAAAACCAGTGAAAAATTGGTGTTTCTTTGAGCAAGTTATTCGCATTTAAGTTATTTTTTACGAAAGTGCTAAAACAATAAATTTTGCGAAATAACTAGAGATGAGCAGAAGCTTCATCTTGGCCGAAGCATGAGGTGTGATGCGACCATTTTGGCCTATAATAATTTATGCTGTAAATTTTATTTTACAACTTTCCATAAAATATTGTCCTTAAAGCTGTCTACACGCTCGCTATATTATAACATATAATAAAACGTAGAAGAAAACTATGTGTATTGACGACCCCTTGGAATCAGAAACTGTTCAATAAGTAACAGTATATTCAATTTAACTTGAAAATTCTTATGAAACAAATAAGTCAAACTAAATTACATTTGAAGCATATAAGTACCTTTGTGCGATAAATGTAAAATATAAATACAACGTTTTAAAAATACAAATACGCAGGGATACTGCAGACACGTGTTTCGGCGTTCTGTGCATCCATAGGCTCACAAATTTTTTTCATTGAAAAAGGCGTTCCTTGTAACGCCGAAACACGTGTCTGCAGTATCCTTGCGTAATTGTGCTTTTTTAACGTTGCATTTATACTTAAAATTACACTTAGTTAATAATTGTATGAACAATTTCAATTGCTTCAAAATAAAGCTAGTAAAATGCGACTTTCTTACACATTTTTAGTGCTGACACTTAGACATAAAAATGTCTATTTTTAACATCCACCAATCCAGGATATTTTTTACGTCATATTTTATTTGAAGAGTTATGGGTATAAAATTTCAGTTTTTGCTAAATATATTAATATGCTCACGAAATTTAATCAATTTTCTAGATATTGACAAAGATTATTAATAATAGTCCAGGATTATAAGACTTCCTGAGAATTACCAAAAAAATTAATTGAAGCTGAATTTTTATTTATTTTTTGTCAAGCAAAATATGAGAATAGGGCCAATTCCTTGCACATCCACTTTTAATGGAAGATATTAAGTTTCGGTATCATTTGTTACTTCAAGGAAAAAGCTTATTTTTAATTTAATTCTTTTTGAAGTAAACATTTCCAAAACTAGACATATTAAATATTTCATTTAAAATATAAATACTAAATGATAAGTGAGGAAGAAACATGTGCATCCCTCTAACAAATTCAACTTCAGTATTTTAAATTAAGAATATTTAAATATCTGTTGCGCACACAATATTAAGACTTATGTAAATAGCAGCTAATAGTTAAATTTATCTAAATAGAATAGTTTAACTTAAATTGTTCTGTGATTTATTATTTATGATATCAATTGGTTTTATTATAAGCATCAGCTAAACTGTTTTTCATATGTTTTTTTTATTTCAAATAATGCTTTATATGGCTTGTTTAAAATAAAAAAATGAACTGTCTGTTTTTCTGGTACTACCAGTACAAAGCAAAAATACTGTTTATTAGTGAAATTAATTTAAAAATGTGACAGTAAGCTAAAAAGGCTGTGTGTAACTGGAAATATGAAAACATATGGAGAATAGTGCTACATTGTGAGCATTTATTAATGCATTCAATGTTAAAACTTTAATACATGCAGCAGCCGAGGCTTCGGCTATTAGTTGGCCGACGCTTCGGTGTTTTGCGAGTCGACCAAACTGCACTTTTCCCCATCTCTAGAAATAACATTTACAGAATTTTCAAGAGCAAAAAAAAAAAAAAAAGACTTCATTTTTTCCTGGTAGCTCTCTTTCAGTTTTTCTTTTAATCAAACTGGCAGTGATTTCAAAATAAATCTAATACGTATACTCGTATACAGTAGCGTACATAGACTAAGGTGCGCCCCTCAGCAAGATTTGTAAGTGCGCGCCCCACTCCCCTATTAAAATGTAAAAACTATTTTTCCAGTGTAACCTACTATAGTGCTATTTTCTGGATCGGGCGCCCTCAAACCTCTTGCGCCCCCCCCCCCCGCGCCGCTGGGGTTGCGGGGGCGCTATGTACGCCACTGCTCGTATATAAAATTACTTTATTGTTGTAAAAGAAAAAAAACGGCTATTGTAATTTTTAAATGTTTCGTAATGAACAAAAAGAAAAAAAATGCTGGCAGAAAAAGAAATCATTATTTTTTTCTGTTTTTTAAGGATTCATAAACATTACTTTGCTTCAAATGCTTCTAAAAACTAAAGTTTGAAACATTTCACTGTTACCAGATGAAATATTGAGCCTGATGAAATATAAATCCCGGGAACTCAGGGTAACTAAATTATATGCGACTTTCAGGTAGCTCAATAAAAAAACTTGAGAGTTTTTTTTTTTTTTTTTAAGTGCACCGGATAGTTTGAAGTTATGTTTTTTTTTTATGTTCTGTATGCGACAAATTGTGAATCTTCGATAAGTATTCAAAAGAACGGCAATTAGAGTAACTTCGGGAGAGTTTTGACGTCCAGGATACATGCCGCTTTTGTCGGATGTAATTTCTTTTATAAGTTGAACTCTTTTGCATTGCATAATGGTTTTAGTTGTAACCACGAAACACGTCTTCTCAGTTCTCTGCAAATTTGTAAGAATTAACGTTGTATTTTTCCCCCACTTTTCGGCACAAACGTGTTTCTTTATTTTTTGCACAATTTTGTGTTGTTATCATCCATAGATTACTGGAAAATATATCCTTTTTTCTAAATTCAATAGAAAATTTTATATAACAAAATAACATTTTTTCAAGAATGGAAAAATTGACTAAGGGCCAATTTTAAACAAGCTCTTCCAATGCAGCTAAATACTTATGTTCAATAATCAAGTACAAAGTAAACTCATGTTTGTGAAAATTGCAACACCATGAAGGAATCGTCATAATTGAATGAAATTTAATACACAGCTGAGTGGTAGTGGTACAAATAAATGATTAAACTTAGAAAGCCAACAAACAATAAAAAAATATTGAAATTAGTATTTTGTGTAGCTACCACGCGCTGCAATAAGCGCTGCTACGTGACGTGGCATGGAGTCAAACAAATTTTTAATGTCTGCCTGATCAAGAGCATTCCATGTTTGTATGCGTAACCAAAGTTCGCCTGTAGAAGCAACAAGACGAGGATCACGGACGAGACGCCGACCAACGAAATCCCAGACATGTTCAATCGGCCACATATCCGGGGAATACGCTGGCCAGGGAAGAAGCTGTACCTGCTGCGATGCAAGGAAGGATTGAACAGCTCTAGCGACATGAGGGCGGACATTATCCTGCTGAAATACAGCGCTAGGCAAGCCTTAAAGGAAGGGGACAGCTTGGGGCTGTAGAACTTCACTTATGAACCAGTTGGTGTTCAGGTTACCCACAATTCGTAGCAATTGAGATCGTCCGTGATATGATATGGCACCCCAGACCATGACTCCAGGTGTTCGTCCACTGTGACGTTCGATAATGCACTCTGGAAGGTGGCGTTCACCGTCATCATGGTACCACACATTAAAGCGAGATTCGTCAGAAAACACAACATACTGCCAATCAGCACGCCAGTCCTTATGCTGATCGACACATTGTAGCCGCAGGCGGCGATGGTTTAGCGTGAGGGGGATCCTGTATAAAGGAGTCCTTGCGCGCAGTCCACGCTGCAGCAAACGTCTACAAATTGATGAAGCACACAATGAAACACCTGTAGCTGTTGACCACTGTGCTGTCAGTTCTCTAAAAGAAGCTGTACTGTTCACTCCCGGATTTTCGAGTTGTCCGACACTCGTCCGTCCACTGCTTCCAAACATGTATCACTGTGCTGTTGTTTCGCTGCACACGAGCGGCTACTTCACGGTAAGACAATCTAGCTTCACAAGGGCCGTTGATTCTCCCCCGTTCAAACTCTGTAAGTTGTTGAAATCTCGCTCTTTTTCGTCGAAAAGGCATAAGCAACAGCTGAGCTAACGTTCATCACAAGCAGATAACCACCTATAACCATACACGTCTTGCTACAGCCGTCTATTTATTCGGATAAATCCGGCGTTCAGAGGGACGCATGCACTACGAGTCTAAAATTCTAATCATTTGCATATCATATCCTACTTTGCATTTGCTGAAAATTTCAGCCCATTCGCGCAAGTCCTTCATGGTGTTGCAATTTTCACAAACATGAGTTTAAAAGCAACAGCAGCAGAACGCAATTGTTTTTTATTAAATATTTTTGAAAACTTTGACAGTACTAGATTAAAATACCTAGAAAAGTGGATAAAGCTCTTTAAACTATGTAAGTTATTGGATTTAATTGTACTCTCTATACTCAACGCAATACCTACTTTGTTTTTGCATTATATTTAATAAGCAATACTATTATTTTTAAATCAATCAATAGTCTAAACTCTAAACTTTGCACGCACACACACAAAAAAAAAAAAAAAAAGCTCTGTACTAACTCATTCACAAAATTTTATTGCGGAGTCAAACCTTCAGACATGAGCTAAAAAATGATAGAATACGCAAGAAAGACATTAAGATAAGTTATTAAATGCTTCCAGTAAGTGGTATTTTTAAAAAGTAAATGCACCTTTTTATCACCGAATTTTTTACAACAGTCGATACCACGTGTTTTCTCAGACGTAACGTGTTGGTTTAGTTTCCATCTGGTATCTTTCAACATATTAATTTATTTTGCAGGAGAAAGAAAGTATACATCCTGTTAAATATGGCATCTAAATGATGCATGCTCTCTGAGTACTGTTTTTCTTCTTCGTTCTGCAGCTGTATTTTATTTTGGGTTTTGTGTTTTTCTTACAAATCGAACACCATTGACCTACTATGTTAGCTCGTGTACCTTTTTTCTCGCACTTTGTACAGGATTATTTAGGTTGGTATAACAAAATTACAATATTGTTGGTGAAGAAATTCGAAAATTGAAGACACATTAACGCCGCTTAGTAATTGGAAGGAAATTTTGTCAAGAATAGTACATTGCAAATCTGCAGACACTTTCTGAACATGTTTTAAACACTCTCACTTGTCCCCTTTATTAGAACACTTTCTGGAACAGTTTTTAAGACACAGCTGAGAACAATTTTCAGAACTCTTGTTTGATTCCGCAGACTTTTCTTAACGCGTTTGGGAACGCATTTAAGAAAATGTTTTGACTGACACATGTCCCTTCTTTTAGAACATTTTATAGCACACTTATTATAATACTTATTCATGTTACACTTTTTCAATTATGCCAGTAGATTTTTCTGTTGATTTTAAAGCGACCTGACTGGGTTGTAGGCGATTTTCGACCGGGGACGACTATCCTTTTTAGTGGCCTTCGATGCACCAATCGAGTGATTCATTAAAATAAAATTTCTAATAGTATAATCTTTAAAGATTATATTAACTGATAGTTATTGAAAGCTGCGGAAATTTTATTTGTGTGACAGCAATAAACTGTAAAATTGCTAACTTTATAGGAAGAAACTGTAAAATTGCTAGTTTTACAGATTATTACTTTCAACATATTAATTTATATAGAATTAATTAGTTCTACTAATTTGCATTTTTAAAGTTTTAAATTGGAACCTCGGCTGCCAGTATTATACTGTAAAAACAACAGTTTATTTTTTTGCAGTGTACATATATTAGAGGCGTACCAGGGGTGCCTTGTTGTCGGAACACAGAGGAACATAGTTCTGAATCTTCAGCATTTCATATTAACAATAGAGTTTACCTATGGCGACTATTTCACAAAACTGGAATCAGGATTTGTCTTTGAAACCTATTCTGTAAAAATGAGCTTATTAATTATTATAAAATAAGTTTCCTGGGGGTTCTTTTCCTCCAAGAACAATAGTGCAGGAAGCACATTTTCAGTCAGTAGTAGAGGTGAAAGCACAAACGGTAGACTTAATGCAGAAAGTGACACCAAACGACCTGTAACTCTGCTTTCAACTGAAGAAATATTTCATGCAGTCAAGTAATTATAGGGAAGGGGCAGGGCCTGATTACAGAATAGGCCAACTAGGTCGTTGCTAGGGCCCCTAAAATTTAGGGGCCCCCAAATGGCTAAAATTGCTATAGTCAATAGCTAAAATTGTTTTATCCAATGCCTAAAATTGTAACGAATGAGTACAGGGGGCCCCAAAAAGGTATTTGGCCTAGGTCTTTGTAATATCTTAATCGGGTCCTGAGTAGGTTGAAGGGGAGTGAAAGATATTTGTATATCATTTCAGAAAAGCTAATTTTTAAAGACCAGTCCGGTGACTAAATTGTCACGCGTTGTACTTCGCAGAAAGTCGAGTCTATTTCTAAAACTGGGAGAGATATTACTCTGAGAAGTGAATGAATGGCATTACTTTCACTTCAAAAATTGTTAATTACACACCTTGAATGTTCTTGGAAAGTTAGGACTTCTAAGTCATGATTGAAAATAAATCTCAACGAGCCCTGTACAAAGAACTTTGTTGATAAAAGATATCCTGACATTGTCAACTCAGCAATTTTTGATTTTTAAAAATCTATAACTCAAAATGGAATGTTCCAAAAAAATCTTATTTTTTAAGTTTTTAATCCTCTTAAGAGGTTAAACGCAAAGGTAAATTTACATGAAAATTTCCAATCTAAAGAACAGATAAAATTTTGTTGTTTAAGTATATAAATGATTTTTGTGGAATTAAACTTCAAGAAAGGACTGAATCTGGAAACAGTTTGTTTTAGCCTGTTTGAAGTCGTTTTGTAACTGCAGTAATAGGAATTAAAAAAAGGTTTTTGCTTTAGTTTTACATGTATCATGCTTTGTACTTGTTGAAAAACATTTTAAGGAACACGTGTTTTTTTATGACCATCATAGCGCATAATAACCAAAAAAAAAAAGAAAACGAAACAAAGGAAAAATGCTTGCATATTCTTTAAGATCTCACAAAGTTGTTTCAAATTCATAACCCAGTAACTGAAACTAGAAAACATTTCAAGGCAGTTATTATTTTTTTTTTCACATTTAACTCATGCTGAGTTTCTTCTGTAAAAACCTTAGTGAGATTTCTCAGAATCAACCACTTCTCGTTGTGGTTTTTCTTACATGCCGGTTTTTTTCCCCTTTCTTTTGCCAGGATTCCACAAACAAAACCTCATTTGTTTTTATGTGTAAATAGGTTTCATTCATTGTACGTAATGTCACTTGAGCTCAAAATCTCTCAAGAGATACACTTTTACTTCAAATATATATGCATATATATTAGGGTGGTTCAAAAAAAAATTTTTTTTTGCTACGGACCAAGGCGCACCCTACTTTTTTTACATTTATGTATGAGATCACTCCCCTAAAATATCAGCTCCCTACTCTTAATGGAAGATGGTGCTCAAACACCCTTCATTTTTACGCTTTTTCGTAATTTTCACAATTTTTGAGTTTTTCTAACTAAAGAGACCATTTTCTTTGAAGAGACTTTTTTTTCAATTATTCTCATTTTCCAACTCATAAATATTAGTTCAAACAATTGGAAAGTTTCTTAATCGTTTGAATACATATAGCAACACCTTTGATACAATCGATTATTTAGTAGATCGCAGCATACTATGTAGATTGCAGTACTACTCGTCTACATGTTGTGCTATGGTTTTCAAAACTTACGCTTTCTAAAATAGAGTTGTGGAAGAACTGTTCAAAATGTTTATTATGTTTTTAAAGTAGTGGGATGCAGAGAAGAAAATTGCAAGATTTAAAGTTTTAAACTAATAGTGCTAGCAGTATCACAAGAAGAATGAATTAAATTATAAAAACTAATTGCACAAAATAAACTATTGTAGCTAGTCTGGCATTGAACTAATCTGAAATTTAGGCAAAGATATTTACTTCATGCTTACTTTGGCCATCATATTCCTCACAAGTTCTATTCTTTTTAATAACTTTAAAGCGAAAAAATGTTTGGCAAATAATTTAAAAAAAAAAAATGTTGCACATAGAACTTAAAAAATACTTTAACAAGTTTGAAACTTCAACTGTAAGCTTTTTATAACTTTATAGATAAATCTATGATCACTCTGACTGATTATGAAGAGATAATTGAGTTATTATTAGTCAATTATCTTTATCTTTATCGTTAATTTCGTGCAGGGCTGGGGCGATTCCCATTTTCCTGACCTCGTGATGGGAAATTGGAGCAGAGCAGATTGTAGGTACATACAAGCTTGGAAGTTATTAGTCAATTAGGGAGCCTATATGAGAAAATCCAGTTTCTTATATGCCTCAAAATATGTATGTTCCTATATAAGAAAGAGATTTTTCATATAATCTAATCATGAGAGAAAAACCTGTACAACACTTCCTACAGTTTAATCACCTTTTTGTACAGTAAAACAAATAGATTGAACTTTAATAGATGCTCCATTTGCTATTAAAACTTCTAGGAATATCTGAACTTGGAAAAAACCTTATAAGATATGAATGACCTGGAAAATGAAATAACAACTAGGACAGTTTTATTAAAGTACTTGTGACACCTTTCTGGTGAATTAATTAGTTTGACGTAGTTTTTTGTATCAAATTCTAGTTGAAAGAAAAGCAAGTTATTATAAAAATAAAGATTTGAAATATAGCAAGTGTAGTACAGAACAATTGGATTTTTTTTTTAAATGAAAAAAAGGGATTATTTTCTAACATTCTTCGTCCTACGCCCCAACGAATGCAAATAAAATATCAATCACAGAATTAAAATAAAAAATTAAAATAAATAAATAATGGTAAATAACGTTGCTGAGGAAAATATTCAAATAATTCAAGAATTTAACACATTTTTTTTCAATAATGAAGACAATAAGCAGTTTTTTTTACCTGCTGTTGAAGAAAATTGAGTACTTATCCTTGCTGAGACAATAAAATATGAAGGGTCAGGGGGAAAAACCACGGTAGTCCACTTTTTGTTGAATTTAAACTGATGCTACCACCTGTTAGAAAAATAAGTGTAATTTCGTTTAGTATATGCAATACTCGTGAAAAAACAATGTAGTCCATGTATTATTGTCATTTTAGAACAAGTATACTGAGGAAGTTTATGAGTTCGTAAAGTTTAAATTTCGTTTTTCTCAAAATGAATCAAATGTGACTACCGTGGTTTTTCCCCCTGACCCTTCATATTCAATACTAAAAGTCTCTCTCTCTCTCTCTCAAAAAAAAAAATCTATATATAAATATACATAGAAAGTTGAATTGCATAGCAAGAAGTTTAAATATTTTGGCTTTAATTAAAAACTTCTAGCAAATTTCAGTATAACAACACTGCTCGACACAAAATGAACAAATGTATCTGACACTATTCTTGCTGTTTCTTATGTAAAATGCTCCACTGAATTCAAATATATAATCTCCATTTCCTATTTCACGGTAATCGCTAAAACACAACTGGAATGAATATAAATAATACTGAAAGGTTCTTTATGGATAAGGAAATCTGCGGTGCAACTCATATGTAACATGCGATTTTTCCAAGGTTTTGAAAAAAAAATTACCGTTTGAAAAATTTTTTGGACATGGGAGTCATAGAAGGCAGTCCAATATTATTGTGTTGCATAAAAAAAATAAGCAAAATTTTGAAGCTGGAAAAAATGAGTTGTTGATGATATGTTAAAGATTTTACGGAGGGAAGGGGAAAATACCCCCATGAGTCTCCCTTTGAATTTTTCACCTCTCTAGCCCTATAGAAGAATGTTAATGGTAAATATAATGCTTCCTTCCTCTCCAAATAATATCTATGAAATTGTCGAAATCTAATGAAAATGGGAGGGGAGGGGGGCGCTATTTTCGAAAAGTGGGATGCAATGGGGGAAAAGGGTGGCCATATCAGGATTCATGAGATCATTGAACATAAGAATTAGCAAGAATGATAGGGAAACACCCGGATTTTTTTTTTTTTTTTGCCGCTCAACCGAAAAACGCTTGAAATTGACAAAAGTGGAGAACTATGTGAGCTTTGAGCACCGTCTTTTTATTTAAGTAGGAGGTTGAAATTTTGGCAGTATAATAGGGTGGATAAAGGTAAAAAAATGAGCCACCGCCGTGACCTCTAGGACAAAACTTTTTTTTTACCATAGGCTTGTGAACCACCCTAATATATATATATACAGGGTGTCCACTCCAATCGTGGACCAATAGCTAATTTCTAAACCGTTAGAGATAAGCATAGAGTTTATTTAGGAAAAAATCTCCAAATTATGAAAGGAATTTTGGGTCTATTCAATGTTTTTCAAAAGATCAAATTTTGAAAGAGTTACGAAATTTAAATTTTTATACAGCCCCCCAGTCCTATCAGTCATATTTAGTAAAACATTCTTGACACTGTAACGTTTAAAACTAAAAAAAAATCACTCTTCTACCACAAAAATTGACCGAGTTATGACGTTTTGAAAAATCAAGATTTTGAAGAATTTCGCATACGGTCCCTTAAGCGATCGCTCGATGAAGTCATGAAATAATGCAAAATCTTGATTTTTCAAAACGTCATAACTCGGTCAATTTTTGTGGTAGAGGAGTGATTTTTTTTTAGTTTTAAACGTTACAGTGTCAAGAATGTTTTACTAAATATGATTGATAGGACTGGGGGGCTGTATAAAAATTTAAATTTCGTAACTCTTTCAAAATTTGATTTTTTGAAAAACATTGAATAGACCCAAAATTCCTCTCATAATTTGGAGATTTTTTCCTAAATCAACTATATGCTTATCTCTAACGGTTTAGAAATTAGCTATTGGTCCACGATTGGAGTGGACACCCTGTATATATATATATATATATATATATAGATATATATATATATATATATATATATATATATATATATATATATATATATATACATATATATATATATATATATATATACATATATATATATGGGGGAGCTCAAAAAATAAATAAAAGACTTATCCTCATCCAATTTGTCGAAAAATTGTAATAGCTGTTACTAATTAAAAAAAAAAAAAAAACACATTGTACGAACTCAAATGTGAAATTATACTATTACAAATACACATGTACACTTCACTTCATTGAATTAAATTTGATACTTTATTCATTATTGGAGCATTAATTATTTTTTCTGTACACACATTGATTTTAAACCGAGCAAATCATTTTTTTCTGTCACAGATTTACTACCTATTTCACAAAAATCTTACTGAAAAAATAATTATTTCCTCAGTTGAACGGATATTTTAGGGAGTAGTTTGAACATTGGATTCTGTTTAGTGGACCAGTAAATCCTTAGAATTGGTGAAGAGGTGAATGAACTGGATTTTGGACAGAAATTTAGAAATAACTATATTCTGTGATACCAATGCGCTTGTATAATATTATCCAGGTAGCACAAATAACCTTTAAACGTTTTATAAACGTTTTTAAGCGGTTGTTACAACGTTAATAACCTTTTTACAACCTTTAAAAAACGAAGTGTGCTACTTGGGATAACTATGATACATTGGAGTGAAAAAATGTGTGGTAGGCTGCTTTAGTTTTACTCTAAGTGGCATTTATTTCCTCAAAAACTCACTATAAGTGCATAAAAGTTAAGGACGAGACGTTTTTTCAGTACAGCGCTGCAAAAAAGCTTTCTAAATCAATGAAAATAATACCATAGGATCCCCAAGACGTAGGAACATGGGTAATGTAAACAATACATCTCAAGAGAGAAGTCAAAAATGTAAAAATTAACTTTATTCAGAAATTAGCATAGAGCACTAAACGACGACATGTCGAAGCATTGATGCGGCTGGTATCCAGCAAGAAACATCCAGATTTTAGTTGATGATATGAATTTCACTGACTGCTATGTAGCTTTTACGTAGCCTAATGATGCAAAATGCGATTTTATCAGTGAGTTGTTGATGCGTTGCTGCCCAATACTTTTGTAGCCCCAATTACTGCACTAGAATCGTTACTGACAGAAAATTACCTGCTGCCAAGTGTCTCATCACTAGAAAATTCCATACGTGTTTGATGGGAGTTAGATCCTAAGACCTTATAAAGCAGTCTATGCGTTTAGGATTATCACTCTCTGACAGTTGTTCGACGGCAACCGCGGAGTTTGAAGCTGAAGACCAATATCATCTCTAAAAAATGCACATGAGAAAGGAGAATCTCTCTATAATAGCCCCAGTGATTTAATCTTCTTCGAAGATGTGCAGTCTTTAAGACCAAAATTATGATGCCTCTCAGAGCGAGAACTCAGCGACCTATAAATCAGCAGTTTTCGATCATTTTGGAGGTGTTATAGCTTGGTCTCTGTTCTTAACACATGAGTATGAGTTCAGAATAGACGCTCAAACTAAACTTACACTCACCCGGAAAGAGTACCAGACCAAATTTTAGAGTTTTCGATACCAAATAAAATCTCTTCTCTGATGAGCAGACGTTAAAGGCACACTTCATCGAACAAACTAATCACCACTCTACTGCTTCCTAGTTGCAGTGAAACGTGATATCAGTCGTCCCATAGTCCGTTGTATGTGTTTTACTATTTTCCTCGCTGTCTGCTTCCAATTCCTTTTTTCCTGAAGGGCAATATATTAGTAGTCTGCTGCTGTGGTGGCTTCTGGACGACCACTAAAAACCATCGGACAGTTCTTCTTGCAGTTAGAAATGCTCTCCAAAGTCCAGAAACGATTCTATGCGCAATGCCGAATTTCGCCACCACACTTGTTACCCTATGACCATCCTCAATCTTTCCATTGATTCAACCTTAGGTAAAATCGTACAGATGTCTTCTCAAAGATCCATTGCTCAACATTTGACATTGAGGACGAAATTCGCCGTCGTTTAAAATGACAAGTAAAGTGAAAATGCTCACTCAAAGATGCTAAGCTCACACCGCCAATGTTATTCACTTCCCTACGGAATTCCCCCACTATTTCTAAGTGCATGTGTTCGCATGTGCTAATGTACCTGCTCGTAGTCAGTATTCTGCTCTGCCCTTTCTTACCGTTGGTATCTTGATTTTTCAACTTCGTCCTTAATTTTTGCACATCAGTGTATATATATAATAAAGACAGTATTTTCAATACTATAAAAGTACTTGAACACTTTTAAATTCTCTAGAAATAAAGCAACAATTTCATGTTCAATCTCTGACTTAATATATTTTCTTTCATTCTAAAACTAGCATTTCTTTTGAAGCTTATGTAAGTAAAAAGCAATTAAAGTAAACAGATAAACATGTACAATGCGCAGATGAGAAAATGAAGATAAAAGAAAAAATAAGTATCGTTCTATAATAACTTATAATATATATTATTACAGATGGACTTACTTTAATGTTCATCAATATAATAATAATTATGCCAAAATAATTCAACCTTTTTTATCTTCCTTACTTTAAAAAATAAATAAATCCTCAAACAGTTGTTTACAATGTATCTTTTCAAATAAATACCCGAAATTAAAATTATCGCGTATTAAAAATGCAGCAAATATTCAGAAAAGTATAAGTTTAGTTAATTACCCAATCTCACAAAAGCTAGATTTAAGAGCACTATTAATTATATCCAATTAAGATGAAAATGCATGTAGTACTTACTTGATTTTAGATCTCATTAAGCGAGCATTTACCGGAGGGTCGCGACAACTTGTGCCAGAGCATGAAAGTGAAGAGTTAGAAATTTGAAATGGAATGCTCTGGCTTGATGCGAGTAACACATGCGCACTGCTAGCTGCTCTTCTTTTTCTCGGATGATGGATGAATTCGCTCTCTCCTCTGTTCTGCGCCAAGTCGCCCTTCGAAAACAAAACTTTTCTCAGCACATAGGTGGATTTTGGTTTATTTGGCTCAAATTTCTTTGTGAAGGTTTAAAAAATTTTGTCACAAAATATTTTTTAGTAAGATTTAAAATTTGACTCCTTAAACCTCGCTAAATATAATCTGCAGAAAATTTTTTCAATTTTTTTTTTTTTTTTTTTTTTCATTTTTTTAAAAAAATTCTGCAGACTTTTAGAAAAAAAAAATCTGCCTTTTGTCTTCAATATAATCTGCAGATAATTCACTGACCTTTTTTTCTTTTAGTTTTCTCTAAATATTCTGCAAGTTTTCTGAAGCATCTTCCAAAGATGCTTTAATTTTCTGCAGATTTTTAAAAGCTTTTCAGCATTTTTTTTTTCTGGGAGCTGCTGTGGACTGGTTAAGGGCAGTATCTGCAAATTTTTCATTTTTTTTCTCATCTATTGTACTTTATTTATATTGTACAAGTTTGCTTATTTCTTTTCGACTGAAAGAAAAGCACAAAAAATTCATATTCCAACACTTACCTATTGTTCTTATTGTTCCCTATTGTATGGAATCCAAAACGCGTTGCTTCAAATATCTCAGAAACTCATTTCTTCAATTACTGCCCTTTACTTTCCCACGGTAGTAAAGTTCTTAGCATGCGATCCTACAATATAAGAAGTAATTTTCGTATGCCTTGCAAATTAGCAAAAAAGCAAGTAAAATGCACATAT
The DNA here is from genome assembly GCA_038373865.1 of Uloborus plumipes. Lineage (NCBI taxonomy): Eukaryota > Metazoa > Arthropoda > Arachnida > Araneae > Uloboridae > Uloborus > Uloborus plumipes. The sequence continues at coordinate 30,060 of JAXGGA010000134.1, forward strand.
TTTAAACAGAATTCACGGTATGAAAGGAGCCAAATGATATCAATGCAAAACAAGATCTTATTATATGAAGGAAATTGTAAGGGGGGAAATATCATTTGCTGTTTTAACTTCATATTCAAAATAGACACACGTACTGATTTAAAAATAGTATTTATGTAATAACTCAGCAGAGTGAATAATCCGGATTTTTTTTTTTTTAGTCTTTTGTTTTCAATTGTTTGACACATTTCGAAAATTATGAAGAGAAACTCTCAAATGCTTATCAAGTGGTAAAAACCATTTATTTATTGTCGCAGAAGCATTTAAGATCTGTCAAAGACCTTGCTTATCTATATGGCCATGAGAAACAAATGTGGCTATTTTTTAACTGTTGTTTAATTTTGGGACTCGACATTGTTTTTGTGTTGACTGGCAAAAATATATTTTCAAAAAATGTTTACAAGTCTGGCGATGATTTATCTGAAATTCACAGCTCAGTACTAAAGTTATTATGCTATTGTTTTTGCAAGAATTTGCAATGGGATTAAAAGAAATTCCCAACGCTATTTCTACTCGAAACTTCAATCGAGGGCATTGTATTCGTTTATGTAATAACTTACTACAAGTGTACTATAAAGTAAAACACTTAAAAGAAAGCAAATATTGCAGACAATATATTTTCAGTTGTATTTTCTCTTCGCATTAAATAAAATATTACTTATTGGCAAGTACTTTTTTTATTATGTTCCAGTGGCGAAAAATGAAAAATTCGAAGTAAGTATGACGTTAGAAAATGCTACATTGCGAAAAATAAACTGTTGTTTTTACAGTATAATAGTAGCAGCCGAGTTTCCAACTTAAAACTGTAGCATTCGCAGTAAAAACTAAAATTACTAATTTTGCAGTTTATTACAGTGCATTCTACAGTTTGGCCCCAACGCAACCAAGAACTGATACAGGGTGTTTCAGAATTCGATGGCAAAAATTTAAGGGGAGATACTACACACCAGGACAAATAATATGACTTAAAAAAGTATGGGTCCAAAATGATTTACAACGGAGATAGGGGCGGTTAAAGAAAGTTTAGGGTCAAAAATTTCAAAAATTTATAAAACACGGAAAAACTAATCGATTCTTTCGCCGTTTTCACTAAAAATATTCTTAATAGATGTTCTTTCTCGAAAAAAATTAACAAAGATTAATTTCAAAAATTGTCGACAGTTAGCGCTTCAGACTTTGGAACTAAAAACCACTACTTTTTACCGTTTTTTTTTTTTTTTTTTTTTTTTGTATTTTCGTAACAGATTCCGAAAGTTTAGACTCAAACTTAAATTTTGGGCCCAAAATATCAACTTATTTCGGGTATTAAGTAGCGAAAAACTCGGACCAAACGTAAAAAATCGTGTTTTTCTGGTTTGAAACTTGCCGTTTCGTGTAAAAAAAAAGTAAAAAAATTATCTGGCGACACTAATAATGCGAAAATAAAATCAGATGCACACTTTCGAAACTTAAAAAAAAAAAAAAAAAAAAAAAATCCACATTTTTTTTTTTTTTTTTTTTGGTTTGGTTCAATATGGCGACATAAAAAAAAAAATAATAATAGTAATATTTTTTTTTAAGTTTCTAAAGTGTGCATCTGATTTTATTTTCACATTATTAGTGTCGCCAGATAATTTTGTTATTTTTTTTTTTACACGAATCGGCAAGTTTCAAACCAGAAAAACACGATTTTTTACGTTTGGTCCGAGTTTTTTGCTACTTAATACCCGAAATAAGTTGATATTTTTGGCTCAAAATTTAAGTTTGAGTTTAAACTTTCGGAATCTGTTACGAAAATATAAAAAAAAAAAAACGGTAAAAAGTAGTTGTTTTTAGCTCCAAAGTCTGAAGCGCCCACTGTCGACAATTTTTGAAATTAATCTTTGTCAATTTTTTTCGAGAAAGAACATCTATTAAGAATATTTTTAGTGAAAACGGCAAAAGAATCGATCAATTTTTCCGTATTTTATACATTTTTGAAATTTTTGACCCTAAACTTTAACCGCCCCTATCTCCATCAGAAATCATTTTGGACCCCTACTTTTTTATGTCATATTATTTGTCCTGGTGTGTAGTATCTCCCCTTAAATTTTTGACGTCGAATTCTGAAACACCCTGTATAATGCAATACAGATCCGCGGAATCGGGTGGCACCGGTATCTCAGATTTAAAAAATCGCTAATAACGTTTTTTCGTTATCTTAAAATAAGGGTTAACCCTACACTGCGCGATTTTTTATTTTTCTTAGAAAAAAATATATGTGTTTGTCAATGTAGTAAGAAAACATGGAAAAATATTTAAAAAAATGTAACTCTAAATTTTCATCACTTTCTAATTAAAAATAGTTTTGTTGCCAAATAGCTACAACACGCATTCAACAGACAAAAATGATTTTAAATGATAGTCTTGAAATTAGTTTTTTTTTTTTTTTTTTTTTTTGTAAAAAAATAGAGGAATTGAACATTTGGGGCACTGTATTCTTGTAATCCATTACGTTTTGGCATTTTACATCATTATTTATTTATACTGTGTTCTTTCCGATGATCAATTCTGTCAAATCTGATATCTTTTGGAGACTCTCTCGCGCAAGTTTTTTTTTTTTTTTTTGGTTTGTAACTCTAGTTCCTCTGTAGCTAATGGTCTCCCCTTTTTAATACGCTTTTATTAATTTCACATGTGGGTTTCTTTATATGTATGTATGTATGTAACTCTGAGTAAAGAATAAAATTTACGTTCTTTGCAAATATAAAAGTAATATATTTAATATTATTTTTAGTACTAAAGGCTAAACTGTATTTCATGTTGATGTATTATAAGAACATGTAAACTTAAGTGCGGATATTCAGTAGTTTTGAAAATCAGAGGGAAACCCATGATGATCACACCGCATTCCTATGTAAAAGCATATTTTTTAGTTTTTTTTCAAAACTATATTTTAAAATTATTAATGATTTTACTTGTCCGTGTAAGAACAACGTTTGTGCTAACTGAAATCTAAAATGAACACGTTTTGAAGGCTTTTCCGTATTGATTTTTTGTTTGTTCACTCTGTTGAACATCAACTAAGCATTGATAATTGCAAGGTCTAATAAACGGTAGAACAGCTGAAAGTTCCACTTTTGGGTCCGCATGATTATTTTATACCTTCCAAAAAGAGAATGAAGCTAGCGCGAAACATAAAGAAAGCACATACTTCATGAACTACAGAGATGAATCGAAGTGTTCCCTATATGCTTACTGCATAATGTTGCCAAATGGCTACAGACATGTATTATGTCCTAGATTTTTTTCCAAATAAGTATTTTGATATAAAATGCATCTTAAACGAAAGATAAATGTTTATTTTAGTCATGTTATTTCTTAAAAAGACAAAGAAAAATATTTCATTGTAAAAAATAATTTCAAAACTTGGTAGTTTAAGGGATTTTAAAAGCTATCCATAAGGATTCATTTAAAAGCATGTAACAGACCAGTGCTGCCATGAATGGAGCATAAATGGTGATAATTGCTTTAAATATACCCAATACTTGCTTTTTCTGCATTGAGTTGCCTTATGACTACATTCTGCTATTCATAAGGAGGACAAATTGCCCATGTATCCAATTGGCAACACCATGCAGTGTAGGGTTAAAGAAAACTAAAATCGTCTTTTGTCTAAATATAATTTTATTGTGTTAAAACTTAACAGAAACTGAAGATAGGTACAATATAAAAATGATTTGCATTTTAAGTTCTGCAGCTCATGAAATCCATAAACGAATAGTACTTATGATAGCCCCCAACATAAAGCAATTCATCCGATAAAGTACATCACACTCTTCTATAAAAAATATTAAGCAAAAACAATGAATTAATTTTAATAAAAAAACAATTTTTCCCCGAGAGTCTCGCGGATGATCCGCCCCTTGGTAAATCCGGTCACTGATAATCGAGAGTATACTGAACAGTCAAACCTCACTAAAACGAACTAAATTCAAAACCAGCTCGTTTTAACGTAGTTCATCGTATCGGAAGACCAATAAACTACAACCCCTAAGGATCGGAAATGTAGTCTTTGCAAGTAATTCACTTTAAACGAGTTCGAAGAAACGAGGTTCGATTGCATTGCTCTAGCACATTGAAAGCAACATTCCTGTCATTGTTAATATTCCTCTTATTTTTTTATTATCTATTCTTACTTTCTTAAAGAAAAAGAAATGCAAAATTTCCATTTAAGTTAGATAAGTAATTATCAAATACATACAGTCAATTTAGAAAACTTAGTTTTCATAAACTTTCACAGATAAATAACGATGAAAAGCTATCTTTGGAAAAAATACAAAAGTTAATCAATATTTTCCTTAAGTTTATTAAATATGCAAAAAATATAATAAATTAAGATTTTTTCTCCAAAAAAGTACTATATTTTAATAAACAACGACACTTAATAAATATAGTAAAGTACCCAAAAGAAAATAAATAATAACAATCATAAATATATAAATAAAAAGCTTTGAAGTTATAGATTAAAAACAGCTTTATTCCTTAGGAATTGTCAAGCCTTCCAGCGAAAAAATTCTTAATATCTTGAATAATTTTTTCTCCATATCTTATTCAAAAATACCTTCCAACTTTAAATGTTCATTTTTTCCCTTAGAATTCGAAAAAGAAAAAGTCTCAAAAGTCAGTGATGCAAAGCTGGTATTGCCTAACGTGGTATCAGCACGTTTATTAAAATCTGTCTATCACAACTTCTTTAGAAAAGATCGCAGGGTAATATCTGAACTCCAGATGAAGTGGAGAAATACGGCTCTTTAAAATGAAATCGCAAAAATATCCGGCTTTCAGATAGTAGCGGTAGATTTTTTTCAAAATTCGTTTTAATAAACGTAAAATATATATATATATATATATATATATATATATATATATATATATATATATATATATATATATATATATACACTGAAGTGACAAAAGTCATGGGATACCTCTTAATATCGTGTCGGCCCTCCTTTTGCCCGGCGAAGTGCAACAACTCGACGTGGCATGGACTCAACAAGTCGTTGGAAGTCTTCTGCAGGAATATTGAGCCATGCTGTCTCGATAGACATCCATAATTGTGAAAGCGTTGATGGGGCAGGATTTTGGGCACGAACAGACCTCTCGATGGTGTCCCATAAATGCTCAATGGGATTCATGTCGGGCGATCTAGGTGGCCAAATCATTCGTTGGAATTGTCCAGAATTTTCTTCAAACCAATTGCGAACAGTTGTGGCCCGGTGACATGGCGCATTGTCATCCATAAAAATCCCATCGTTGTTTGGGTACATGAAGTCCATGAATGGCTGCAAGTGATCTCCAAGTAGCTGCACATAAGCATTTCCAGTCAATGTTCGGTCCAGTCGCACTAGAGGACCAAGTCCATGCCATGAAAAAACAGCCCACACCATTACGGAGCCACCACCAGCTTGAACAGTGCCTTGCTGACAGTTTGGGTCCATGGCTTCGTGGGGTCTGCGCCACACTCGAACCCTACCATCGGCTCTTACCAGCTGAAATCGTGACTCATCGGACCAGGCCACGGTTTTCCATTCATCTAGGGACCAACCGATATGCTCACGTGCCCACGAGAGTCGCTGCAAGCGATGTCGTTCTGTCAGTAAAGGCACTCGAGTCGGTCTTCTGCTGGAATAGCCCAAGAAATCCAAATTTCTCCGCACAGTTCTAGCAGACACGTCCATTGTACGTCCCACATTGATTTCTACGGTGATTTGACGCAGTGTTGCTTGTCTGTTAGAATTTACGACTCTTTGCAGACGTCGCCGGTCTCGATCTTTAAGTGCAGGCGGTCGACCACTGCGCTGTCCATGGTGGGATGTTATGCCTGAAATTTCATACTCTCGGCACACTCTTGACACAGTGGATCTGGGAATGTTGAATTCTCTAACGATTTCCGAAATGGCATGACCCATGCGTCTAGCTCCAGCTAACATTCCGCGTTCAAAGTCTGTTAATTCACGTCGTGCGGTCATCATCACGTTAAAACCTCTTCACATGAACAACTTGAACAGAAATGAAAGCTCTGTAAAAGCACTGCGCATTTATACCTGTTCTATGCGATGCTACTGCCATCTGAAAATTTGCATATTGCTATCCCATGACTTTTGTCACTTCAGTGTATATATATATATATATTATGGATGCACTGATTAATCGGCCGAAAAACAATCCAAGTTTAAGTTACGGCTTCTGCAATCTACTTGTTTAATAATAATTATTCAGTAATTCCGTCAATTGAGAAAATATCTCGCTGATTATTACTTTTTTATAGCTGCTCCTTTAATTATAGTATGGGTCATCCACGTCAAGTGATCCAAAATCTGAGAAAAATTTTACCTTACATTTTTGTATTTTTTTCACATTTGCCTCATCAATTGTACCCCTTGAGGTAATTAAAAGTCTCAATTTTTAGATTTTTATCTCTATTATTTTTTGATTTATGAGACTTTGAACTTTGGAAAAACCCTCGTTTTTCCATGGATAAGGGAACATAAAAGGGACCATAACTCGGCACCAAATACAGATAGAACAATTTGGTGAATGGCATTTTAAAGTACGTTAGTTGCCGCTTAATCTGATATGCGACATGACTAATTTGATACGAATTTTCTTTTTCAAAAAATGAAATTTAAATTTCAAATTTAAATTTCTCAAAAAACATATAATGAATTTTTTTCAAAAAAATCTCAAAAATTCTTGTGTATTTTATCTATGTTTGTACAAATTTTTAGATTGGGATCTCAATGGGATCATATTTTTTTGAATTTTTGAATAAAACTGTATAGGAAAAAAAATGATATTTTTTAGATTCTATTTATTTAAATACTAAGTTGTCTGGCTTGTGATGGTCTAAAAAGTAGTAAATAAACATGAATATGTTTAAAGTGAGCTGGCATGAGCTTATAGATTTGTCAGGTTCATCCCCCCCCCCTCCCTCCCCCGCACAATCACTCTTTTTTTTCAAAATTATTCAAAATGTTTTTTAAAAAAACTCTTTGATACAAAATGAATAGTAAACTTATTTAAAGTTGGTAAATGGGTTCCCTTATAACTAGACGAAGTATCCCCCTCCCCACCCAAATATACCATTCACACTATACTAATATGACGTTCAACCTCGGGCTTGAATTGAGGATTATTTTCACCCTAGGTATATCTATTGTTTTTCAGACAAAATGTTTCTTTTCGATCCAAACTTCAAAGTGTACTTCCATTCAATATCTGAAATTTAACTTTATGATTCATTTCATCTTCTACCCCAGCACCAATCTTCAATTTTGAAGGGAGGAAATAAATGGGTCGCCCCAAGATCATAGCAAACAGCAAAATAGCACTGTTTCTCCTTGTTTTCATCGTTTTTTCTTTTCTTTTCGCACAAAACTGAAAATAAATCAAAATATCAGATCATATGTCTGTGTCCCCATAACTGTCTTCCCACATTATCTAGTGTGCAGCTGTTGTTTAATTTTTTTAATTGTTTGTGTTATTTTTCATTTTGTTGTAAAGGAAAGTAATGCAGCAAGATATATCTATATACATATATTAAACAAACACTGCTTTTTTTATCATAACCTCTCATGTTGTTCAACTTCTGTACAGATTGCTCCTCCCCTTTTCCTACCTTTCCGCTCCAAACTCTTATTTTTTTATCATCCCGCCTAACCCCATTTCAAAGCCTTAGTCTCTACTGATGTCTGGGAGTGTTTCAGTTTGTTCTGTTTATTACTCTTTCCTATTAGCTCATGAGCTTTGTCCAATAAGAGAAAGGAAATATGTCAGTGATGGGGACTGACATATAACCTGATACTTTGATTTCTTTTCAGTTTTTTGTTAAAATAACGGGAAAACATTATGAGAACAAGGGAAACAGTGCTATTTTGCTGTTTGCTATGATCTTGGGGCGAACCGTTTCTTTTCTTCCTCCAAAATTGAAGATTGGTGCTGGGGGAGGGGATGAAATGAATCATAAGTTTAAATTCAGATATTGAATGTAAGTACACTTTGTGAAGATCGGATTGAAAAAAGATACACTTCTTCTGAAAAACAATATATACCTAGGGGGAAAATAATCCTCAAATCAATCCCCAGGTGAGACGTCATATTAGTGTAGCGTTAATGGTATATTTGGGTGGGGGAAGGGTTTTACTTTGCCTTGTTATAAGGAAACCCATTTACCAACTTTAAATAAGTTTACTGTTCATTTTGTATCAAAAAGGTTTTTTTTTAGCATTTGAAATAGCTTGGGGGAAAAAATGGTTAGGTCGTGAAGGAAGGGAGGGGGAGCTGACCAATTTACAAGTTAATGCTAGCTCACTTACCTAGAGTAAAAATAATAGTCAATTCAATCCCCAGGTTAGATGTCATAATAGTACAGAGTTAACGGTATATTGGACGGTTAACGGTGGAGGAGGGGATACTTCGTCTAGTTATAAGGAAACCCATTTACGAACTTTAAATAAGTTTACTATTCATTTTGTATCAAAGGGTTTTTTTAACATTTTAAACAGTTTTGAATTAAAAAAGAGTGGTTGTGCGGGGGAGAAAGGAGTGAGGGGTTGAACCTGACAAATCTATAAGCTCATGCCAGCTCACTTTAAACATATTCATGTTTATTTACTACTTTTTAGACCATCACAAGCCAGACAACTTAGTATTTAAATAAATAGAATCTAAAAAATATCATTTTTTTCCTATACAGTTTTATTCAAAAATTCAAAAAAATATGATCCCATTGAGATCCCAATCTAAAAATTTGTACAAATATAGATAAAATACACAAGAATTTTTGAGAATTTTTTGAAAAAATTCATTATATGTTTTTTGAGAAATTTAAATTTGAAATTTAAATTTCATTTTTTGAAAAAGAAAATTTTTATCAAATTAGTCATGTTGCATATCAGATTAAGCGGCAACTAACGTACTTTAAAATGCTTTTCACCAAATTGTTCTATCTGTATTTGGTGCCGAGTTATGGTCCCTTTTATGTTCCCTTATCCATGGAAAAACGAGGGTTTTTCCAAAGTTCAAAGTCTCATAAATCAAAAAATAATAGAGATAAAAATCTAAAAATGGAGACTTTTGATTACCTCAAGGGGTACAATTGATGAGCCAAATTTGAAAGAAATACAAAAATGTAAGGTAAAAAACGTTGGATCACTTGACATGGAATGACCCGTCTATCTTTTCCTCAAAATATCACCTAAGAAAAATAAAGAGTTTCATGGATTTATATTTTATTGCTTCATTAGCATTTGGTTCTCTATCTGAAACTCTTCTCCCTCTCTCTCTCTCTATCTCTTTTAATTTTTTTTTCTTTATCTTTTCTCCGTCAAGAGTCAATGAATTACAAATGTCACGTTTAAGCGGGTGACAAAGTAGCGTATCCACGCGTATTCACTCTTCTGCTACTAACTACGGCACATGGTTGTCGTTAATTTACTGAAGAAAGATACAATGTTTCACTTCTCATGCGATAAATTTATCATTTAAAAAAACCCTATATCCTATCAAAATGAAGCATTTCATACATTAAATTCACCCTGAACAGGAGTAGTGAGTTTTTTCTAGATGTTCGTGTTATTAGTCATGATAGTGTGTGCAAGAAATTCTTCTCTAATTAAAATGAGAATTTTTGAACAACGTTTAAAACGATTGATCTTATTAGTAACCCGATTTTATCAATTCATGTAGATCATTTTCCTACCTAAAATACAGTAATATAAAAAAGTGAAACAATAAAACACGGCATTGTATTTAATCAATTAACTGCATTTAAACATCTTTTAGATGAAGTAAAACTTATCAGTACTATGTGTAAAGGGTTAAAGTAACCCTCTTGATATGAAGAAAAACTACGCTTAAAAATGTAAGCCTTTAAAATATTAATATTTTATACTTTTTATATTAAATGAAAAAAGTTGAGAAACTAAAACGTATGTTAGTTGCTGGTATTTACGCATCGTACATACATAGAATTTTAAGTCCTTACATTCTTTCTCTCTTAAAAACACAGCTGAAAATAATCAAGTTCTTCACGAAAGATCGTGGGAATTTCCAGAATTTTATATATGCGTTTGTGATCATGGATTATTGATCTTTTTCACAGATAAACAGTAAATCCTTCCTTTCATCCAAGGTCAAAACTAACTTGAAAGATGTACAATGCTTTGATAAACAAGTTGAAATGAAGTTTTCATTTCTCTTATATTCTTACCTACATGATTGTACAGGGTAGCATAACCAAATTTTATCTGCTATGGGAACATCGCCATTTTATCAGTTTTAAACCAATTATGCAATGATATTGAATCTCATTTGTATCTTTAGTCTCTTATCGTAACTGAATAAAAACTGTTCATCAATCGGACTTTTCAGTTAATGCAGCACAGCAGCAAAAATGGTCGGATTTGTAGTTTACATAGGTCTGGCCCTTAGTGCCAATCTTGTGGCAGCAAACCCATTATGGAATTCCAGTGTCCTGTACACAGCTGATGGAGATATACTCACTCCGCCAGAAGGTTCTGTTGTGCAGCAAGCACGAGTTGGTGAGTTTTTGTGAAAGGATCAATTACTTTCAGGAGGAAGTATTGTAAACATTTTAAAATAATAATAATAATCCATAGGCAGGATCTTCTTTGGATCATTGTATTGTTTTCAAAAAGAAAGTGCTCAGGCGGAAGTGTTTTCATTTTTGAATAGTATTCTTGCGACCGGAAAGTAGTTGTCAGAAAATCCTCCGCATTTTATGAACTATACACTATACATCTATATCAGAAAACCCATTCCATGGATATTTCATTTTACTATTTCACACTTAAGAAGGCACTGGTATTTTGTGGCCATCCCGAAATTTCTTCTACATCTGTGTTATGAATTCTTTGATCTAACACGCGCTTATATAATATAACCATTCATATAATCGAGAGCTTAAATTATTGGCTAAATATTTTGTTACAAATATCAGCATAAAGAATGTTTTTTCCTTTGCATACATAGGAAAATATCTACTTACACAGGGTTACCATAAAACAACAGGATCACCAAAATAAATCCTCTCGCAAAAATTTGGCTACCGCTTCAATTTTCCAATTATCGAAACATAATGTAAGAGCCAAATTGAAATTCCTTCTGAAAGCCTTACTTAAATTAATTGCAAACATTTTATTTGTTAACAAATAGAAGATGACTTTCCCCTGCTTTGCAAACAATTAAATCGCGTTAAAGTGTTATTTCAATTGGATTTATCTTTCATATTGTTGGTTTAATTAAGCGGAAAATGTATCAAAAACCAGCATACTTTGGAGCGCTTGGCGCCAAAATGAAATCAGTCCTTATTTCCATCCAGGCTCACTTTTATTCTAAATTTCATCAAAATTGCAGCAATATTTCTTGTAATATAGCATTTGCAATAAAAACGAAATAACGTTCGATTGCACCACCCCCTTTACAGCTATTAGCTCAAAAATTGAATCAGCTCTTGTACCCACTAATGTCTATGTCGATCGATTTTTGTGTGATACCATTCATTACTTCTCTCGCGATGTAACAGTCACAACTCACAAGAAACGGGGGGAAATGTTCGATTGCTCAAGACTCTCTGATATGTTGACACCAAAATTGAATCAGCAACTATACTTAATTTAAGTGCTGTAATCATAACAAGAAAGTTCTGGTTTCGATACCCATGGGCAGGCAAATGTCGGTTTTTAATAACTTATATTTCTCAGCTGCATTCTGATCCTAATTCCATGGATGCAAAAAAAAACTAATTGCAATGTTCTGAACTATAGTTGTGTTGTTGCATAGAAATCAGAAAAAAAAGTTGATTTTAGCAATTTTTTCCTTTTTTTTTTTGACGTATCATAACTTTTTTTAATACTTCATCATACTTTTTTAAATAGTCATAATTTTCAAGAACATTTTGAGGGATTAGTGTGAGTAGGTATGAAGTTTAGAACTTGCGTTCCACAAATGGCAGCGATGTAACCGAGTAGCAAAAACAAGATTTAAAAAAACACAGATTAAACACTTGCTCTTTTCCCACTACCGTTAAATATATTTTGTAAGAGCTCAAAACATAGAACTAACTTCTGTATGAAACTTTAGCATATCACAAAACATTTATTTTTTTTTTCCTTTTCAAAAAATATTACATTTTTCTTGTAGGGGCCAAACGCTGTATAACAGGACTTGGCTGCTTTGAGCTAACAAAAGATTTCTTCCACTTCCGTTACCGTCCAATAAATGTGCTGCCCCAGGACAGATTGACTGTTGGGACCCAATTTCATCTGTACACAAAACTTCATCCTAAAGAAGTTCACTATTTGGATGTGAACAAACCAAATGAAATAAAAAGTTCTCCTTTGGATCCTACACACGAAACAAAATTCATTGTTCATGGTTTTATTGACAGTACGTTTTATGGAAAGTGGATGGAGGTGAGTATTTGAATACATTTCCGTAAAATATCCATTCAAAGTACCTGAGCTATATATTTGGACAAGAAACGCTTGGTTGAAAAGGCATAGGCAATGGTTACATAGCAATCAACGGAAAGTTCCACAAGACAAAATTTAAAATCATTCACTCCAAAACGGCTACTTAGATTTTCCTCTCATTTTGTGTTATTTCGTAATGAAAGATTCAAATTCTTTCCTTTGCAACCGGTAAAGGCTTTCGCTCTTTCTTCAAACCATCGGTTATGCAAGTAAGGGTATGTATTTTGTATACTATCTCTTCTAAAACGGCCGAGTATCACGGGTCAAGCCAGGTATGAGAAAAATCCATGTTTTTTTCAAAGAACTCATTTCACTTGTCCAATCTGCATGACGCTGCATTGACGGAGATATCAATTGAAAAGGTAATTAACATTCTTTCTCAAACTTGGTGTTGAGCACATTGTGGAATCATTCCACGTCAAAACTGTCATGCCATCATGTCTCTGACGTTGATCTAAGCTTAAATAACTTTTTTAGACTTTTTGAAAAAAAAATAACTTTTCAGAATTGTTTCAAAACCTCAACTTTTGACTAGTTTCAGAGTTGCCTTTTTAGTATGTATTTAGAAAAATCTCCCTAATATACTTTACTTTAAAACAATTAAATTTATTGATGTATTAACTTAAACCTAATACAACTCTTTTTCAATACAAATAACAAAAAGTACACTTTGAATAGTAAAGAGGAACATCATCTAAAATCTTTTTTTCTTTTTTCTCTCAATTAACGCATTCAAAAAGCTAAATCTTAAAAGTACCAACTAACACCAGTCTTCATTTTTTTAAGTCTTGTATGAAATATCTTGCTCTTGATATGCTTGAAAAAAAAGAAAGGGTGTTTTCTTTCCTAGTTTTGAAGCAAGAAGATAAAATTTGCTTAGCAAATATTTCATTTCAAAATTAAGTTTTTCATAAATGAAACCCTTGTGAATTTAAACAAGTCCTGAAACTTTTGAGAACAATTCAGTTTGAATGTCGAACAATGTAAGTGGATTGGTAACAATCGTAATTAAAAATTTGTTCACTTTGTATATGAATAATAAATATGAACCGGACGATCTAGGTAACTTTGAAATCATTGCAAAACAGAACATCTGTGAACTATTACAATACCCTAGCAGCATCATCTCATCGGCCGATGATCGGCCATTCATCGAAACCCGATGAAATTCTCATCGGCCGATGATCCAATATGTCTCATCGGCCGAGCAGAATCCGAGCAGCAAAATCCGATGAGAATACAAATACAAATACAAATACAAATGTGGCGACCAGCAGCAGGCTCTGGGCCCAACTTGGCTGGTCCTAGTCAAATTAAAGACCCCAATGAAGATCAATGGCCCTCTTAAAGCCATCTACTCCATTGCTCTTTACCGCCTCTTCCGGTAAGCTGTTCCAAGTTCCCACTACCCTGCTAAAATAGTAATTTTTTCGAATTTCAAGATTAGCCTGAGATTTAAACAGCTTAAAACAATGACCCCTTGTCCTGCTTTCCGTGCGAAAATCTAACCCCGTAACATCATTCATTTTAATAAATTTAAACAACTGAATCATGTCCCCTCTGGCTCTCCTTCGCTCAAGACTATACATATTAAGCATTCTAAGTCTGGAATCATAGTCTAAATTAGAAAACCCATTTACTAACCTTGTAACCCTTCTTTGTACCCTTTTCAATAAATTAATGTCTTTCTTCAGATAAGGAGGCCAAAACTGAACAGCATACTCCAAATGAGGTCTTACCAAACTTCTATATGGAGGCAGAAGAACCTTCTTAGATTTGTTTGAAATAGATCTATTAATAAACCCAAGCATCCTATTGCCTTTGTTACTAGCTATGCTGCACTGTTGACTAGACTTGAAATCCTGATTTATTAAGACACCTAGATCCATAACATTATCTGCCCTACTAATGACTGAACCCTGTAAATAATAGCTTGTATGCTTATTTCCATGACCGAAATGCAGCACTTGACATTTCCCAACATTAACTGCCATACCCCACTTGTCTGCCCATTTAGTAATATGATCCAAATCCTGTTGCAGCTGATTTATTTGTTCGTCATTTTCTACAACCCCCATAAGTTTGACATCATCGGCAAAACAATTCATGTTTCAAGAAACATTATCATGAATATCATTCATAAAAATAATAAACAAAAGGGGACCTAAAACTGATCCTTGGGGAACCCCACTTAAAACCTCACTCCATTTAGAATAGTTACCCCTAACAACTACTCTTTGTTTCCTTCCTGTCAACCAATTCCTAACCCAAACTAGAATTTTACCTCCTACCCCTATACCAGCTAATTTACTGAGTAGTGCTACATGCGGTACCTTATCGAAAGCTTTTTGAAAATCTATGTAAACAACATCTACGCATTTTTTGCTATCTAAAGCCAAGGTAACCTTGTCGTAGAAATGTAATAAATTAGTAGCACACGATTTACCTTTTCTGAAACCATACTGCAAACTACTCAACAGCCCATTATTTTCTAAGAAATTCATAATCTTAATTTTGATCAATGTTTCAAAAATTTTACATACCACTGAAGTCAGACTCACAGGCCTATAATTTCCTGCATTACCTCTAGACCCTTTCTTGAAGAGTGGTGTAATGTTAGCTAGTTTCCAGTCCTCTGGCACTATCCCTGAGTTATACGAAGCATTGAATATATTAACTATAGCGTCAACTAATTCCTCTGCACATTCTACTAGAATTTTTGGATAAATATTATCTGGTCCCGGAGCTTTTGTGGTTTTAATTTTTTTCAAATAAAGTAATACGTCCTCCCTGGAAAATACAAAGTCCTCAAGCTGTGTAGTAGCTTGTGTCTTGCTTGTGTCAACTGTTGAGATACAGTTATCGTTAAAAACACTGGAAGAAAAGTCATTTAGAACATTTGCTATATCATCATCATTCTGAATTACCTTTCCATGCTCATCTACTATAGTGGCCCATACGATGAGATTTGGAGCAATTTACGAGCAGAACAGTCCCTTGCCGAGGAATTTCATCGGGAAACTTGATCGGAAGGATATCGTTTTCCGATGGAATATAGCTCATCTTATTTTCATCGGGAAAGTTGATCGGAAGGATGTCGATTTCCGATGAAAAGTAGCTCATCGAAAACCGTGCTCGGATACTGATCGGAACGATGTCATCGTGCGTTACAGGATCAGTTTACGAGGAGTTTGTTGATCGGCCGAGCAAAATCCGATGAGTTGATGCTACTTGGGTAGCATCCTGAAAACTTGGCATTTGATAATCTGACCCCAGTCCTAAAACTTGACCACAACCTGATAGGACGGAAAAAAAACCACTCGAAGACCTTTTTTGCGCATTTTCCATAGCTCTTCATTTTCGAGCTTCGCCACCCTTTTGGGCGACATTAGACCAAGCTGCTGGGACTCTGCTATTTATTTCTCACTTAAACTTAGTAAACAACCTAGTTTGTGTCTAGTACGAGAGATAGAAAATACTTAAACTTTTAATATTGCGAGAGACACAGTTTTTGCGTAGCTTCATACATTCATCTTGTGTTTTGAAAGTAGATCAGATGTCGATTTTGTAGACTCGCAGACGTTGCATGGAACACATGCATATATGAGTTGCGTTTTTTAAATGAAACAAATTGTTCGAGTTGATAAAGTGGATCAATCAATATGATATTAAACCGATGGAACATATTTCCTTTATATCAAAACAGAAGAATTTTAGAACGTTTATTAACATGCAGAAAAAGTTTTAAAGGCATTTTGAAATATACTTCATTCAGCAACAAAAATTTAGAGATAGACGACATGAGTAATGTGAGAGTAGAAGATCATTTCCAAGTTTTGCATAATCCAAACAAGTTCCCATTGTGGGAATTTTCTAATTCTGCTGAGTTACCCCTTTTCTTTCTCTCTCTCTCTTTCCTTTTTCCCCCCACTCACCCGCTCTCAGAGAGATACAAAATCAGGCCATTAAAAAGCTTTTTTTTTATTAATTTTTATTCCTCTTTTTGTCATTTTTATTTACTGTCTTTTAAATCAAGAGGAATACACTTTTACTTTTCTATTGATATTTAATGCTGTTTTGTTGAAGCATAATACTTTTCTAATTGAACAAATTTTTAATTGCGACTGATACAAATTAACTTTTCTTTATCAATTTCAATTTTTAATGTATTTCGAAAGTATGTGATCTTATTTAAATTCATATAGACTTTTTAAATGTATATAAAACCTTAATTATAAACATCATTTTTGTAAAAAAGATTTGTTTTCGTTATTTCAAAGCTACAAAACACACCCTTGTTTTCTTTTTCGAATATAGAAAGAGCAAGATTTGTTCGCGCAAGAAAGAAATGTTCTGCAGGTGTCATCTAAGAGAAATATGGCTAGAAAATTTAAAAAATTTTAACGAAAATAAAAAATGTGTATGAATTTTACTTACAGTAAAAAGGCCATATATCTGCTTCAATGGATATCAACTACGCTGAAATGTGATGTTCTAACATCAAATTAATAATTCCTTCATTTAACTATCATTCAATTTTTGTCTAATGTAACACTATACAATTTTTATAATTTCTCCTGTGTTTCGGTATTTATAGTGCATTACTATGACATCGACATTAAAATTGATTACAATCAAATGCATTTATATTAAATAGTTGGCTCTGCATCGCATTATGAAAATTTTTTTGGTGACTTGAAATACTTGAAACTTGAACACTTGAAATATAATGTTTTTATTATTTTTAAAAGCATCTATTTCAAGTTTAACTATATTTATAATTATAAAATTAGTTAATATTTAAAGTTTGTTAAGTCTTTTTTAAACCGATTAAAATCTGATTCAAACAAAAAAATCAATTTTTCTTTATTTATTAAAAATTATTATAAATTTTTTTCTTACACTCTGTGCCCCATCATACCTGAAGAATAACTTTTAAAAATATAAATTATTAATTCAATAAAACAATTAACATTTCCATGAATTAATTTGGATGTTCGTACAATGCTTTCAATGTTTTACAATAATTAAGTTTAGCTTGTGTATTCAATTAAAGTGTGTTTTAACGTGAAAAAAAAAGTCATAAAATTACTTACAGCATTTGATTTTAAAAAAAAAAAAAACAGAAGTTGTCAACACAGAAGCACAAAATGTCTCATTGCTTTAAAAGTTTTGCAAAGAAATGAGAGTGGTACTGCCATCACTTGAGAATTTTTAAAGATTTTTTACATCAAGGTATCTGACTGAAACATATCATGTTCAGATGTGCCCCGTGATCAAATGTGTTTTAACCTTTCCCGTACCATAATTATTTTTAAGAAGTTCAGTACTAGTGTCAAAGTATATGGAGATTATCGCTGGTTTCAATGACTTCAAAATGTTTCTAACTTTAAAAACTTGTTTTACAGCAACTAAAAGACAATTTACTACTACAAGGAGATTACAACGTCATAGTCGTCGACTGGAGCAAGGGAAATAGATTGCCTTACACTCAAGCAACTGCCAACACTAGAGTCGTGGGAGCCGAAATTGCTTTAATGATCGAAACCTTACAGGTGCTATGAATTATGATTTTTAATAATACATATATATACTAGTCACCTTCGAGGGTGACTGGTTGGATCGCCATTTTGTAAAACTGTATTTTTATTCCATCTACATTTTTATGATGAAAAGCCACCTTTAGCAGATGCTTAACTAAGTTATTTAACCCATTAATGCCTAGCGTCCCTTTTTAGGGACGGTCCAAAAAAGGGTCTGAATTTCTACAAAATGAACATTTCAACCAAATAATAGTGTTCAATAAGAACCTTGGTATTGTTTCAATTCGTTATTAACAGATTGCAGCATATAACCATTGTAAAGTGTGTTCTGTAGCAGTTTTAATATGATCTTTATCAAAAATTACATCGTTCATAATCTCAAGAAAAAAAGCTAATTTTTCAAAGTTATTCCCAGCTTCCCAGTTTATGTTAATTGCTGTTTTTATTTCTTCTTATAAAATGTCTTATAAAATGTCTAAACATTATATCGTAGGCAGAAAAAAATTTTAGTAAAAAAAAGTGTGTACTCTCTGGAGTCTATCGTAACTTTTAAGGGAAGATTTTTCTTTCCTTAATAAAAAAAAATATTTTTTACATGATATTTTTTTAATTATTTTTCCTGTCCATTAAGCACTGTTTGTAGCCAGTATACAAAATATCTTTGGAAAAAAAATGTCAGGCATTTATGGGTTAATAACGAATATTTTAATCTACACAAACACACCACAAAGGCATCATTTATTGTACGTATATAGACAAGCATAGCCACATAGCATAACTCAAAACAATATTCGTTTATTTCTGATTTGATTTGAATTCTTGAGGAATGCTTCATTGTTAGATGCGTAACAAACAGAGAGCTAGTGAAATTGAGCTTCGCTTACAATAAATGCACTTCAAAATTACACAGCAATTAGTTTTGGGTGTGCTAGGTAAAAAGTGCGTAATAGCACATAAAACATATAATAGCTTTTTCGGATCAATTTATCGAAAATTGGGCAACGACGCAGAAACTGCATACCAATTTTCATATTTCTAGGAGTTACCGTTTTCGCGGGAAGCAGGACACAAACTAACATCTTATTTTCTTTACATAATAAAAATTATACATATAATCTTCTATTGTATTGCCTCGAGAGTAAAAATAAATAACGTTACGAAAACTTTATCCAAAAGTTATAAATCGACCCACATAAAAAGAGTTGTCAAAAAAAGCAGAATTTTACATAAGGCAACATTGATATGAGAAAGCGATCACAAAATTATCATTTATTACTGGAAAAATCCTTAACGAAAAGAGGTTTCACTACCCTGCTGAGCCACCTATAACTTGAATGTACGAGGCAACAGAGATATGCACTCATTAAGTCTCGTACGGTGTCATACAACAAATCATACCACAGTTACTGTAAACGAGTCATCAATTGAATCAAACTCGTAGGCTGTTCAACATATCGTCTCAAGACATCAAAGTTATGATCGATCTGTGACAAATCGAGATTGAGAAGGCCAGATAAGGTGATATGGTGGAGGAAGAAGTTTTTTAACACCCTTTGTCCTGTTAAAAAGGTAATCCTGGGAACTCTGCCATGAGTACCAACACATGCGACTGAAGCATGTCACAAGCGTACCAATCAACTGTTATAGTGTACCGTAAAATGGGGTTAATCGGAACACTTTTCGGCTTTGATTGTAAAAAAAGCAGTTAAAAGATTTTTTTTAATTTGATTTTTTGGGTAAAAACTTCGGTCTTGCTTTACTTTTGATATTCCAAGCAAAGACAAAAGATTTTGAGCAATTATTATTAAAATAGATAGCAAATTATGGGTGTTCCGAATCACCCCGCTGATAGGGGTCAATCGGAACACTTGTTAAAATTTTTATTTTTTTCAACTTAATCTGTAATAGGTCTCACAAACATGAGTAATATTGATGGGGGAGAATAAGAACAGATAATTACTGTCAAATAAATGTATAATTTCAGTACCAGTAAACGTTTATAATTTGTGAAAATTCAAAATAATTTTGAACTTATGAAAAATGAAAAGTAATTTTAAGAAAAGCTTTTGAATTGAAATGCAAAGATTTAACATGAATGGAAGTCACTCATGTCGTCCACAAATATGTACTTGTCCTTAAAACTAGCAATTGTGACTTGGCTTAAGTTTTTTCATAACATCTCCTGGGATGAACTCTGCCTTTTCTTTAGTTTTTTGAAATTTCTGCGTTTCGGGGATTGTCCTGAAAGATTTTTTCGCTTATTCATCACTGTCTGTGTGCTGGACGTTTACTACATAAAGTCTATGTGACTTTCTCCCTTTTATTTTAAGTAAAAAAAAGTCTCCTGGAGAAAAAAATCTTTTGAAATCTGTAACTTTTGTCATTCTAAGATCTAGTTGCTCACGAGAAGGGATAAACAGTAATAAATCCTTGTCCCTGTCTTGATTAGAAGAATTGGGGTTAGAATCTTGATTTTTCAAACAATTTCCTTCAAATAAGTTTGAATTGGAACAACAGAACTAAGTGTTCCGATTCACCCCGCAAATTTTTTTCCCATGGCATTTTTCAGAATTCTTCACTTTTATGACACAATTTATAAAAAATGTAAATTCTAATGTGGTATTCTGTTGTTCAGAAACATGTATAATTGAAACATACCACTCATAGTTTTTAAATATAAGAAGGTTTGTTCTTGCATATGAAGTTTTGCAGTCTATGAAAATGTGATGTTTTCTAGCATTCAACGTGCAGCCCTCTTTAGAAGCCAGTAGCGTTGCCAGATTGACAAAAGTATTTTTTTCCTACTTCCTATGATCTTACCTTTCTAAAAAAAAAATTCATGGCGAAAAATACCCAATAGTATATTTATGAAGAATTTCTTTGTACGGTTGGGAAGTTTTGTTCCGATTGACCCCGCTGTTCCTATACACCCCATTTTACGGTAGTGGATTAACGTTAAGAAGGACCATGTATCATTTGCCACGACACCCGATAATATCACTCGAGCTGCAGATGCGGTGTGATATTGAAAACAAAGGCAAGATAAGGACTTTCACCCTGTCGCCTGCATTTGGAGTAGGAGCGCGTTCGACAAGATCGGACTGCCAGAGATTGGATCCAGATTGTCTTTAGCAACGAATCCAGATTCAATTTGAGCAATGCTGACATTCGTGAGCGTTTCTGGAGACCACGGTTTTGAACTCCTTTTGTAATCTTAAAGCTCAAAATAGACATGTTAAACATGTTGTAATATTCAAGCTTTTCATGTAAAATTTGATCTTTTGGTTAAAACTTTGAGCAAAACACATGAAAAAAATACGATACACTTATCCATTTTTCAGATGTGTTTTCTCTTAATTCTAATTTTTTTTAAGTTTACTATAAGAGTATTGAATGTAAATAAGGTGGGTGTGCCAAATAAGAACAAATAGACCAATAAAGACATCGCCCATTTTTCGGGGAAGAACAACAAAAGTTCATTTATTAATGACTTTATCGTCCCTCGAAAAAGTAACTGATGATAAAGCGGTATCAAGAAGCAGTTTTTTATCATTAGGCGGCATGGTAGCAAAAGCTATTGAAGAAGAGATGTCAAACCTTCCTGATCAATTTTGCAGAAAGGTTCATTTCTTCATGTTTGACTATAGTTTATTAGTACTTAAAAAATTGCCTAGAAGTCTAACTTATATGTTAACGAATTCAAAAAGAAAAACGTTGCGTGCTGTCACATTTTCCAGTGATTTGATAACCTAGCAAAGTAGATTGTAGCCCAATAAGGCCTTATTTCACCTCTTAGGACTCCGGTGTCCTTATTATAGGACACCAGAGTGGAGAATATGATCCTGTGCTGCATATGCTGCGCATATGTGCATAAACTTTGAGCGTAAGTGACCAAAAAAATTTTTAAAAAAACTCGAGAGTATCGAATTATCAGCGTCCCCTAACGTGAATATTGGTCTTTCTCCCATCCATTGAAGTAAATATTTATTTATTTACTTATTCCTTTTTATTTTATTTTTGTTTTTATTTATTTATTTACGTGATTTTTCTCAGCTGCAGTTAAATCTATAGTTTTATTGACACTAAAGTATTTTCAATTTTGTTTTTTTAAATTACTTTCTTCCTTGTCTTCAACCCTGCGTGAAGTAATCCTTGCCCAAATTGGGATTATTGAGGCTCATGCTTTTATTAAGAAAACTTTCTTTATTAAAACTGCTCACAAATCTGATTTAAACTTAAACTTTCATTTAGAGAGATTGTTTCTTATTTTTGTATGAGTCATCAGATAAATGTGACGAAGTTGGATCCAATTGTCCAATAAATGAGCTGAAAATTTGGTTATGAGCCCAAGGTGGCATTATTGGGCACACTTACCTTATCTAATGCACAATGCAAAACAAAAACAAAAAAATAAATGAAATTTCATTAAATTAAACTAAAAGTCCATAAACTATACTTAATATGTGCAATAAAAAAATATTACACCCATTTTTACAGAAACTTCTGAACGTTAACCCAATGGATTGCCATATCATTGGTCACAGTCTTGGCTCACACATTGCTGGTTATGCCGGAGAAAGACTGACGAAGGTCAAACTAGGACGCATTACTGGTATTATTTTCATTGTTATTTGAACCATCTTTTGACCAGACTTAAATATTTGTGACAAACTTTTATCTTCAAGGGAAAATAATAATTTTAAACCCGTAAAAGTAAATATAACACATGAATGTGAGTGGGGGGGGGGGGATTCAAGATATTTTTTCTCTTCTCTTTCACTATTCAAAATTATATACCTTTTACATTCCAAGAGATTATTATATCAGGATTAATTAATAAATAAGTATAATTTTAACTTAATTATGCATGAATTAAAAAAGACATAGATTGTTTCTTTTTTTATTTATTTTTTGCAAAAATATGACAGAGATCGTTCTTTCCCCTAGGTACAGAAATATTGAACTAAATAATTTTATGCTTAATAGCGAACTATGTCTTAATTCTGTAGAACACAAAATTCATGTTATTTACAAATTAAGTGGTCTCTAAAGCTGTTTTCACCATTTTCAGCTGTTGATCCTGCACAACCATACTTTCAAAATATGCCTCCTAGCGTGCGAATTGATCCTACTGATGCTGATTTTGTTGACGCCATTCACACCGACTCCTCCTCAGTGAAGTTTCTAGGTAAATAATTTAAATAATTTTCATAATTACGACAAAATGTATTCCTCTCTTAGTATCATTATGAAATAAACGAAGTATGATTGCATTAAAGCAAGACAGATATTCTTAAGCTTTCTCATTCAACGATCAGTAGAGGCACAGAAAGAATTAAAATACTTAACTGTGACTTTTCTAGCGATCATAATCTCTACTGATTCAAATTAAAGTCATTTAACAATTTATGGTATTTCCTTAGACGTAATTATTGTTTGTATAAAGCAAAAAGATATTTCCTTGTAATAGCTTTTCATTAGACATGTAATTATTTCAGCAGCATTTTTACAACGTTTAATCTCTGTGGAACTAACATCCCTCATGATGTGTCAAATTTCCCTCAAGTGTAAGTTCTGACCCGGTTGGGGCACTCATTGAGAAATTAGGGATAAAAAAAAAGTAATAATATCTAATTAAATCAAGTATAATAATGTAAAAGCTTGCAAGGAAACAAATAATACAATTAGGAAATGTTTAAACGGTCAGAAAAAAATAGTAAAAATTGCATTTGCAAAAAGGGAATCAAACCTCCGTAGTTCCCCTTGCTTGATCCTCTTGACCCTTGTGCAACAACCAGCAGACAGTGTGTTTGAAAGAGATGTCATGGAATTTTCAGTTTGAATTCTTTCTTAAATCCTGTTTAGAACTTCAGCATTTTTTTTTTTTTTTTGGCACAGTAATCGAAGTGCAGCAAGCCCCCCCTCCCCCCCCCTCCCTTTCATACTCTACTTGAAGTCTTCATCAGCACCAGCTATGCTCTCTTTCAGACATTTTTGATTTGTTTTTAAATTTCTCTTGCTAATTTTGGGATCTGTCTGAGTGGTAGTGGCAAAAGGAGACACGTCGACATTTGCTTGTCTTCTGATTCTCAAAAAAAGGGGGGACGTCTAAAATGATACATATTGATTTGTAATACGCAAATAGCTAAGCCTGATACTACGATCAATTTATTCTCCCCCACCCCCCACTTTATTTCCCCCTGTTTCACCCCCACCTGACCAGGAAGTTTACACAATTAAACTTCTTTGAACAAAAAATAAAAATGAATAATTCTTATCCAGCAATAGTTAAATATTCTTAATGAATTAGAGAAGCTTGTGTGTTATGAAAGTAGTTCAAATTTTAGATGAGAAACGGGATGCAGAGAAGTAGACTTCAAAGTTTCAAAGTAGACTTCAAAGTTTCTCACAGGTAGAGCGAAATATAAAATCAGAAATGTGCAACCTTTATGCAAACAGAATACTGCCAAATAAAGAAAAGTAGTTTAAAAATACTGCTTATGATTTAATTACCCTGTGAAAAATGAGGCTGTCAATAAAGCAAACAGTTTTGCAGCTGTTGTCGCAGTTTATACAGATTTCATTTTACACTACCTCTTTATATTACCTTACTTTACCATATGAAAATTGTTCATATTAAACTACAGAGGAATTGTCTCGCTATTAATTTACACTGAAACTAAAAATAAGTACAATCTTTTTCATATTCCAAGACTTTCTCTCTCTATTTTATAGCTTTAGGAATGTCCCAAGCTGTTGGACATGTCGACTTTTACCCCAACAATGGACAGAACCAACCCGGATGTAAAGGCGCAGCGGTACACTCAATATTCTTGGAAGGACTTTTTGATGGTACGTAAATAAAAAAGAACTACGTATATATTCGGACACAACACAGTTATAATTAAAAAAGGTAAAGAAATACAGTCCTCGTGATTTTTGGCATTGGATTTCGAATGAAGCTACTTCAAAACGGACCGAGAACAAGAGAAGCCAGGATTGTTAAAATCAAGCACTATCGAAGCAATATTTCTTCGTGAAGCGCAGTTGCTTGTTTCCAAGTTTGCAAGTGGCGAGTAAAAAAATAACTGATTTTAATAATTAGCAAAGAGCCAAAAAAAAAGGGAAAAGAACTATACTGCTTCTTATTCATATTCATCAGAGGCCTCATAAAGAGAAAAACAGCAAACGAACCAAAAGATTCAAAATGATGATTGTTTACTCTTTTGTTTTATGCCATGTATCAACTTCGGTTAAATATTGAAAGTGTCTAAAAACATTTAAACATGAATTTTTTTATTGTGACAAACATATGTGTTTCATTTCAGCTATACGACGTTTCACATCTTGTAACCATCAAAGAGCTGTTGATTTCTTCATATACTCCATCAATTACAAAAGACTTCCTCCGGTAGGCTATGAATGCGATAGCTACGAGGATTACTTGGCTGGTCGATGCCATGATTGTGGAAAGGATGGTACCAAGTGTGCTATAATGGGAATGAGAGCTATTGAGTATAAGCCAAAGAAAAATGACAAGAAGTCTGTCAAAATGTTTTTGTCCACTGGCTCAAACGTACCCTTCTGGAGTAAGTCAGTTTTAAATGCATTTTATTTTTTTTATTATTCAGAAATATGAATTTTTGAATTTTAAATCTACTTTCTTTGTGATTTCTCTGTTTTTCTTTTTTTTTTTTTTTTGTTTTTCTTTTCTTTTTCTTTTTTTTTTTTTTTAACTGAACTGCTGTTGCTTCTAAAATAAATCACCCAACCTCGGAATTTTCAAGTATTACTTATCAACATGATACTGAGTTCAAAATTGGATTTGTACGTCTCCTATTTATAATATGTCAAAAAGATGTAAAAACGAGGGTGCCTAATATTGCAACAAACATGAATTTAAAAATAATTAACTGAATGACACTGAGATATCATTCATTACATGTATTGAAAAATGGAAAAATATGAATAGCAAAGCCTTATCTTTATTATTTAAAAGGGGAAAATATAGCAGCTTTCTTTCTAAAAGGATGTTCCATTTTCTTTTTGGTTCAACCCGTAAATCTCATATCTAATACGCAAGTATTGACCATAAATTTATATTAAAGAAGTACTGGCAGTGCAGAGATAATTAGTTAAACATCTTTTATCTTCTATTGAGTTACCATTCAGTCAGTATATGTGTTTTTAAGGAAGTTTTATGATTTCTTTTCTTATTATTTATTTATTTCGGTTGTCTTTTTGCAGTGGCATCATATCATGTCGCTGTAAAATTACAGAAAAAAGCTGGTGCCAAAAATAGGAAAGGAGAAATAACTTTGACTGTTCAGGGAACCAAAAATACATACACCCTCAAGTTATCATCAAAGTAGGTGACATGTATTTGTACTGTATGTATATACAGCCTGAATTTTTTTTTAAATACAGAATTTCAGTTTCTTTGTGATCTTTTACAAATTTTTGCTTCAGTGTTTTTTTTTTTTTTTTCGAAAGCAATTAGACTGTAAAACTGCGATTGGTGGAAACTTAAAATACAAAATAATTTTTGTAAAAATCAGAAAACACATAACTTTTGATCCAACTACGAAGTGAAAATTTTAAAATAGTGGAGAATTTCAGTTTAATTGTAGTTGTTTTTAAAATTTTCTTACTATAGGACAAAAATTAGCAATAAGTACAACTATGTACGAAAAGTAATTTACATTTAAAAATCACTTATCTATTCCCAAAGTACATAAAAATTAAAGAACAATGCAATTTTTTAATTTTTCATTGATTCAAAACAAAATTTCATTAATTATTAAGGATCCGTGGTGATGTTTAAATGCTACTATAGTGATGGAGAAGAGCTAGTTCAATAAAAAAACTGACAACTCACGCCTCACTGACCGCTCACTCAAATTTGTTTGATCAACATTTCCCCAATTAAAACCATGATACACGGACAAAATTAAACTTACTAAAACTACTAATTAAACTACTTTCGAAATTCAGGAAATTTTACCTGAGATGGCTCTTTTTGTAAAAAATGAAAGTTTTGTAAAATTGAAACATACCCTCTCAATAAGTGTCTTCGGATAAAAAAGCTCTAAATAATTATTTTTCTAATGCAGTTGTGTCTTTCGAAATGCGTTCAGTACTGAAAGAAAAAAAAGAATGCCCTAATAAGAACTCGGGGGAAAAAATCACATGAAAAGTAGATTTTTTTTTTTAAATTTAAGTATTCAAAAGCCGTTGCCTAACCAAAAGATATTATTCCCTCTCTTTCTTTTTTTTTTTTTGCTAAATTTGTAATCACCAATCACACTTTTTCTGCTCTATGTCGACTCGACAGTAAAAATGCATTTTCCTTCGCATGACCCTATTACACAGGATAAAACTGAGTTATATACTTTGTTTCTTAAACAGGACTTTAGTCTCTCGAACTAGAGTTATGCTAACATTACTGCAAATTCTTTAAAGTTAACAGATATGCACTTTAAATTTTACAAAAAATAAAATAAAAAAATTGTGAATGGATTGGGAAAACCTAAAGGTATTGTGAAACAGAGAAAGTAATTACTTCTCTTATATAGTAGTAATCGCTGCAACTTTTTTGTTCTATATCTAAAGCCTAATTAACGCATGGTCCCGCATGCCTATGAACCTGGGCATAATGATTTTTGGGGCACCAAATTAATGAACATTTCTTTCTTTCGGCTTTTTTTTTTTTTTTTTAAGGGTTTTCACCAATTGATAGCAGGGTTAATACACAGGTATGTGTGTTTGATTGGTTTTCTAGTAAATAACTACTTTGAACATATAAAGATTTTCTTGTATGAGGGGCACCAACTTTTACAAATACCTTTGGTTTGATCTATGAGGCAAAACCTACAGCATTAAAAGAAGGCATTGAAGAAAAATTTTTACATTGTAAGAAAATCACAGA
This sequence comes from Uloborus plumipes, assembly GCA_038373865.1. Lineage (NCBI taxonomy): Eukaryota > Metazoa > Arthropoda > Arachnida > Araneae > Uloboridae > Uloborus > Uloborus plumipes. Next base: position 58,088 of record JAXGGA010000134.1, read on the forward strand.
GAAACAGTGAAATTCCTTTTTTTTTTTTTTTTTTGAATTTTCATTTCAATAAAAAAATTATGATTAAATATGTTCTATCGCTGAACAAGTTTTCACTCCTTTTCAGGTCCAAAGACCTTGTACATGGATCAACATACGATTTCCTTGTAACACAGAATGATGAATTAGGGGACATAAAAAGTGTTACATTCTCATGGGTCAATTCTGGCCTTTCTATACTTCAGAAACCTACTATTTTCTTAGAAAATGTCGAGATATCTCCGATGAATATTGCAGAGCCTGTGTAAGTTAAACTTTATTTCCTAATACCAATTTAAAAATGTATAAACTGTTCTTTTCCATACAATTTTCTGTGTGAACTTCCATAACTGCTCATTTTACGCAGGCACCTTTACGCAGTAAGAACTTGCGTAAACGCGCTCCGTTGTAGTAGCGTGCCCTATCACTTTGTTCGGATTTATATTGAACGTGCAACAAAATTTAATAACACTTTTGCCCACACACATACGAATACTGCTCTCAAACAAGGATAAAGTTCTGCTAATATTCATATATTTGTTTATTTTTATCAAAGCATTCTTAGTTTAGAATAAGCTTTAATAAGTTCAACACAAAATTTACTCAAGTTGGCAGAAAATATGTTATTCTCCCCAGATGCTACACCGAAGCTCGTCGGAAGTTAAAATACTTGTGAGAGTACCTGCTAGGGACCAGCATCAAACTGTCATGACTGGTAACACACCAACTATAATACATTTCAAAAACAGGGCACTGCGTAAACGTGCCCCGCCCGGTCTACCCTATATTTTAAGAATTCTTCAAGAAAATTTTCCTGTCGTTGCTCGTGCAATATGAAATAACTATTTTACTGAATACCCATATAGTACAATGAAACACTGAATTTATGTAACTTACAAAAAAAATATTTTGGACATTGATTATTTAATAATTTCTTATTGTTTTGAGGAAATGTCAAAATTGAAAAATATCGGTGGTAATGTACCACTTCACCTAAAAGCAAATATTTTTAGCTACTAAAATCCTATATTTACCAATCTTTCTTTATACCAAAGTTGCGCATAACAATATTCGAAATATCTGTACTGTACACTCTTTGAAATGAATCTTTCACTTTCAAGGATTCTTTCAATCATAGAGCAAATTTTGTCATTTACTATTCTTTTTTTGAGTGTCAGAAACTCGAACTAAAATCTTTCGAAATTTTCTTCAACTTGATGAAAAGTTTGCTCAGAGCATTTTTTACCAAATCATTTCATCAAATACGACAAAATTTTCGTGAAATTTGAGCTTGCATTTGAGCATTAATGTAGTTAATATTTAGATCTTTTTTAAAATCATTAGCTCTATTTGTTATATTTTTGCAGTTGAGTGTATTCACTGTGGAAAGTAGTAGCTAGAAAGTCTAATTCGTGAGAAAAATTGTTATGAATATGTGATTAAATTTGTGCTATTGAGAAGTGATGAAAAAAAATATTTCAAAGGTATGAATTTTTAGTTAGATCACGAAATTTCATGCTCATCTATTTATTTGAAAAGTATAAACAATACGAAATCTATAGAATAAATATTTACTAGCTAACGTTAAAACTTTAAGTTAGTTTAAAATAAATTTGTGGAGAGAAATCGGTTAAACTTTCGGGTCCTCAGAGTAAGTTAATTCGAAAACATTCAGTTTCAAGCTGTGCTGTTGAAGCTCGAAATTAAAAAAAAAAAAAAAAAAAAGAAAACGTCTCAACAATTCATAAAATGGTGAGCACAGCAAAGACTCGCTCTATAACAGTGCACAAAATTTGAAATAAAGCATTCAGAACTATTTTATAAGGATTTCACGTTTTAAGTATTTGAATTTACTTTTTGCAGTCAACGATCACAAGAAACGAAGAAGTATTGCAACAAAGGAGGTAAAGCAATTGATTCCAAAAAGTCAGTTTTGCTTACTTTATGTTGAAGACTCAATAACTCAAAATGACTTAAATGCTGTGTTACTTGTAAACAAATCTGGTCTCTATAATAAAAAAAGTGTTTGTCTATTGTTATATCTTCTTAAAATTACATGCACACTGCACGTAAGAACACAGAAGTAGAACATAATACATATCATCATTGAAAGTTCATGAATTAGTTTAACTTTTCCTGTGACACAAGTGTTTTAGATCTACAGGATTGGGCAAAAGTATTGAGCGTTTGTTTGAACAAAAATGAACAAATAGAGGAACAAATATGTTTTTTTTTTCATTGGAAAGATAATGTAAACTGTCGGATTTGGCTCTTATTTATTTTTATTTTTTTTTACCACTGATTTCAGCGGAAGGCTGGTGCCATTTTTTAAATACTTTTTATAATTTATGACTTCAAAACACTAATTTTGCTCGTCACTAATAATGCATACTTTAACATTTAACTATATTTTTGATATTTACTTACAATTTTTCACTGAATACTGATCAACATTAAATGAAATATTAAGAGTTTCTTTCTCCGTGTTAGTTATTTCCTGTTGCATATCTGGTTTTGTTCGTGAAATATTAGTTTAAATTGCTATTTTGCAATGAGAAGGAAAGCCGCAATATCTACAGAAATGAAATTTGATAGTGAAGAATCGCATTTCGTATCCTATACCAACAATAGGAAAATGTTGGAATTTGACATCTTTTTCGTACCTTATTTTCAGAGGAAACCAAAGGAACAAATATGAAAGCTGAAGTACAATTGATGCGAAATACGCAAAAAAAATGAAAAAATTGCAGATACTGCCTTTTACCACAGTATTAGTTTTGTTTCGTGTTATAGTTTTTTTCACCGCATGAACATATTTAGTTTTATTGATTCAAATCAATATTATGAGTTCCAATAACAAAGGGGGTCGTTTTTTTCCAATCTCCCTTATATATTTATCAGCAGTGGCAACTTTTTATTAACTTAAATTTCGAATTTCGAAAAAAGCGTTTTTTCGATGCTGCTTAATAGGGTGGAGCGAAAAAAATGAATTTTTGATTTTCGTAAACAGGTACCTTTCATTTACTGTGAATGAGGATAAGTAACAATTCTGTAAAATATTTCACTTTTGCGACGTCATCTTTAGTCTGCGCATTTGGCCTAAAGTTTTGAAATTTTTGATTTTTTTTTTAGTATTTTTTAATTTTTTTTTAAAAAATATTACAAATGATAAAACTAGTGAAAGGTTTGAAATATACAAGGAATTTTTTCAAACCGTTTTAAATTATGACTTCAGTCTGCGCATTCGGCCCAAAGTTCATCAAATTTCCTAAAATTTCTGATATTTTCAACATTTTTTAACTCAGTTTTTCCTCTCAATATTCACTTGAAGTGTCTTCAAACCTGTTTTTGTTCATTTTGTTACTACTTTGCACTCTGAAACTCTTTGCTAGCTCATGTGGAACTACCCAGGACTCACCACGAGGAGGTGGCCGCACTTTGGGTGCCACCCGCGCTCCCCTTGCTTCCAACCAATGAGAGCACACATCAACATTTTTTAGACAAGTCAGGAACAATAAAATGTTTCTTTGAATAGGATATTGTTTGCATTGTTTTTGATGGATGCTCTACAAAGACAGGAAAATACAAAGGTGTAATACGGAAACTGGAAGAAAAACTTGATAGACCTCTGTAACGGAATATTTGCCAATTACATTTGAATGATCTTAATTTGCGACATTTTTTGTAAAAGCTAGATGGACCTACCGTGGACCAAAGTGATTTTTTGGGCGTGTTGGGCGAAACTAAGCAACATTTATACTTTTAAATCAGTTCAATTTGAACTGAACCTATAGAATTTGTCATTGATCAGATCGATTTTGACAATAAAAATGATTTAAGTACTGAGCAACAGTAACTTCATGAGATAAGCAAGATAGTTTTGACTGGGAAAATATCCAAAAAATTATGAAACAAAGCTTTTCCAAGCCAGATGGTTGACTACAGCAAACATAATCCTTAGACTATAATTTTTTTTAAGAGTTAATAACTTTCGCTGTAAAAGTGTCCTAGCTCTTTTAGGATGAAGTGCATACGTTACTAATTTAGCTATAAATTTGTGCGAGATTATAAAGAGTTATACTTATCTCTCCGGGAAAAAGCAGAAAATTGTATTCACATCTATTCAAAACAATGTATACTTTGCATCCTAGAAATATGCTGTTATCGATATCTATGCATATAAAAATGGATGTATGTATGTTTGTTCCTTATACAAATCCACAGTTTTCGTCGGATTTTCAACAAAATTGGCACAGAGGTTCCTTGATGCACTAAAATTCACATAGTCGGGGTTTTGAAATTTTTAAAAAATCCAAAAAGCACAAAATTCAAACTTTTTGTCTCAAAATAGCCATTTTCTTTCACCTTTGAATAGATAGAGTAATAGAGATAAGCCTTTAAGCATACAAATTGATAAAATGTAACACGTTTAAATAGGAGTATTTTCCAACAAAGATTACGGTTAACAATGAATTATCAATTTAAAGCTCACCTATTTCATTTTAGTATGAAATAAGTTTTTATAGTTCCATGTAGATAGAATTCATTTAAATATATTTTTAGAGCTATGTTGTATTAATAAGCACCCGGGCAACGCCGGTAATAATCTAGTTAGTTTATAAGAGAGAGCATATAAGGAAACTTGTTTTAAATCGTATTGTCAACGCTCAATCTAGACAACAAACAAGTAAACAAGTGAGAATGCTTCAGATCCCAAAAATAGATAAAAATATATTTTCATACATTACATACATAAATCAAAAGCCAGAATACATCGATATGTTTTCTTGTCATGATGTGGAAATTACAAAGCCACCTTTTATACGTAATTTAACAACACAATATTTACAAAGATTACTGGAAACTGATAATTTAAATATGATTTCTGAATGCGCTCTTTTTAAACTTCCATTCAAGACTCATACAGTTGAAAGAGCTGTCAAATAGGTCACAAGCTCTTCAAAATTGGTATGTAATCACAGGAAAAGAAAAAGTTTAGTAAAAACGAGGATTTCTGATAGAAATATTAGATCAATTTACGACACAAAGGAACAATTTAACTGTTAAAGACGTATCTAAGAAATGTAAATCCGTGCTCGCATTGGTTGGAAGGAAGGGCTCACGTATAGGACTAGAAGTACGGTCACCTCCTCGTGGTGAGTCCTGGGTAGTTCCACATGAGCTAGCGAAGAGTTTCAGAGTGCAAAGTAATAGCAAAATGAACAAAAATAGGTTTGAAGACACTTCAAGTGAATATTGAAAGGAAAAACTGAATTAAAAAATGTTGAAAATACCAGAAATTTTGGGAAATTTGATGAACTTTGGGCCTAATGCGCAGACTGAAATCATAATTTAAAATGGTTTGAAAAAATTCCTTGTATATTTTAAACCTTTTTTTTCCATTTAATATCCCCCCGTCACTAGTTTTATCATTTCCAATATTTTTTTAAAAAATTTGAAAAATATTAAAAAAATCAAAAATTTTAAAACTTTAGGCCAAATGCGCAGACTAAAGATGACGTCGCAAAAGTGAAATATTTCACAGAATTGTTACTTATCCTCATTCACAGTAAATGAAAGGTACCCGTTTACGAAAATCAAAAATTCATTTTTTTCGCTCCACCCTACTGCTTAATGTGCAACTGCCTTTAGAACGTACCCTGGTTCCACTTTTATTTAATATTTTTTAAATAAAGAACTTGAAACCCTCCATGCCTGCACGTTTTTGCTTAATCGGATAAAGGGCACCTGTGGCTTCTTAACAAAGTGAAAGGTACTTGCTGATAAAAGTAAAGTGTAAACTCGTATCTGCTCATTACTAACAATAAATAAACAATATAAACAAATATAAAAATAAATATACAATGACATAAATTGCTCCAGAAGTGTAATTAAAAGATTTTGGGTTGTTACATAAAAGATAAGATGCCCATGCACGTATATCATTTTTTAATCCATTAAAATGATGGCTTGTTCGTAAGAAACACTACGGTACAGGGTTCAATTTTTGAAAACTATTGCAATTTTAGCAATGGGTCGATAAAAGTAAAATTGCGTAAATACAACAGTTACATAGAATTTTTTTTTTAACAGAAAGGCGAGTTGTTTCACATTAATTACATAATCTATCATTAGGACAAATAATAACATGTATTTTTTCTTCTTTTTTTTAAATCTAAATGCTACATAAATATCATTTACGAATTGCGAAAACGTTCTAAACAACCCGATAAAAGAACATGAGGTGAATCATCTGAAATGATTTCACATTTGGGGACTCCCAATTTCAAAAATAAATCTCAGTTACGCTTTACAGCATACCATTCATTGCCTTCGCCCCAGCTGAAGAACAATGTGGAAAACACACACAATACAAAGATAACCGGTCATGAAACTTGCTCTTTTCGAATTAAAGTGAGCAAATGAAAGAGGTAGATCGATTTTTATCAAACCACGAAACAAGACAATTTTATCAGTTGTAAGTAAAATAAACTATGATCTTGAATCTCAGTTTCTATCTTTAAATTCTTATCATGTCTGAATAAAAACGCTTGATCGGACATAATTTTGAATAAACAGTGTAAGCACAACAACAAAAATGGTGAAATGCGTAATATACACATGTTTGGCTCTGAGTATCAGTTTCGTTTCTACCACTCCATTATGGAATTCTTCTTTCATTTATACTAATGAAGACGATGGATTTACTTCATCTACAGACCTTGCTGTGCAGATGGCACGTGTCGGTAAGTTTTTACAGTAACTTTCGATTCCTCTACACTCGGCTGCAACCTTTCTTGACTATGAAGAAATAAGCTGAGACCAAGCAAAGGAAGTAGTTCCTTGCGCGGTGTCCAAATTTTTTGTGAAATTAGACCCTTCCCTTTAAAATCGAATTAGAGTGTTTCATCAACGCATATGTAGCCTTTTTTTGTCATAATATTCGTAATGTTTTTAATATTTTCAATTCTACGAGTGGAGTAGCGCGGAAGCGTACATCCATTTGAATCGAACGCGCCAGCCAATACGAGTTCACATACAGTTGGCGATCTCTTCTAATTCGCCAAGAAGGTTTCTGTTACTCGCTTTTTCTTCCATGCGTAGTGACGACCCTGTCAACTTAAGTTGTATGCAAGTATAGTCTTGTTCAATCTAGTATACAACTTAGTTCCTCCCTCTACCATTCCTTTCTGCTTACCGGGGAACTACACGACTAGTGTAATAATGAAAAAGTTCGAATGGGTACTAATCCAAAGAGTATCTCATGATATATTTTTGACATAAAAATTATATGCCCTCCTCTGCCCGTTATCGAGATATAAGGTTTTAAATTCTTACGGAATTTTTAAGAAAAGAGCAAATTTAAAGACTTATCGAGAAATTGATACGCTATTTAACCGCCTGAATGTGCAAGAAAACAATCTACAAATCATGTGTAGGATGTCTGCCATTACTCCTTGTAACTCGAAAAGTTTGGCGACTTTTCTTTAAATTTCGGTAAACTTTAAGACCTCATATTTCGATTACGGGGTTACGAGGGCAAAAATTTATCCAGAAACATGTTTCAGAATGCTCTTTCGATTGCTACTCAGGTAAAAAATATTCATTATTACACTATCGTAGGATTTCCTGGTTAGCATGACCAATGGCGCCGGGTTTCGAAAACCAGTGGGGGTGCTCAAACACCGAGTGCAAAATGGGGGTGGGGGTCAAAACGAAGTCAAATTTTTCAATATGTAACTACAAGAAAATGTGCTTCAGTTTTTTCTTTTCCTTTCTTTTATTTCTTAATGAGAAAAATACTTGATGGTAAATATTAACTTTATCTTTTGATCTGTTTACAACAGAATAAAAAAGATACAAAAGAGAGAGATATTTAAGCAATATTCTATAGCAGAAAAGATTAGTCATAATCTCAAGTTATATGAATACAGTATTTTTGTTATGCTAAATTGAAGTGAATAAAAAATTTAAATAAATATACAAAACCAAACAAAGACACAAATTACTACTGATATTTTAAAAGTATTAGAAAGAAACATACACAGGCGGGGGGGAAATCCCAACACCAAGAAAGACTTGCGTTAGATAAACGAAATTTGGTAGGCGCGTTTATACAACTGAAAGATGACATCGATTGAAATTTCGCGCTCCGCTCATAAGTATGGCGCAGCTGGCGTCACTCAGAACATGCAAATAAGGTTTGTTTTAAAAGCGTGTTGTAAAGCTCGTGAGTATTATTTTTCTGTGAAATTTGACGCATTGCGTTCCTGTTAACCAGGAATGCCCTTAAGAAGACGATTAAAAAGATTATCATTAGCATACCGAGTTTAAACGAGGTCGTATAATTTGGCTACGAGGAGGTGGATTTTCATTTCGCGATATTGCAGAAGGACTTGGCCGGAATGTATCCACTGTGCATGATTATTGGAAGCTATGGCCTAGGGATGGTACTGCCTCAAGAAGATGGAGTTCCGAAAGGCCACGTGGCACTACTGAGAAGGAAGATTGCCGAATCTTGCTTACGACTGTGGCGCACCATACTGCATCTGCGGCGGACATTCGAGCTGCAGTTGGTACCACCGTGACCAAAAGAGCGGTAAGAAATCGCTTACTTTAAGAACAGCACTACCAAGCACCCTGTAGCATGAATTCCATTAACTGCAAACCATTGCCGTTTGCGACGGCAGTGGGGTCAAAACAGAGCTTATTGGAGGTTGGAGTGGAGATCTTTTGTATTTTCTGGTGAAAGCAGATTCTGCCTTGGTGCCAGTGATGATCGTATGTTGGTCAGAAGGAGGCCAGGGGAACGCATGTTTTCAAGCTGTCTGTGGCCTAGACACATGGGTCCTACACCACCAGTCATGGTCTGGAGGGCAATTTCCTATGACAACAGGAGTACTCTTGTGGTTATCCCAAACGCACTGACTGCAAATTTGTCGTCAGTCTGATAATTCAACCTACAGTACAGCCTTTCATGAGTAGCATTCAAGAGGGAGTTTTCCAACAGGATAACGCTCGCCCTCACAACGCTACTGTAACGAAATGTGCTCTACAGTGTGTTGACATGTTACCTTGACCTGCAAGATCACCAGATCTGTCTCCAATTGAGTACGTATGGGATATCATTGGACGACAACTCCAGCATCACCCACAGTCAGCAAATGACAGTCCTAGTATTGACACAACAAGTGCAACAAGCATGGAACTCCATACCACAAAGTGACATCCGGCACCTGCATGACACAATGCATGCACGCTTGCAGGCTTGCCTTCAAAATTCTGGAGGTTACACCGGCTATTAAAGTAACATAATTTCACATTTGCGCTGCATTTTCTTGAGTTTAAATTAGCCTGTGCTCTTTCATGCTCATTCATTTAATCAATTAAACATGTTAACTAGACAATTACACTGCCCAAATTTCATTACTCTACAGTAATTTTTCTTGGTGTTGGGATTTTTTTTTCCTCCGCCAGTGTATAAATTTACATAGAAGCATAAAAGTTTTTAAATAGTAAATACAAAGATAAATATTTTTGTAGGGTAGAAAAAGCATAAGTTGAATATCTTTAATTTTCTCTCATAAGAAAAACTCATAGTCGATAGTTTCATTGAAATGCTTACGAAAACAATCACAACGAGCAAACAAAGTACTCTAATAAGTTGAACTCACACTGAAGTTGCAACCCTTCCGTTCCAAGGTCGGATGTGATACTACCAGTCTCATTGCTTAATTTTCATGCAGTCAATGTCTCTCAACTGATTCAACTGAGCACAACTAAAATGCCCCAAAGTTTATGCGACTCATTTGCAAGTGTCAAACTTGAGTTGCGTCAAATATCTGACAAGTATATGATATCCGGCTCGTTTTAAAAGATCCTATATGGCAGCTGCATCAAATATTTGGTAGAAAATAATCAGTAAAAAATTCATACTTAAACTTGTCTCCCAGATAAAACTAACTTTGAAAACTTAGTGAATTAGCGGATTACAAACGTATGTATTACATTTGAAGAGAATAAAGGTTCCTGAGCAAGAAATAGCTTAAAAAATAATTTGCCGAATGGGGCCACGTGGGCCTAGAGTTAGAGTACTCTCCTCATAAGCAAGCGGTCGAGGGTTCGAATCCCGCCTTGCCCATGGATGTTATTTCATCCACTCTGTGCCGTAAATCTGTCCTGTGTTTGTCAGGAGGCAAAGCGCATAGTACGCAGTCATCATGTGTGTTGAAGCTGATGGCTTCTGGAAAAAAAAATAATAATAATTTGCCGAATCTGGATGATTTGAGGAACAGTTGTGGGAGAAAAACAAGCAAAATTACAGATATTGTGCACTGATAGCTTCCAGTTATGATGAAGTTAGATGAAAAATAGAATAAGTGCATAAAGTGCTGACCTTAGTTTAGCAATATGAATTTAGCAAAGAAGTCAAAAGTTTAACACAGTGCTTCGCAACCGGTGTGCCAGGGCACACTGGTGTGCCGCAAAAAGCTTCATGGTGTGCCGTGGTAGTTTCAGAACTTCAGTAAATTAATATCTTAGATGTATTTTACCTGCACGAAGTTTCAGACTGTGTGCAAGACAGGCCCAACATTTCAAAATTTCCCAGAGATGGGGTGCATATTCAATTCAATTCTATCGGAAAACAGAGAATGCAACTAATTATTCACAAACATTTTCTGAAAAGATAAGAGTAGGTTCCCACTCCCTACATCTTTTGATAGAGGATTGTTCACTTTTGAAAACACGAGATCCTGACAAGAATTTTCAAGTTGTGGGGGGCGATTTTTAAGTTTCTGACGCTTCACAACAGCTCAACAAAGTGCGATATGTCATTTCGATAAAAGATAACTATTGGCTAAGAAAGCTAGCGTTTATTATTTATTTTTGAGAGTGCTAAAAAATTTAATCGAATACTGGAAGGGCGGGGTGGGAAGTTGCTTATATGTATGGGCAAGCTTAAACAGGTTCAGATTAACCCATTACCCGCTGGTGTTGCGTTGACGCAACGGTCATTATAAAAAATCATAAAAAATTCGCTATTTAACTAATTTTTATACCGATTTCAGTTTTAGGTTAAGGAACAACCATAGAAACATGTTAAGTAAAAAAATTGCCTCAAACATTTTATTCTATATGTAATAAAAATTGTGGTTCTAACATGCTTTTTTTTGCTGAAATTTGTGATCTATTTTTCTATCAAAACACTTAGAAAAGAAAAAAAGTTTGGGTTTGTATGTGAAATACTCTTAGTCAAGGTCACTTTTATAAAAAAAAATTCCACTCAGAATTGATTCTGTGTCGGAGGGAAGGAACGCAAAAGCAGGTGTTGCGTGAGCGCATCGTCAGCGAAAAAGGGGTAGTCAGATCTTTGGTCAGACTGCCTGTTTCAACTGCTTTCTCGAAAGGCATACGTATTTCTATTCTGCGCGTTTTGACTTTTTTTTCGTCTCCGCCTTTTGAAAGGCCCAGAACAAGATATCTTAGTTTAAGAAGCATTCGAACATGTTTTTGAACAAAAAAATTAAAATAAAAAAAAAAAAACTCTGATGTGATGATGATGATTCGAGGCTCTACTTACGGTAAAATTGAGTCCGTAAAGAACGTTTCTTGCTACTCCAGAATTCAGAAGAAAAAGGTTCCTGTTCCTCAGCTTTGCATCATTGAGCAATACAGGCCCGTCATTTAGGGGGGCAGGGGGGGGGTAAATTGCCCCCCCCCCTGACTTTGAGAAATCAATGTATTTACATATAAGTGGGCGTGGTTTTTGATGTTTTTCGGTGAAATTGCATTGTGTTTGGACCCTTTGCCCCCCCCCCCTGGAAAAACTTGACGTCCCTGGAGCAATATAACATGGAAATGGGTAATGTTGATTAGTGAAATAATTTAGTTTCAAATTATATAATTAGAGTCCGAGAGAAAAAATGTTGGCCAATATTTTCAAATTATATCTATGCTGCACAAACAAATGCTCAGAAACTTTCAAGACTGTCTGAAGAAGGAAATAGAAAGTCACTGTTGGGGTTTTAGACGAGAGGTTGCACTTAATTTTTGCAGCCCCCCCGCCCTTGATAATAATACACAGAAGAAAAGTTCAGCTACAGGACCGTCAAGCAAATTCAGCTTTCCAATGCTAGTATCTGGGGGGCATTTTACAGCAAGATTTACAAATACAAAAAGGTACGGTGCAAGTATTTCTATTGTGTTGTTTCTGAAACCACTCGGGTACCCGAGCCCGAGTAGACAGATCTTCCTGATTTAACTCGGAACAAGTACGGCTTCCGTTCTTATAAGCACCATTACGGTGGAACCCGATTTAGCTCAGAGAGCTCTGTTCTTTTGAACCAGGCCAAGGGCCGAGTAAACAACTGGTTTTGTACCCCTAGAGGCATCGTTTAACTTGAAGGATTTTGTGACCACGACCCATTTTACTTCGCCCAGCCACCATTAGTAACGACGGTGGAGTACTCCTCGGCTAGGATCAAACCCGGGACACCCCGGTTACGAGTCCGACGTCTTATTGATTGGGCTGACCACGGCCCCATTGCCACTGTCAAACTGTTTATCGTTGCAATGCTTGTGATAATGCTCTCCACCCCGATTGCTACGAAGTTGATCATGTATGACCTTGGATAATCAGGTTTTTGTTAAATTAAAAATTTTTTGATTGATTTTTAAAAAACATTTTTTACTTTCTTCCAAAGTTCTCTGCAGATTTCAAAACCATATCAAAGCTCATACAAATTTTAGATGTCTAAAACGCATTGAAACTGCGGAATTGTATCAAATAGAACTACTTAGCATCCGTACCCCTTTTCCGCTGACGTTGCGTCAACGCAACACCCTATATTTCTAAATGTAAGTGGAATTTCGTTCTTTTTGCAGCATAATACTATTGTATGGGTTCAAAATAGTAACTTTTATGATTTGTATCAAAAACAAATAATGATTTCGAGTTTCGGCGGTTAATGGGTTAAAAATTCACACCTATCCGGAAAAAGAGCCATTGAATGTGGGGTCGGAACATTTTGATTATACTTCAAAGCAAGTTTAAGCACTACTTCTAGTCGACAGGCATAGAACAGTATGACTGAGTTAAAGATTGAATCATAATCAAGAAGATTTCATCGAAGGAGTCAGAAAATTTTATATACTCAAAGAGCGATCTTTTTTTGAAATTCAGCGAACTGCCTTTGCATGAATATTGGCTGTTAGTTAAAAATAGTAGCCAAGAATATATAATCACGGTATCCATGCGCTACTACCATTTTTAGCAATTTTTCTGTGACGAGGTATTCTTAACAATGACGCATCTCAAGAACAACAAGAAACCATATCTAACGCCTAAATTTTTAAAATTTCATGGAGCTTTTCCCTAGATAAAGATTAATAATTAAAAAAAAACGCTCCTGTCCTTCAAGGCAATCACCGAAATAAATACTGAAATTCATAATAAACTTCAATTCAGTTTCTGTCTTTGAAGTATTGAATAAATCAACCAGAATATTAAATAATGTTAAATGCTCTTCGTTAGTTATATTGTTTGTTCTATAAAAGAGTTTTTACTAGTGTATGATGAAAACATTGTCTGTATGGACATTATGAAATTTAATTTAGTGTGCTGCGAGGATCGAGCTAACTCGCAATTGCGCCGTAGGGTGAAAAAGGTTGAGAAGTACTGGTTTAACACATAAATTAATAAGGTACTATACAACCAACATCATTGTGTTAAAATTGCGCATTCAAGCGAAAGTTCTCCTTTCAACTCCAGAATATTTCTAGCCTCTTATAAAATATATTTTTGTTGATGGCTCTTCAAACAAAAACAATCTGTCAAGAGATCCGTACAACCCCGTCATTTCAAGTTTTTAAAGGGGGGGGGAGGGTGCAAACACAATGCAATTCCTTCGGAAAACAACAAAACCACACCCATGTATGTGTAAATACATTGATTTCTCAAAGTCAGAGAGGCAACTGTTCCGTGACCCCCTCCTGATCCCCGTAAATGACGGACCTGGGTCCGTAAAAAAAAAAAAATGTATAATGCATATTTTTTCTATGCATATTTTTTTTTTTTTTTTTAATTGTGAAAAAGTCTTTGAGAATGAAAAGTCTTCACTTTTTATTCCATTTCCTGATATATTGCAGAGGGAAAAAAAGCAGTATATAATCGAGGTTATGAGTGAATATGCATGTACAAAGCGAATGAGTGCAGAGGTCTAGTTCAAAATTAAAGTTTCTAAAGCTTAGTTGTAGGCACTTTAATAACTAATGCTTACTCGCTTCTCTTTGCTCACTTTAAATAGGGATGAAGGGGGTTGACCCACTTGACCGAGGGAATTTATTGTTTTATGCTCCTTGCAGCTAGAGTCAAATTTAGATGCAGCAGCCATGCTTTTTAATCGTTATGCAAGTAATCACAAAATGATAATAATGTATTATAATATAAAAAGATGAATCAACGTATCCCTTTTTTGAGAGGAAAGAACTCATAAGTTTCACACAATTGAAGGTATATTGATAAATTATTAATGCTTAAATCATATATGTTATGCAAAAACACACATAATGTTTCGTTTTCTTATGTGTTGTCAATAAAAATTTATTTTAAAAAAGGAACAATAGTTTTTTAACAAAGAAGTAATGCAAAAATATAAAAAAACTCACTTAAGAGCCCCGTATCGTCTGTTAATGACCGGCCCACATGATCCCTAATATACGATGGGGTCGCTATAGCCCCCCCCCCCCCAGGACAGCTCTGATGTTTCAACCAGTCTAGCCCTCGAACAGAACCGTAGAATCAAAGTTCTTTTCTTCTACTGCGTAGGTTCAAGTGCATGCAGCCATTGATAACTTGTATTTTTACTTTTACTTTATTAACTTTTAATTGTAGGAGATAAACGATGTATAACAGGATTGGGCTGTTTCGAGATAACGGATGATTTTTTCCACTACCGCTACCGGCCAATAAATGTTTTACCCCAAGACAGATTAACCATAAGAACACAGTTTCTCCTGTACACGAAGCTTCACCCCAAAGAAGTCTATCACTTGGATGTGAGCAAGCCAAATGAAATCATCTCTTCACCTTTGGATCCAAGTCATGAAACAAAGTTTATTATTCATGGATTCATTGACAGTACATTATATGGAAAATGGATGGAGGTTTGCCTCTCTTCTTTGCTTTTTACTTCAATGTTAAAGAAACGTAAATTAATTCTAGTAAACACACAATGAAACAAAAACTCAAAATAAGAAAATATTTCAATAAGATAAATCGGCAAATTTCTAAATAGCACTTCCATAACTTTTGATCTGTGCGATCGCTGACTAGAACGGCTCGTTCGAATACTATCATTTATCTACCCAGTGCATACATGCATAAATCATATATATGATACATGAATCGGTCTGATCATTCTTCTCCTTTTTATACCTCTTCAACACTGCAAAAAACTTGTTTTTACAGTATACTACTGCTAGCATTAAAACTAAATTAGCAATTTCTCAGTTTATTACAGTAAAATTAGCTGCATTATACTGTAAAAACAACAGTATAATACTGGCAGCAGAGGTTCCAGTTTAAAACTGTAAAATGCACAGTAATAAACTGTAAATTAGCAGTTTCACAGTTTATTACTGTAAAACGTCAATTTTACAGTTTATTACTATAAAATTACTATAAAATGAGCTATTATACTGTAAAAACAACGTTTATTTTTTGCAGTAAGTATAAATAAATAGATAGTGATAGGGAAAAGTAGGATCAATGAAATCGCGTTCAGCGGGCAGTAACGTTCACGCAAATATCTTTAAATAGAATAGAATTAAAAATACACTATTGGTGCAGCCATATAGATAACATTATGATAAATTTATAGCAAGGATATAGCCATTAAGAATCTAAACGCAAGAATAATGATTGTGATAATAAATTGTCACCATTCAAATCGCAACATAATTTATTAGACTTGTAACCACTAGGGTGGGCCGAAAAAACACTTTTTTTTATTTCGAATTTGTAATAGCGCGGAAAAGTTGAGAATTATAAAAACAAAAAAAAGGAAAAAAAATTATCGAAATCGGTTGATATCTTCCGATTGCGCATAAGCCCTAAAGTTTGACAAAAAATGAAAAAACTTCATCTTCGCGATTTTTTTTTTAATTTTTGAATTGGATGTTTTCGAAATGTAATAGTGCGGAAAAGTAGCTAATTGTGAAGACAAAAAGAAGGAAAAAAAATTATCGAAATCCATTGATATCTTCCGATCGCGCATAAGGCCTAAAATTTGACAAAATATGAAAAAAACTTCATTTTTGCGATTTTTTTTGAAAAAATTTTGAATGAAATGTTTTCATAATTTTTTCGCGCGGAAAAGTTTATAATTATGAAGACAAAAAGAGGGATAAAAAGGAGGAAAAAAAATTATCGAAATCGATTAATATCTTCCGGTCGTGCCTAGGGCCTAAACTTTGACAAAATATGAAAAAACATCATTTTTGCGATTTTTTGTTTAATTTTTTGAATTAGATGTTTTCGTAATGCAATAGTTTGTAACGTTTACTAATATAGCCTTAAAACATTGTGCTTTGATTTTGTTTTGGTCAGTTAATATCTTCCGGTTGCGCATTAACCCCAAAATTACCCAAAATAATAATTAAAAAAAGTTACATTTTTACGCGTTTTTGGTTTTTGATGAATAATTTTTTGTGAAACAACCGTAGTATTTTTTGAGACAGACTGACAATAATATAGAAAAATAAACTACCACAGGTTCAGTCGATGTTATCCAGTTGCGAAAAGCCTTAGAAACTCTCATGCGCAGACGTCGGGCAGCAATCCAGGCAACGTCGCTCGCCTGGCTACGGCTCTCTTCCACTCCATCGCCGCCTTCCTAGGACCATGTCAGCTGTCTGCCTATATTGTTTTTTCAGTCTGCGCTTCTATGTAGTAATCGCAGTGTACTATTATTTAGTTCAATCTAGCTGTTTTGATTTTGAAAATCTTGTAGTCTTCTGTAATGATGTAGTTTCCTGCTGTGTGTGGACTCTGTGATTTAACAAAAAGTTATGTAATAACAAGACAAATACTCTAATAACAAGACAAATATTTGGCTGCCCCACTTTGGCACTCCAAAGAACTGCCATCAAACTAACTGCCTACTGGCGAAGACACCATTATTAATTTCTAGTGCCAAATTTAACCTTCCTTGAGTACGGCACCTAATGATGTCCTTGCCAGTGGACGGCTTGTTTGATGGCAGTTCTTTTCGAGTACCAAAAGTGGGGCAGCCAAATATTTGTCTTGTTATTAGAGTATTTGTCTTGTTATACTTTTTAAATCACCGAGTTCACACAGAGCAGAAAACTACATCATTACAGAAGACTACAAGAATTTCAAAATGAAAACAGCTAGATTGAACTAAATAATAGTACATTGCGATTACTACATAGAAACGCAAACTGAAAAAATAATATAGGCAGACAGCTGACGTGGTCCTAGGAAGGCGGCGATGGAGTGGAAGAGAGTCGTTGCCAGGCGAGCGACGTTGCCTGGATTGCTGCCGGACGTCTACGCATGAGAGTTTCAAAGGCTTTTCGCAACTGAATAATATCGACTGAACCTGTGGTAGTTTGTTTTTCTACATTATTGTCAGTCTGTCTCAAAAAATAATACGGTTGTTTCACAAAAAAATATTCATAAAAAAAAAAAACGTGTAAAAATGTAACTTTTTTTAATTATTATTTTGGGTAATTTTGGGGTTAATGCGCAACCGGAAGATATTAACTGACCAAAACAAGATCAAAACACAATGTTTTAAGGCTATATTAGCAAACGTTACAAGTATTGCATTACGAAAACATCTAATTCAAAAAATTAAACACAAAATCGCAAAAATGATGTTTTTGCATATTTTGTCAAAGTTTAGGCCCTAGGTACGACCGGAAGATATTAATCGATTTCGATAATTTTTTTTCCTCCTTTTTATCCCTCTTTTTGTCTTCATAATTATAAACTTTTCCGCGCGAAAAAATTATGAAAACATTTCATTCAAAATTTTTTCAAAAAAAATCGCAAAAATGAAGTTTTTTTTCATATTTTGTCAAATTTTAGGCCTTATGCGCGATCGGAAGATATCAATGGATTTCGATAAATTTTTTTTCTTTCTTTTTGTCCTTACAATTAGCTACTTTTCCGCACTATTACATTTCGAAAACATCAAATTCAAAAATTTTAAAAAAAATCGCGAAAATGAAGTTTTTTCATTTTTTGTCAAACTTTAGGGCTTATGCGCGATCGGAAGATATCAACCGATTTCGATAATTTTTTTTCCTTCTTTTTGTCTTCCTAATTCGCAACTTTTCCGCGCTATTACAAATTCGAAATAAAAAAAAGTGTTTTTTCGGCCCACCCTAGTGACCACACGACAAAGCATAAGTCAGGTGGAGAAAACTTTGTGTTTAGCTCATCACTTAGGTGTCCAACTTGATAAAATGAGAATCAAATCACGTTCCTCAATAAGAAAAACAATGAGAATGGTAAAATACTATATAATTTCCTGGAATACAAGATTTGTAATTATATGTGGCATTTATACTATTTCTCCGCAGAATATGCTGATAGTTGACGTCTGTCACCGGGATTCTTCTTTAATATTGTTAAGTCTCTGTTCTTTTAGGACATATTGTAGGCGGTGAGGCAAAATTCACTTCCCAAACTGCAGTTTTGACGCATAGTCAGCTTAAACTTTGGAATCGTCGTGAAAAGTAGTAAAAATCACAAGCCATTTTACAGACCTTTAACCCATACAACAATTTTACCTGTGTAAGTTCTAAATTATCTAATTGGTTTATATCATGAAATAAAAAATTTCAAGTTCCAAAAGAGTAATTATCCTTTGAAGTTCCTTTATGAAATTTGCGACTTCTGTCTAAACACCCCGTCGATGCCACGTCTAGTCTAGATACCCCATTGTTGTAAATGAGTAATTTCTTGTGCACTATTTTAAAGTGTATATAGCAGTGAGTAACCGCCCCTAAGCAAGGGCTAAGGCAGGAACATGCAATACACCGCCAACTCGTTTATTTCGATCCATGGACTGCAGTTTCGTGCTTATTGTGCACTCATCAGCATGGAATACGAAAGTCAACGAGTTGGAGGCAAAAATCCTCTTATAAAGCAAAGAGAGCCGAAAAAAACTGGTAGCTAATGTGAGATTAGATTACCAGTAAGCGACCGCACTTGGTACGGTACAACTTATAAATTTTATTGCAGAGCTCGGATATAAAGCAGTGAGTAACCGAGGGGCGGTTACTCACTGCTTTATACCCAAGCTCTGCCATAAAATTTACGAGTTGTACCGTACCAAGTGCGACCGCTCGCTGGTAATCTAATTTCACATTTTTTTCTTTCGTTTTCTTTTTTCGTTTACTTTCGTATTCCATGCTGATGAGTGCATATTAAGCCCGAAACTGCAGTCCATGGATCGAAATGAACGAGTTGGCGGTATATTGCAGTTTAATGTATGTTTACACAAAATATTGTTACGTTACTTTTACCTTTCTTTTTTACTTAAAATGTATGTTCCAGGAACTTAAAGACAATTTACTTCTACATGGAAGTTATAATATTATAATAGTAGACTGGAGCAAAGGAAATGGATTACCTTACACACAAGCCACTGCTAATACACGAGTCGTAGGAGCTGAAATAGCACTATTGATTCAAACTTTGCAGGTAAAGTTGATTAAAGTTTTACTATTTATTTTTGTTTACCTCTGTTAGCTCTCAGCTGGTAAATACGATCGCCTTGAAGACATACAAATATCAATCAATCAATAAAAAATGAATTTAAAATAAATAATTAAGAAGATATTGATTCAAATTATATTGTCGAAAAAATATAGATATTTTTTCCCTCGTAATTTCATTAATTCCTTTATTTAAATGATTAAGTTTTTCGATTTTTTTTTCTTCCTTTTCATCAATGATGTGGTATAAAACTGAGATAAAGGTTGAAAAAAAAAAATTAAAGCGCCGTAGAAACCTTATTCAAAATTACAATTTTGCTTCTTTTTCTACATAAATTCTCCTATAAAAATGAACAAAATATTAATCCTAAATTATTATAATTAAAAAGGATTTTCTTCACTTATCCCAAAATTGAGAAATAGGATGCAAAAGCGTTCACGTTTCCTGCGGCTCCCGAAAAGCGCTTTTCTTCTATTTTAATCCGATTTCACACAAAGCCTCCTATATTAAAAGGAGGCAACATTTCCCAACAATTGGTCATCATATTGTTATACGCAACCAATTTGCTCTTTAACTCTTATAAAAACTTAGCTTTGATACGGTAAAATAGAAAATGAGAGCGCTAAATATATTATCGCGCGTATATTGTGAAACAGTTTTGTAAATCACGCGTAGTTGATTCCAATCCCAATATGTGAATACAGAAAAAATAAGTTTAATTAAATGAAACATAGTTGAGGGACGTCAGATGGTTTATTCATGAAAATAAAGGAATGTTGTATAAGATTTGTTGTAAAGCAAACATGAAAAGTAATTTAGCAACTTGATGCACTAGGACTTTGTAGACGAAGTTTACAATATCGTTAGTAATTGAGGTTTTACGGAGAACCATAAGCAAAATCATAGATATAGTAAATTGGTAATTTTTGAGTTTAATACTTATTTAATTGATTTAGGAAAGGATTTAATAAATAATTTTAGGCACTATTCCTTCCTGAAAGGATTCAGAATCACAAAAATACTTGTGTGCTTAAGACCCAAGTTTACTACACTGCAAAAAATAAACCGTTGTTTTTACAGTATAATACTGGCAGCAGAGTTTCTTGTTTAAAACCTTAAAATGCACAGTAATAAACTGTAAATTATCTTTTGCCATTAATTACAAAGACTTTTTTAACCTTTAACTAGTGAGGCGATTTTTTTTTTTTTTTTTTTGTAACGTAACTGTTAGGTGTGTGTAATCCCAACATTATATTTCTTGTGCGCTCCACAAAATTTGTCAAATTAAAATAGATTTTCCCATATTTGTAGCCTTTTATTTCCTTACTCAATTATTTTTGTACATGATATTGAGGATTAATGCTCGTTAAGATTCCTTCTTTTTGACTGATAACACTGGTTAAAATATTTGTCTGTGAAGCGACTAATAATGTTTATTTTCATATTTTAAATATAACAACACTTTGTGAATAATGTTTTAGCAAGAAAAATATTCTCAGTAGTTTTAGCACTTCCTAGCTCGTAAAACTATGAAATTTGGTTTCCTATGAGCTTCCAACAGTAATAACAAAGCTGACTAAGAAAAAAAAAGCAATTACATGAACAATATGAGAAAACGTTCAACGTGTTTTTTTTTTTAATCTTTCCAGAAACTTAAGAATCTAAATCCGATGGACTGTCACATCATTGGACATAGTCTTGGGTCGCACATAGCTGGATATGCTGGAGAAAATTTTAAAAATATTAAACTTGGCCGCATCACAGGTATTACAAGTTCTCACTTATTTTCCACAGTTGTGTCGCTAGTTAAATGGTCTTGCATTGCTATGACACTCTAATTTCAAATATTTTTAAACCGTAAGTTAGACAGGCGTAAAATTTGAAATTCTTCTAGAATACCTAACTTGCTAAATTAATCAAATTTCAAAATTTTTATCTTTGTTTCGTTCATTCATTTATTTCTATCTATTTATTTATTCATTTACTTTTTTTTTATAAATTTTTGTTTTGTTTATCTATTTCTCTGAATTGGTGAATTAAAATTTAATTTACTGTTTTACTGCAAGAGAGACTGAATAACAAATTCAAACAGTAATTAATTTCACCAGTTATAACCTTCTGTACCATATCATAGACTGTACGCAATAGACTGTCCGATATTTCTTTTCTCGTGAAATTATTTTTTAACGTAATCGTAACATTGATTGGTAGTTGGAAAGCATGAACCTGACAAACATTAAATAAAGGAATAATTGAAAGTATTGTTCTAGCCTGATGAATGCTTTTTTCTTTCTTTTGACAGAAAATTATGTCATAACCTTACACATAACTTGGTGAAACATAACACTGTAGTTACATTACCACCTTACACCAGATATATCGGTTAAGTAACTACATAGCAGTGGAGGCAGCACTGCTGACACCGTATTTATGGAGTAAGGTTACACAAACTTTTTTAGTGTAATAATTAGAAAAACTAAAATTTGTTGATAAATTTAACGCATTAGTTTTAAGGCTATCTTTGGTTATCACCTAAGCAACCATGTATTTACATGTATTTATGGATTTTTTCGGTGTAGGAGTTTATTGTTTTGTTGCTTTTAATATAAGAGTTTCATTAAATGTCCAATCAAAACGGTAATAAATGCCGATTTTTTTTTTTACAACAAGAAAGATATAACAGTTAAATATATCAAAGATGTTTCAAAAGTTTACCTCAAATGAATTGTAAAACGAAAAAAATTTGAAATAAAATATTAAAAATGATATTTAAATCCAAAGACTATTTCTGTGAGCTTGATTCGCACTAAAAAGTATGAAATAAAATAAATGTATGATTTCAAGGTGACAACAGTCAAAAATTTTAGTTGATCTAATTATATCTTAATATGCTAATTAATTCTAAAACAAACAATAAAATTTAAATTATCAATTTTTTAATTTAAATTTTATTGTATGTGTTAGAATTAATCCGCGTATAAAGATATAATTAGATCAACTGAAATTATTGACTGTTTTCATCTAGAAATAATCTATTTATTTTATTTTATACCTTTTAGAGCGCATCAAGTTCACAGAAATAGTCTTTAGATTTAAATATCAGTTTTTTATATTTTATTACCTGTTATCTTGAAAAATTAGGAAAGGTAAGTTTTTTTTTTACACTTTATTAAACATTTTTTTAAATCCTTTTATTTATTTATTTATTTATTTATTTATTTTGACATTAATTGTTTATTTAGTCTTCCTGTTTTCATAATATACTTTATAAATAATAAAAAAAATAAAAATTCCTCAACAAGTGTCGTATACTTTTTTATTATTATCATAAATCCGTAAAATAAAAAAAATCGAAGTTGATGGTAAAAATAGAGATGTAAATCAGCTTTCAACAAAATTAATAAGAAATTATCTATCTGAAAAAAATGCAGTAAATCACTTAAAATGTTTTGCTGTTTGATCTTTCGAGAAAACGCTAAGGGTGCGATCGGAACATAAAACTTCATACAAAATGCTTCTATTAACCAGTATTTCCTTATCCGATAACCCGCACGCTATAAGCCTTTTACACGGTAGGGCAATGCAAATGAAAAATGGGCTATTGGTGATAAAAAGATGCCATTTGCGCATTAGTATAAATTTCTATATATTTCTCCTTTGTTTTAGTCTTGCTATCCAGTAGTGAAGAACCTAATCTCATATCCGAATTTTCAAATAATCTTAAGGGGTTACAGTACCTTTCTAACAATCTTCTCAAATTAACAATCAATAATTTATTTTCAAACATTTAAAATTTTGCTCACTTTTCTTGAAAATTTGAAAAAATTAGGAACATTTCAATTTTTTAAAAACTCTAAGGCTTTTTCTTTTAAGGCTAAGGGCTTCTTTAAGGCTAATTTCTTTTTGCTAAATGATCACAAGAATTACCTCTATAAATCTGTGCATTCATTTTTTTATATATTGATTTGAAAATATTTGTGACCTTTTATCTAAAAAAATATTAGAAAATTTTGTTTTTCAAACTTTAAAAAGCTCTAAAAATTTTAGTAATTTATAAAGTGCTTATTCAATGCACAGTTTTGTTAAATATATTATCCTGAGTGCAAAAAATATTACTTTAAAGTTGTATCTTTAATAGAAAAAAATTCCTTGGCATTTCCAGTAACATAGAAACACTAAAAACGAGAAACACTGGTCATCGAGAAAAAGCACTTTAAAGTTCCGCTGTTGCATTGGAACACATAGCATGCATGCCCTAAAGTCACTCATAACTTTTCAAATAATTTAGCTAGAGCAATGCTATTTTTTCCGAGTGTTTCAAATAACTTTTACTTTTGAAATAAGCAATAAAAAATATTTTGGTCTTTTGGTTATTTTTGAGGTACTGTGACCCCTTAATATATAAAAATTACGTGTCCCTGTGTTTGTGGCCAATGGACACCTCAGCTACTGAACCGATTTTAACCAAATTTTGCACGCAGTTTCAGTTTGGTCCAACTTAAATGATAGGATAGTTTTTATCTCAATTTAGGACCGCAATATATCTTTTATTGTAAATTATCTATTTAGCTACCAGCTTTTCTGTATTCTTGGCTTCTATAAGATAAAATCTGCTGCTGGGTTGTCAGTTGCTTCGGAAGCAAAAAGCAATAGTGGTATCGATCAAGGATGTCGAATCGGTTTCTGGCATATTCGTCCCGATTCTCTTAATTTAAATTGTGGCTGTAAATATTATTAAATCAATATTCGGAAAAGTATTATTTGCTTACTTCTCCTTTACTTAATTCAATTTATTAAAGCAGTTTAGACACTTAACATATGCTATTTTGTATGTTTCAAAAATATTTTTCACTCATGTTTAGGTACAAATATTTTTTAGGGAAATTATTTTAGTGAAAAATATCATACCTTTTTCGAGCTTTGAGTTATAAAATATTCATATTGTTTAGTGATTTTTATGTCAAGTGTATTTAAACAAAGAAAGGCTCACTGCATTATGTGCTCTTTTACCTGTGTAATATTTAAATTTTTAGTGATTTAGTTCAGAATTGTATTTGCTAAGCGTATCCATATGCAGCAATAAATTTGCAAATTATCGTTCAACAATACATTTGGTATTTACTATTCAAAAAACAAATTCTTAGGAGGGAAAATGTACTGTTTTATGGTGCGAAGATTAAAATTATTTCTATACACACAATTTTTACCGTCACATTGCTTTGTAACATAAATATACACCTCGTAGTTTGCGATTCAAAATTCGACTGTTTCGTAAATATCGTACTTTTTCGGGTTTTTAAGTTATACAATATTCATTTTTTTTTTTTTGTGATTTTGTATTTCAATTATATTGTAATAAAAAAAGGTTTTACTGTAATTTGTGAACTTTTATCTGTGTAATATTAAAATTTAGAGTGATTTTGCTCAGAATTGTATTTTCTAAACGTACCTCTCTACATTCATAAGTTTTCAAATTATTACTATTATAGCTTATTTATTATTTTTTTTACTTAGTAAATACAAATGTATTCTTGGACGACAATTTGCACATTTATAATAGTAGGTAGTTCGCTCAGTATATAAAATTTTTAACTAAATCATACCTTAGCCACAGCAACGCGTAGCCGGGTCAGCTAGTTAAATATATATTTTAAGCACAGTATACAGTTTCATGTAGTCGAGTCTCGATAACTTGAAGTCCTAAGGGACCGGCTAAAGGCATCTAGTTATTGGTAGTTCGAGTAGGAAGTTCTCACAGTCTTCTCAGGAGTCTGGGAACCCAATGCATACTTCCAGATAAAGGTATATTCGGCGAGTTATCGGGACTCCACTGTATTTACCCAGGTAGCACAAATAACCTTTAAACGTTTTATAAACGTTTTCAAGCGGTTGTTACAACGTTAAAAACCATTTTACAACCTTTAAAAAACGAAGTGTGCTACTTGGGTAATGAAGCCATGTTTAGTTAACTGCAGAGTTAAAAAAATATAACAATTATTGTATGGAGTTGTGTTGAGTTTTAAGCTCGTATAAAAAAGTAGCAAACGTATGAGTGCTTTGTTACTCTAAGCAATGTAATTATTTTATGTAAGACGATCAATAATGTCATTTAACATCGGGCAATAAAAATCGTTTGTTAGCATCAAAGCAAAAGACATTTCCGTGAAATGTTTGAATACAATAAATACTCTTCAGTCTTCTCACCAAACAGCTTGTAGTAATTGTTTCTTACATAGATGACTAAAACTAATTTTTCGTAACTTTTAGCTGTTGATCCAGCTCAACCTTATTTTCAGAATATGCCTCCAAGCGTGCGAATTGATCCTACTGATGCTGATTTCGTGGACGTTATTCACACAGATTCATCATCCACGAAGTTCCTGGGTATGTTTCTTTTAATTTTCACAACATAAAAATTTCTAGCAAGAATTCTCACATTAATTCACATGCACTAAAACCTAATGCCGTATCCGTTTCAACAATATAATATAATAATAATAGCTTCAGCATTACATTCTATAGCAGCTATTTAATGGGTTAGCCATGGAAATGATATAAAAAGGAACATTGTATCTATAGGTTGTCAGTAAAGATGCCTGAATAGTTGAGAAGGATTACTGCAGACATAAGAAAGAAATCTCTATCTTCAAGGGGGGGAAATGTTGCTAAAAACTAGAAGACATACATTTTTTTTTAACCTTTATAAATGTTATTATATTTTAGAAAATGTTTTAGTACTTTTGATTTTGATGTGTAGTGTGACAAAGAAAGATCACGACAAGTGAGGTCGGAATGGATTGTTTTGCGAGCAGTATCCGGCAAGATGTCTTTTTTTTGCTTGTGGATGTAATTTTGGGAAATAACAACGTACGACGGAATTACTCAACGAGAATAAGTTATCCTTTTTTTTCCATTGTCCATTTTTTAAAGTACAAATTGCAATTTAAAAATCATGTATGCTGTAGAACGTTGACGTTAGGCTAGGGTACTGAACATCAAACTTAAAACGAAAACGGCGGAATGAGGTAAGATGACGAATGGATTGCTCGTCTGTCATCTTATTGTGATACGTGCTTGTGTGCCTATTCTATTCAAGTAAAACTCTAAACATCAAAATTAATAAAAATAAACGTGTTCATGCTTTGTCCGCTACTAATGCTGTTAAAACAAAAAAGAAAAGGTATGCCCATGATCTTCCTATATCTAGAGTTGCCTCTAAACCCAATCAAGTCGACAAGACTACCTCCATAGCCTATCAACTCTTCAAATGTTCTATCACAGCCATCAGCTTAGTTGACACTTCTTTTGCAGCTCCCAACCGGCTCAGCAGATGGCCTACAAGAAATCAACCGGGATAAAAAATAAAAAAGAAGAAGAAATTGTCTCTTAATAACACTTTTCTCGAGAGCCAATTGGGCCAGAAACATTACCTCGAAAGCCTACTAATTTCGTAACTGCACTTACACACCCAACACTTTCCTAACACTTTTCCCACAGCTCCTGCTTTATTTGCTTATCATTTCTTCTTAAAAGATGACCATAAAAATATTTTAAGATTTTGCTTCATCATGAATAGCGACTTATTTTTTTCACACTTTACTTTTTTTTCATTTCCTTCTACTACAACTGGTATAAAAACTTACAGTAAAAGTTAATGTTCGAACAAAATCAAAAGTGGAAAATTGGGGGCGGAGGAGAAGGTCTCTCTTTAACTCTTTATCTTTTTTTTATTTTTCAGAATATACTTTTGTTTTTGTTCAATGATTTATATATAAAGCTTCAATTTTCTCTAAATTCTTACATTCATTTAACGTTACCAACTGTACTGAGGCATTTGTTTGCTGTCAGGCCCTTCATTTAGGGGGGGGGCAGGGGTCTATCCCTCCCCCCCTCGACTTTGGGAAATCAATGCACTTACATGTAAGTGGGCGTAGTTTTTGCTATTTCTTGGGATAATTTACATTGACCCTAGGGTGTCCCAAAAAAACCGAAAGTCGGAATTTTGTAACGCATACCCTCTTATTTTTTTCCTTTTACATCAAAATAATTGTAAAAAAAGTTTCATGAAATTTGAACAACAGTAACCCGTGCCGACTTGCGTCCGAAAGTGCGAACTAGCCCTTTTTCACTAGGCAAAATCAAAAAAAAATTTTTTCAGAAATTCAAAATTTCATGTTGATAAAACGCTTCCCCTAGATACCAACATGTTCCAAAAAATCATTTATCCAAATTAAAAAATATTTAGGTACCCAAAACGAGGCCTAAAATTCATAATTTTCTTCAAAAAATAGCTTTGTTTCCATGTATTTTGTAAACAACAAAAGATAAAATTTAAGAAATTATCAAGATGAAAAATATGAAGCATAAAGTATAAAATTAGAGCTAAATATAAGTTTTTTCTCTCATTTTATATTTATTTCTCCCGGAAATTACTCAAAATTAAGGTTTTTTCAAGTTTTAAGTTAAACTTTTCCACTTTATATACCACATTTTTTTTACAAATGAAGTTAAAAACCAACGTAAAGCAAATTGGGTAGAAAGTACAGCATGTATCAATTATATTTCAGCAAAAATCTAATTTTCATGAAGGGCAAAGTGAAATAGTTAAGTTTACTTGCCTACTTCAAAAGGAACAAATGAGAATTTTGTTCTAAAAATTTTTGTACATAAAGAAGGAATAATGTTTTTTTGATAATACTTTCGTTAAATTTTATTTTTCATCTTTGGCAGTTATTTTGAACGTTAAAAAAATGAAAAATTTTCACTTCAAAAAAACATGGGGCAAAGTGAAAAATAAAATATTTTTGTTATGAAAAATTTTCAATTTGACGATTAACAGTAATTTTCATCAAATGAATGCGTAAATAAACGAAAAAATAATTATTAACGAAAAATAAACGAATGAGCAAGTAAATGAAAAAATAAATTAATGTGTGAGAAAAAATTAATGAGGGAATAAAATAGAGAACGAATAAGAAAATGAGTTAATGAATGAGTAAATAATTAAGTAAAAGAATGTAAATGAATTAATAAATGAAGAAATACGTGAGTTATTTAATAAATGAATGAATAAGTACACGAAATGAACTATTTCACTTTGCCCCATCCACTTTGCCCCGCGTGCACTTGACAAATTGCATTGAACATAAAAAATCAAAAAATGCCTAATTTTAACTACTGCACTGGATATCAGTAGTTCTCAATTAATAGTTTGGATGATAATTACAAAAATCTTATCCTTTTACAATAACAAGAAATATTTTTGAAAAACCACGAATATTACAATAAAGGTATCAAATTTTTTAAATGGTTTGTATAATTTTTTCGTTGATCTTTGGAGCTACTTATTTTTGACAGGAATTAACTATCTGTCTAGGAACTTAGTTAAAATATTGCTAGATAGGTTACAGTGCAAGCTGGGAAAAAATTTCACCATTTCACTTTACATTGCAATTTCACTTTGGCACACATTCCCCTACTACATCTTTTTATTATTCATCTGAAAATGCTGCTTTGAAAGTTTGTTCTTCAGTGATTTTGGGACTTGATATTTTCTTTAAGTATATCTGCAATTTAAAATTCACAAATGATGCAATAAATAAATAGAAAAAATCTAATGTTTAGAAAAATATACAAATTTTATGCCTCGTGCTGGGAACCTAATTTCTTTTAAAAATTTGAATAAATGTTTGTATAATATCAATATGATTATCAAAAATGTTTATTGTAATTTCAAAAATTACAAATTATGCCGACTTGTGCTTGAAAGTGTAAACTAGTACTTGCGTACTGAGCCGAATCGAAAATAATCGGGGGAGGAAGTAACTAATTGTTTAATTAGTTACTTCCTCATATCACGCATTTGTTACCTGTTATTTTATTATTTTGAAGAGAAAAAAATTGATAAGTTCATATCATTTAAAAGATAGCCTTTGCTTACTAGGCTCAAAATTGATGATAGTTTTCTCAGTGAGAGTCCTTCTCTATGGGAGAATAACACTTAATTCTTTGAAGGAAAAAGGATGGTCTCAGTGTTTAGACCAGTAAGTGATACAGCTGAAAGAGCTGTAAAAATGATGCAGGACTCTCATGGTTTGCTAACAGTTGATGAGGAGCAAAAACAATTTTTGTTGTGTTGCGTCCAAGAGCACCGAAATATGTACTCTGACTGCAATAAACAAGCATTAAAATGATAGTATGTTTACTAATGTTTATTGTACTGTAATATTGCAATAAATATATGTTGTAAATAAACCGTTGTAATTTTTTTTTTTTTTATTTATTTATTTTAACTATTTATTTATTTTAAATTACAGATACATTTAAATAAAATATCAAGTTCCAAAATCACTAAAGAACATACTTTCAGATGAATAATAAAAAAAATTGTAGTATTTAAAATGGAAAAATTTAACTTAAAACTTGAAAAAAAAACTTAATTTTGAGTAATTTTTGGGAGAAATAAATATAAAATGAGAGAAAAAACTTATATTTAGCTCTAATTATATATTTTATGCTTCATATTTTTCATCTTGATAATTTTTTAAATTTTATCTTTCGATGTTTACAAAATACATAGAAAAAAAGCTATTTTTTGAAGAAAATTATGAATTTTAAGCCTCATTTGAGGTGCCTAAATATTTTTTAATTTGGACAAATGATTTTTTGGTACATGTTGGGATCTAGGGGAAGCGTTTTATCAACATGAAGTTTTGAATTTCCGAAAAAAGTTTTTTTCGATTTGGCCTAGTGAAAAAGTGCTAGTTCGCACTTTCGGACGCAAGTCGGCACGGGTTACCGTTGTTCAAATTGCATGAAACTTTTTTTACAATTGTTTTGATGTAAAAGGACAAAAATAAGAGGGTATGCGTTACAAAATTCCGACTTTCGGTTTTTTTTTGGGACACCCTATTGGACCCCCCCCCCCCCCTTCGGAAAAAGTTCGAAATGACAGGCCTGTGTGTTGTAATTTAAACCGTGAAACATTAATTGCAACTTTAAAGAATTTAATCCTTGCATAATGCCCTATCTGTTTTTATCAACAGCCCTAGGTATGTCGCAAGCTGTTGGACACGTCGACTTTTATCCTAACAATGGTATGAATCAGCCCGGATGCTCTGGTGCAGCGATTCATTCTTTGTTCCTAGAAGGTCTTTATGATGGTAAGCTTTAAAAGTATATTTAAGAATTGACTTTTAAAACAGATGGGAATGAAATAAGAAGTATCGTAAATATAAATGAATATAATTTGAGAACTGTGCAAACATCGATAATAGATTAATAAACAGTATTGAGCAACAAGTTAGTTTATCATAAACAGACATGTATTTGCTTCTACGTGCTTTTTTAAAAAATATTAATTGGTTTTATTTCTTTCTGTCTCTGATTATTTGATTGTCAAATTAAAGAATATTCCAGTTAAAAATATCGCGCTATACAGTTTCATGCTTCGAAGTCGCAAGGGAGTGGCGAAAACCCTCGAGATATGGGTAGTTTTCACAGCCAGCTCAGAAGTTTAGGAACCAATTAAAACTATGAGATAAAAGAAGCTTCGAGGAAAAAGGTTTTCAGTTATCGAAAATCGATTGTATATGTATCGATAGCATCAGTTTATCAGATTTGCTGCTACTTTGATGTTATGTATAACACGTTATTCGGGTTTGAATCATTATTAGTAAGCATTGAATAGTGAATTGTTTGTTTTTAAAATTACACGATAAGTGTCGTTTAAATTATTAAATGTATTCAAACTCGGGGCCTTTCAAACCAAAAGTCCGAGAAAAAAGTTAAACATATACTGGCCAAACAAAATATCTAATTTGGACAAACACACCAATTGCTAACCAATAACTCACTGATGAAAAAGTACAGATGGTCATGGATAGGACATGTTCTCCTCAGATTGCAGACAATAGACCAAACAAGCACTGTTATCTTATGGCAAGAGGAAGCAAGGGCATTCGATGACCATACAAGAAAGAAATGCCCTTGGTTGACCAGGGAGGCGACATTAAAATGAGCAGGATGGAACGTCATGCCCACGCTAAAGGCTCCATGCACCGCCAGGAGCGTTAAGGCCTATTCACAATACGACCGTTCCGCCCGAACGAAGTGGTTTTTCGGACGTGACGGACGGAGGTGAAAAATTTCGAGCATTCGCACTAGCTCCTTCCGAAAATCACCTGACGGTATTGCCCCACTAATTATAAAGAGCTCACACCTGGCGAGAGCCAATGAAGTCGCTACCAAAAAACCGGTCTGTTATCGGGCCCGAGGATATCCAGCATTCTAGAACGGTGACGGAGGCCGATGATTGTCATGATGTGCTGTCATGGCAACGGATTTCAAAAACCAATTTCGCAGCGAAAAATTCGGTTCGGACGGGCGGATCGGTCGTAATATGAATAGGCCTTTAAGAGGATCAAGTCAAGTCATTCATGAGGTTAACCAACATTTAAAGTTATGGAACTTTAGTCAAAGTTCACACAATTGAAGACATCAAACTTCATACGGAATCAGATGATGAGAAGTTTGATGTAGTAGCAAACAAATCAGAAGAACTATATTAAAATAACTTATAATTTGTTACTTCTTTCTCAAAATATATTATTTACGTTCCTAAAGCGAAATACTGCAAATTTGTGTATCCCTACAATTCTCTGTATTCATCAATAGAATAACGTTTTACAAAATCAATAACACACTACCTGCCATTGAAAATGCACCACGAAGGGGTGGCTAGAAATGGATTAAACTCGGAAAACAGACAGCTATAAACAATAAATGATCTTTATTTCGAAATGATGTTTACAATACAAAGCGAAAATATTGTCGGCTTAGAAGGCAGTAAGGCCATCGTGGACAGCGATACACTCAGCAATACGACTAAGTACAGAGTCAATAAGAGTATAGACGTCAGCCTCAGGAATAACTCTATATTCTCTGTCAACAGTTTTCCACAATTTGTTACATAAACGCGGCAGTAGCAAAGTCTGTAAACGGTGTCTAATCACATCCCAAATGCGTTCGATTGCTAAAGGGAGTTCCGAAGAGATCTGTGGTCGGGGAAACACCTTGCAGAGCACGTTGGCTAATGCGAACAGTGTATAGTTGGCACAATTAATCTTGCAATTAAAAGGTATTGAGCACTCCCTGAAGATAGAGGATTTCCACAGATCGCAGAACATAATTCACTTATAGCTGGGCAGTCATAGAGCAGTGAATACGAACTACAGATGAACTGTAATCATACGAACTTGCGTTCTAAATCATGAAGCCTCGTTGTCACGCGGTTAGGTACTCCAAAATTGCTGATGGATTTGACCTGTCTTCACGTCAACACCATACTAATACTATCCCTGGAGAAGCAAAAGCGTGATTCATCTGATAACACTACCCTCCGCCATTATGTCGTTCACGACGCTCCAGTTCATCACCATTGCATATCATGACATCAATATCGTGTGTGGCAGTCTTCTAAATGGATAATATGAGTGCAGTAAATATAAACATACAAGGTTTCTTAAAGATGATATAGAATGGAGGTAAAGCGACTTGCTTGTTCACCAACGCTTGTCGGCGCCGATCCACACGTACTGATGTTATTCTAACTGCACCGTGACCCTTCAAATAAGGTGCCACGTTATCGTGTATCAACCATCTTTGTCACAATCAGTGGCACTTGACCCGTGTGTCAGCTAAGATTTGACGTAAGGACCAACCTGCCCTTTTCAATCCGATCACCATGCTCCTTGTAAAGTCTTCCGTAAGCTGGAAGAGCTCATGTTGGTGTTAGCTCAGCATTTTGTGCTAATACACATTAGGGTGGGCCGAAAAAACACTTTTTTTTATTTCGAATTTGTAATAGCGCGGAAAAGTTGCGAATTATAAAGACAAAAAGAAGGGAAAAAAAATTATCGAAATCGGTTGATATCTTCTGATCGCGCATAAGGCCTAAAGTTTGACAAAAATTGAAAAAACTTCATTTTCGCGATTTTTTTTTAAATTTTTGAATTGGATGTTTTCGAAATGTAATAGTGCGGAAAAATAGCTAATTGTAAAGACAAAACGAAGGAAAAAAAAATTATCGAAATCCATTGATATCTTCCGATCGCGCATAGGGCCTAAAATTTGACAAAATATGAAAAAAACTTCATTTTTGCGATTTTTTTTTTTGAAAAAATTTTGAATGAAATGTTTTAATAATTTTTTCGCGCGGAAAAATTTATAATTATGAAGACAAAAAGAGGGATAAAAAGGAGGAAAAAAATTATCGAAATCTATTAATATCTTCCGGTCGTGCCTAGGGCCTAAACTTTAACAAAATATGAAAAAACATCATTTTTGCGATTTTTTGTTTAATTTTTTGAATTAGATGTTTTCGTAATGCAATAGTTTGTAACGTTTACTAATATAGCCTTAAAACATTGTGCTTTGATTTGTTTTGATCAGTTAATATCTTCCGGTTGCGCATTAACCCCAAAATTACTCAAAATAATAATTAAAAAAGTTATATTTTTACGCGTTTTTGGTTTTTGATGAATATTTTTTTGTGAAACAACCGTAGTATTTTTTGAGACAGACTGACAGTAATATAGATAAAAAAACTACCTCAGGTTCAGTCGATGTTATCCAGTTGCGAAAAGCCTTAGAAACTCTCATGCTCAGACGTCGGGCAGCAATCCAGGCAACGTCGCTCGCCTGGCTACGGCTCTCTTCCACTCCGTCGCCGCCTTCCTAGGACCATGTCAGCTGTCGGCCTGTACTGTTTTTTCACTCTGCGCTTCTATGTAGTAATCGCAGTGTACTATTATTTAGTTCAATCTAGCTATTTTCATTTTGAAATTCTTGTAGTCTTCTGTAATGATGTAGTTTCCTGCTGTGTGTGGACTCTGTGATTTAACGAAAAACTTATACAGTTGCCGGGCCACAAATAACAAGACAAATACTCTAATAACAAGACAAATATTTGGCTGCCCCACTTTTGGCACTCCAAAGAACTGCCATCAACCTAACTGCCTACTGGCGAAGACACCATTATTAATTTCTAGTGCCAAATTTAACCTTCCTTGAGTACGGCACCTAATGATGTCCTTGCCAGTGGACGGCTTGTTTGATGGCAGTTCTTTTGGAGTACCGAAAGTGGGGCAGCCAAATATTTGTCTTGTTATAAGAGTATTTGTCTTGTTATTTGGCCCGGCAATTGTATAACTTTTTCGTTAAATCACCGAGTTCACACAGAGCAGAAAACTACATCATTACAGAAGACTACAAAAATTTCAAAATGAAAACAGCTAGATTAAACTAAATAATAGTACACTGCGATTACTACATAGAAACGCAGACTGAAAAAACAATATAGGCAGACAGCTGACGTGGTCCTAGGAAGGCGGCAATGGAGTGGAAGAGAGCCGTAGCCAGGCGAGTGACGTTGCCTGGATTGCTGCCCGACGTCTACGCATGAGAGTTTCAAAGGCTTTTCGCAACTGAATAATATCGACTGAACCTGTGGTAGTTTGTTTTTCTATATTATTGTCAGTCTGTCTTAAAAAATAATACGGTTGTTTCACAAAAAAATATTCATCAAAAACCAAAAACGCGTAAAAATGTAACTTTTTTTAAATTATTATTTTGGGTAATTTTGGGGTTAATGCGCGACCGGAAGATATTAACTGACCAAAACAAAATCAAAGCACAATATTTTAAGGCTATATTAGTAAACGTTACAAACTATTGCATTACGAAAACATCTAATTCAAAAAATTAAACAAAAAATCGCAAAATTGATGTTTTTTCATATTTTGTCAAAGTTTAGGCCCTAGGCACGACCGGAAGATATTAATAGATTTCAATAATTTTTTTCCTCCTTTTTATCCCTCTTTTTTTCTTCATAATTATAAATTTTTTCGCGCGAAAAAATTATGAAAACATTTCATTCAAAATTTTTTCAAAAAAAATCGCAAAAATGAAGTTTTTTCATATTTTGTCAAATTTTAGGCCCTATGCGCGATCGGAAGATATCAATGGATTTCGATAATTTTTTTTCCTTCGTTTTGTCTTTGCAATTATCTACTTTTCCGCACTATTACATTTCGAAAACATCCAATTCAAAAATTTTTAAAAAAAAAAAATCGCGAAAATGAAGTTTTTTCAAATTTTGTCAAACTTTAGGCCTCATGCGCGATCGGAAGATATCAACCGATTTCGATAATTTTTTTTCCTTCTTTTTGTCTTCATAATTCGCAACTTTTCCGCGCTATTACAAATTCGAAATAAAAAAAAAGTGTTTTTTCGGCCCACCCTAATACACATTTCCCGAGACAAAAACGAGATTTCAACGATGATTACCCCAGCAGAAATAACGGCATTACTTTACATCACTTGTATAATTCGATAGGGTGCGTCTACACTGAAATTTACATAATTTTCCGACAACTTCTTAGTGTTGCATTTTCGGTGTCGTGTACAAAACATCTGTGTTTACGAGACTACTATATTGTTTACTATTCTATTTAAATTGTAAGGCAGAAATCATTTGAAATAATTCTACTACAATAGTATTTTCTTAAATATAGTTATTTACTTCTGCGAAATAAAATGGAAAGTATTTTCATATGCTGGGCAATATAATTTACACTGCAGAGGCCTTTAAATCCACCATTATTTCTATAATTCACATGCACCTAATGATAGTAATGCTACGTTCAATTAAATAAACTTTTTACATTAACGGTACAAACTAATTCAAATTACTTAACATGCTTTATTAATTACAGCCGCCAGACGTTTTGTTTCCTGCAATCATCAGAGAGCTGTTGATTTCTTCATTCATTCCATTAATTACAAAAGAAACCCTCCACTTGGTTATGAATGTGAAAAATACGAAGATTACTTAGATGGTTATTGCACAGACTGTGGCAAAAATGGCTCCAAATGCGCAGTTATGGGAATGCGAGCGATTGAATATAAACCAAAAAAGAGTGACCAGAAATCTGTTAAGTTTTATTTATCTACCAATCCCAATGTACCCTTTTGGGGTGAGTGTTTCATTTTTATGTCTTAAATAATTGATACAACATTGCGTGTTAAAAGCGTTAAAACTCTTTCTTGAGATGATATCCGCTTCATGTTCAAATTATGCTACATACTTATTGTGTGCTGTGGAACTTAACTTGAACTGTATATGTTTTCGAAATACATCATTTAAAAGTAGAATTTTTGCTGCATATACTTATTTTTAAATGAATGTAAAAATGTTTTTCCCTACTAGACAATTTTCATCCTTTAAAAGTTAAGTATTTCAGTCAACAATCATTTCGTATTGAAATACACCTAAATTGTTCGTCGGAAACTAGTGGCCCGGCTTTGCGGTAGGCTATGCTTGGAGTCGGAAAAGTAAATTTCACAAGTATTTTTTTTAGGAGGGGAGGCCGGCGATCAAATTGACCAGGACCCCACCTTGGCTTTAAACGGTCCTGACACTGGCAACAATTTTTTTCCTTAAAAAAAAAAGAGTGAGAATATTTCTTGGATGAAAATTTTTTTGGATAAAAATGTTCAACAACTTTGCCGCATCTGGAATGAAACGTGCAGCTTGATCCAGTACAGTAGTTCATTTTCCCCTTACCCTTTCAACTGTTTTGTCTTAGTGAATTTCTTGATGAATTGATAATTTCGTTCCAACAGAATCAAGAGACAAAGACGACATAGCTATTGAAACAACTGATGGTGATATAGATGACAAAGTTAAAAGTATTCAAAGTTATTAAAACGGAAGCATTCAAAGACAATTTTCAA
Organism: Uloborus plumipes; assembly: GCA_038373865.1. Lineage (NCBI taxonomy): Eukaryota > Metazoa > Arthropoda > Arachnida > Araneae > Uloboridae > Uloborus > Uloborus plumipes. Next base: position 95,655 of record JAXGGA010000134.1, read on the forward strand.
TTCAATTCAGATACTGGAACCTTTTTCCTCAATTGTATGAACTGGAAATAATTTGAAATTCATAAGCAATATAAAAACAAACATTGTAGTGAATTGTTTTGAAAGGAAATAAATTATTAGGTATGGTACAACTTTACCATTTACTACTAATGGTTTAGTAACTGTATTACTAAACCATTATAAATCTCAACATGTATTATTTAAACACAATCTTATTCATGTTCTTAATGCAATTTATGATGTATTTTTAAATTTTGAACAACTTTTCTCACTTATGCGTTAATTTCATTAATGGGCATTTTCTATAGGTCCTTTGGATTGGCGCTGAGAGTTCTAATTAAGATTTTTTTTTTGTTATATATTTCCAAGAAATGAGGTTAAAATCCTTGATAAAATTCCTGTTAACTGTAAACATTATGAAAACATAATAACAAGGACATTGATTGATTACTATTTTACATTCAGTTTTAATTTTTTTTTTCCCCTTTTCCTTTTGTTTAGCTGCAACTTACCACATTACTGTAAAACTACTGAAGCCTAAAACTTCGTTCAAGGACAGGAAAGGAGAAATGCATTTGACTATTCAAGGAACAAAAAATACATACAACCTTAAGCTATCATCAAAGTATGTATCATAACAGCACATTTTTTTATTTTAGCATGATTCATATAAGGATGATTATGAACTCAAATTCCTGCAGATAGCTGATTTCCAATGCCCTGCACTCTTTTTATTATTTTCTATAGAACTAAAGACCTAATACACGGATCAACATACAATTTCGTCATCACGCAGGAGGAAGAACTGGGAGAAGTGAAAGGCATGGGATTCTCATGGATTAATTCCGGATTTTATATATTGACAACACCAACACTCTTCTTGGACAACATCAAAATATCCCCAATGAATGTCTTAGATTCAAAGTAAGAAATTGGTTTGGTGTTTGATAGTGATAAGTCAAAAAAGTTAGTAGTTTTTAAAATCATTTACGTTTCTTCGTTGCTCTTGGAAATTCAATTTTAATAACTTAATTTGAAAAGAAATTTCTGCGCTACAGTAAGCTCTCGATTATCCGCGGAATTGGGTGACACAGTTATCGCAGATAACGAAAATCGCGGATAATACAGAAAAAGCATAAAATAAAGGGTATAGAAGATAAAAATGGCCTTTTACTCGAAAATAATTGCACTGCACTTAAAACGTGATATGTACAAACAGTGACGATAGGTATAGCGTAAACAATTTGTATTTGAGGTTCTCAAGCATATAAAATCTATAAAGAAATGGTACTTACGATAACGCCCAGGCAAAATAGTTTATTGGATGAAGTACACCACACTCTTGGGTAAGAAATGTTCAGCAAAAACAAAATTTAAATTCGTAGTTTTTCGAAAAAATCAATTAATTGTGTTGGTTTCTTTCCCGAAACCTTCTCGGATTATCCGCCCCTCGGATAATCAAGAGTTGACTGTATCTCAAATATTTGTTTTCAGGTAAATTTTTCCAGCATACTGAATTTTAAATTGTATGAAGTGCACTAAAGGTGGATGGGAATAAATAAGCAAACACTTATTTTCCAGTACACCATTGAAATCTTATGCAATGTTGATGCATATTGCTTGACATGTGTTCTTTTAGTCTAGAGTGTTAAGTGCATTTAAATGTTTCAGGAAAGCTACAGCTAGCATATAATCTTTGAAAGAAAATAAAAATTACATCTTGTGTATCCAGTGTAGAAGGTAGTAGTGGAAAACCAAATTATCCAGAAAAAAACTTCAGAGGGGTATATTAGTTAAATTTCAGAAGGACAGGTTAGGATATAGTTTGTTTTAGTCGTATTCTTTGGTCCAAAAGTAAGATTTCTGTGCTTCAAAGTAGGAACATATTTTCAACCCCCCCCCCCTGAATACACCACTGGTAGTTACTTCTTTTTCTAAAAACATTCAAACTCTTGACCTTCATTTAGCCAATGAATACTTGTCCTGCACTCGGTCAGAATGCACTGAATGACTCAGATAACCTTTTTGAACTGTTTTTGTTAAAGAACTGAACAAAATTGCATAAAAGTAATCAACTTGATCATGCAGTCCATCACTTATAGCAGAGAAAGTTTAGTTTAAGTTCTGTTTGGTGAGTTATGCACAAATAATTTAATATTGAAGCATCTTATATTTGATTCTCTTTACCAGTCCTCTTTGTTTGCTGATCATTGCAGGGGCTCTGTCAGTTTATAACCACTATTTCATTACAACTAATATTTCATTTTTTTAAATGAAATCATTATATCAAGTTTGTTATAAATAAATCATGTCCGTAAGTCTCGCCTTTCAAAGGCAATATTTTGCAGCAATTTTTTCCTGAAATTACTATTAGTACCTAAAAATTGAGTGAAAATAAGCATTTACACTTGCTTCATCAACAATGTCACACCATTAACCGCTTCCCTTACACTTTTTTTTGGAAAAAATTGCAAAAAAAAGTCACATTAATTTTCATTTGCTTTTTAAATACAAGGAATGAAACAAACAAAATATGTAGGTTTTAAGTTGAATTTTTAATTTTTTATAGGTGTAAAATCATTTAGTTTCACCCGAGTTTTCTCGGGATAATAATTACCTGCAACTCATACGACCCCGAGATAACTGGGGATAATCAGGCAAGCGGTTAGTTAAATGATATGGCGTAGCATGGGGCCTACAACAGCAACGGTAGCAAACTACTTTTGCTTTTTGTTCTTAATTCATTACTTGAATTGGTGCATTGTAACTGTATTTATGTATGTTATAACCTAAAACTAACATAAGAAACGGAACTCAAAAGGAAACCATATGAAAGGACAATAAAGAGAACAAAATTAAATAAATAGCAATGGAAACAGCATTGTAGTAAAATATGTTTCTGGATCCATAAATTATTTGACCTCGTGACCCAGTAACCAAATTTGAGGTCTGGCGAAATTTGCAAAAAAAGTTGCCAAATTTAACAAATTTCAGTGGGTAATGGCAGACATCTTTCACGTGATTTGTATATAGATGTCCTGTACATGCAGACGGTAAAATTGTTTGATAAATTTCTTGCTAAGTCTTTAATTCTTTAAAATTTTGTCAGAATTTAAGACATTATAACTCAATAATGGGCGGACGAGGGCAAAGATTTTTCGAGTGAAAAATATGAAGAATAAAGATGAATACAAGCTTCTTCAATTACAAACTACTTCAGCTTTTTTCATTATTACACTATTTATATGGTCCTCTGCTCAGTAAGTTGATTACTTTTAAAATACTAGAAAAAATGATAAAGGTTGCAACCCAATGGTACAGCTATTTGCAAGAGAATATTTTTAAAATAATTTTTGTGTTATCTATACTTTCAAAATATTTTTGGTGGTCCAGTTTCTTCACGTATAGCAGTCTGAACCTGAAACGTGGTCCACCAGTTGTCGAATGCTGATAGTGAGCACACAGTGGAGCCTTGATTTTAAGTTTGCAGTCAGAACAGTGATAAAAAATGTACGAAGCAGGAAAATGTAAAATTGATGCCCAGGGATAATAAGCTAATATAATTGTTCAAAAATTGACATTTTCCCCATGAATTAGTGGGGAAAATTTGTAATCATTACTTCTTTTTTATTTTTAGAAGCAATTTTATTCATAACATGTTTTATACTAAAATATTTTACAAATTTCCTTCTTGGTTGACAGTCAAAAAAGAAAACGTTTTAAGAGATTTTATGCTTTCAATTGTTTGATCAACTATGGGGACACTTTCCATTATATCTTTTTTGGCTTCATCGTTTTGTTACTATCATTGGAAGCTGATATGAAACCCAATATTGAGAGAATTTATGATGCGATACACAATAAATGTGACATTGACTTCTGGGAGAATTTCAAGAAGATTGTCAGCAGCTTCGGTCCTCAGTAGTGATGAAAGAAGCTCAGATTGAACGATTGGAGGAAGCCTTCCTTACTCTGAGATGAAAAAGAATGCAAGAACTCCTTTAAACAGCTTGAAACTAATTTATCTTGAAAAAAAATCACTCAAGAAAAAGTTAAAGTCTTGAAGATGAAAAAACATTTTTATCAGTTAGTCCCAAAACATATTAAGCGGACTATTTGTTAAAGAAAAATATAAAATCCGGAATCTAACAGCATTACCAGTATAACCTTTTTGGGGGACCTCCAGGAAGTAACGTCTGAAGCAGGATAATGCACCAAACGGACAACCTAAAATTACGGTTCAGATGCATATCCTTTTTTTTCTATGTCTTGCAGAAAAAAACTGAAATCACAGTGATGTTCACGAGAAGTGCCTGAATGAAAATATTTCTCAAGATAGAAAATTAAAGAAAATTGACAAACAAATATTAAAAACAAGATACTTTGCAATTGCAAAAATATATAACAATTTAATTCACAAATATAAAGGGCAGACTTTGTACAAAAATAGTGTAAAAATAGTATTAAATCAAATAAACAGTTCAAATAGCAACAAATTGAGCAAAGTGGTAAGAAATATTTTTAATCTAAAAAAATCTCCCAAACATGTTGGCATAAAAATAAAATTCTCATGCTACATATTTGTAATATAAAGCATTATAGGATAACATGAAAAACCAATTGTATAAAAAATGCTTTAAATCACCTTTTTTAAAATTATATATTTTCCTCACAGGCAACGCATACAGGAAACAAAGAACTTCTGCAACATAGGTGGGAAAAGCATTGATGCAAAGAAGCTTGTTCTGTTGAGTTTGTGTTAATAAAATGTTGAAAAAAAAGTTTTTTCCTTGTTTTTTAAAAATATACTTCGGTTTATTTTTCAAAGACTCATAAACACATAATTTAAATGAAAGAAATGTAATTACTTTTATTAAAGTACAGTCAATGTTTGATAACTTGAAGTCTCAAGGAACTTACTAAAAGTTTTGAGTTATTGGTAGTTTGAGTCATTTGAAGTTTCAGTCTTCGCAAGAGTTTTGGACCCACTAAATACAAAAAAAGGAATATTTAAGCTATAAAGCTTTGCACTATCTTAAGTTGGCTGTTGAAAAAAATATATATATTGGGTCATTTAAAAAGTCCTCGCGCTTTTTCTATCCAGATGGTTTGACGTATATATTTCGAGCAACACTAATCCAATTGCGTTATATGAGTATTCGTTTGAAAGGTAGCATTTCAGGCTACCTTTTTGTGACCACGTTCAAGTATTTCGCCAAAAAATATACGATAGGTAATGCTTTTTCACTGCAAAAAAGATAAGAACGCCACAAGAACGGCCGATGTTTTTTAAAAATGTTATGTAAGGATGCAATAAGTGAATGCGGTAATCAAAAGAGGTATACTCTATTCCGTTCCAGAAATTTCGATGTCAAAGATACATCTCTCTCTGGTCGGCTGTTCACTGAAAAAGCTGATGAAGTTTTTCAACTGGTTTAGCGGGACCAACGCTTAAAAGATGGAGGAGAAACTTAACATTAACCGCATAACAGTTTGGGATCCTCTGAAGAGAACAGGTTGCTCAAAGCAGCTCCATAATTGGGTGACACAAGAATTACCGGAAAAAAAATTGATCGACAGAGTAATCAGTAAAACGCTTCTAAGGAAATCCGAAATCGATTCTTTTTGAAGCAAATTATTACAGGAGATGAAAAATGGATTAGATACGAGACAATAAAATGCATGCGATCTGGGTAAAGGGCTGTGATCACCATAAACGACTTCAAATCCAGGATTGACGGTAAAAAGGTGTTTTGTAGAAATGCAAGGGCATTGCTCATAATGAATTGATACAACCTGGCGCAACAGTAAATTCTGTCCTCTATTGGGCATAACTCAACTGTTTCAATGAAGCAATCAAGAAAATGCGACCAGAATTGGCCAACAGAAAAGGAGTTGTGTTCCACCATGATAATGCTAAGCCACACTCATCTTTAATGACTTAGAATAAATCGAAGAAACTTGGTTATGAACTTTTGGTGCATATAACGTATAGGCCGGACCTCGCTAATTTTGATTATCATTAGTTTCAGTCTCGGAAAAATTCTTTTGATGGCAAAAAATTGGCTAACTGAACAGTCGTTGAAAATCACTTGACTAAGTTTTTTGCCGATAAAGCTCAGAAGTTTTACACCATTGAAATTATGCAGCTATCGAGGGAATAGCCAAAGGTCATGAATAATAATGAGCAAATGCACTTAGATTAAAATTAATTTTCAAATAAAAAAATTCTTACTCAAAAACTTACGAAAAAAGCGCGGAGACTTTTTAAATGACCCAATATTTATAAATTAAACAAAAAAAAAGTTCAGAAGAAGCATTTAGAAGTCTTCAGAACTTGAAAGATTCCTGCAAGTTTTTTAATTTGTTGAGTTTCTAATGTTACTCCTTTTTAACAAGAGATGTTACTATATTTTCAGAGATGTGCTTGAAAACACAAAACTTGTTTTTTAATGTTTAGTTAAAATATTACAAAGTGTAAAACATAGCTTAAAAGTAAAACTTTCATAAAAAATATCATTTTCATTTAATTTTCAAGTCAAGAAATTCTTAGCAATCTATAAATTTTTGAAATAAAAATGAGATACACAAAAGAGCACTTTCCCTGTTTTTCCGTTTATAATGAAGAAAAATTAGCTTAAATACTATATGTGTGATTTTGAACAATGAAAGAATGAACTCTGAATAACAAAATCTGACGATAGAAAGAAAGAACCAAACAACTAAAACTGTAAATAATTACATGGTATAATTTTGAGAACACATGTGACATAAGAGCAAGATTTTTGTATTTTGTATTACAACTTTCTGAATACACAACAGAGCGAAAAGCTTAATCAAAGCACTCAAAAATGTCATATGCTTTCCATTAAAAAAAATTTGAATATATTCAGAAAATGGAAAATATTTCTGAAACGCATTTGAAAATATTAGAAAAAGCTAACACCTTTAAGCATATAAAATATCATGAAGATAAAGAAGAATTGCATGAATTTTTGGACAAATTCTTTGATTACAAGAAAGTAAAACCAAATTGTAATTATCATAATCTCAATACACAAGCTCATATATTTTTGAATTGATAAATGCATTCCTGTTGCCCTAAAAAACATTAGAATTTTTTTCAAATTTTGCATTTTCTAAATGCTTTTATCATTTTTGATATTTCGTAAACTTATGGAACATAAAATCAACTGGTAAATTACTTTACAAAAGTTCTGAATTTTTACGTAATTTTTCTAAACAAGAAACCGTTTTGAAAACGCATGTTGAGTACACTGTTACCATGATCATGAAAACAAATAGCTGATTTTGCAAAAATGATTAGATTTTAAATACATAAAATACATATAAAATACAGGTGTCCAATGAATAATTTTTTAACTTCAAAATTAAATAAAATAAAAGAGCAGCTGAAGAATGAAAGAAAATAATTTATATGCTGCAATGATCAAAAATTTGATAGAGAATAATCAGAATTGAAATCAAATGTTGCCAACAAGTGGCATATAATTCCAATATTGTCTGTAACGTCAGTTTCTATTCAAAGCTAATAAGTACTGGAAATATTGTAATTTGAACAATTTGTGGACTAACCTCCTTTCCCATGTCATTTATGCGACATATCACTGAAATTCTTGTTTATGCTGCCATATTGAAAATATTTTCAAGTACGGAAATTTAATTTTAAAAAATAATACAAGTAAAATGTTTAGCTTTTCTTCGAACATGAGCACACTTTTTAAAATTACAAAAAATGGTATTATTTTCTCTATTTTTTAAAGTATCCCAAAAAATCATACACTACTCTTAATACTGCGCCATGCCACACTGTGGTACGCGTGCCGCAGGTTGGACACCTCAGTTCTACAACTATAAAAACTTCAAATTACTCTAACAAACAAATTAAAGAGTTAGTATCTCCTTGTTCAAAGCAGCCCTTTTTTGAACTGAAATAAATTTCAACACTGAGAACAATCATGTACCTGAGAGTAGTCCAAATTAATCTTTATAGGACTGAAATGTAAAAATTAATATATTTCTCCTGTTTTTCAATCAATTTCTTTTCGGAGATACAGGAGCCTCCAGAATCCTATTCTCTGTTTTGGTCAAGACAGGGTCAACTGCGCTTTGTATGTCAAACCTGCCACGACCAATGAGGCGGTGTTCAAAGAAGTAGGTAGCAAATTGGTTTTAACAATCCTGCATCTTCATAGCGTTTCAAGCAATTTTTGCCTCAGTGGAATACGTGCCCAGCGGTCTTTCCAGAGGCAATCCCTATTATTGAGCTTTTATGTTTGGTTCTGGTGTTTTAAGGAGAGCAGTGCTCACGCTCTTTTCCCATGTCAAAAGGATGTAACTTACAGGAGTTTAAGATTCTATGATTGTCATCCAATTTATTTTGCAAAGATATTACATGATTCTTTAATGTAGTCTTAGACGCTATGCGTAATAATATTTTGTATAGTCCAGGGATGAAAACAGCTCTAAGTCAAAAAAGAGGAAAAATTGTACGGCTTAAAATTCGCATAGATTTTTTTCCATATTCTGTGAAATTAGTCATGCAAGATTTCCTCTTAATTTGCACTCCGAAATCGAAAGTAAATATTTTTAAAAGCTCTTAATGGCTCATTCACTATTTATTTTTACGTCATTCACAATAGTGTAGAAAAAAAGGAAGGGCGTGTCAATTTTGATGAATTAATATTGCATGGTCTTTAGCTATTTTGATAAATTTTTAAGATCAAAATAATTTTCCCGATTTTTTGACAAAGATCTCGAATATTTTGGCTGAACTTTCTTAATTTCTACCTCCTACAAAGGAAATTTATGTTTCTGGCAGCATGCCAAAATAGCGTACATGGTTCGCCAATAATTGCAGATAATCCTTGAGATTTCAATCCTGCAGCATGCTAAAAACATTTCCATTATTTTGGAAGTTGGAAATAATTTCAACCTCCACTTCTTTAAATCAACTTATTTTAAGCTTCATTTTAATAATGAGTCTATTTTTTTTCTAAACTTGATGCAAAATAAATGTTTTGATAGCGGAAAGAAAAAATATACAAAAAGCGGAAAATTGCGGAAGATTTTTATGCCTGATAGTCAAGCAAAATCTTTTCTACACTTTGTGGAAGCTTGTTTTTTAACATGCTGCCATTTAAACTCATAAAGAATAGTTGAAAATCACTAGTGCAGCTAATATTACTTTCTGGAAGGTTTTGCTTTTTTTTAACGAAACAGTCCTTACATGAGTATAAACTACAGTCATACACAGACTAGCAATAATGTTAAAATAAATGCCTCTGGGGGATGGAGATTATCTACAACCTTCCCCTCTTCACTGTGCCACTAGTGAAAATATTTCCTTACAATGACTTATTTTCAAACTTGAATAAAGCAAAGCATAACTAATAATTGAGTCATTTAGAATTAAAACCTGTTAAGTCTATTTTTTTATGAAAAAGCATTATGTTATTAAAATTATAAGTTTAAAAGCTCCATTACCAATGGCTTAGATGGAATAGATCAAAAACCACTAGCTCTGAACAAAAAATGAATATAAAGGAAGGGTTTCAAATCAAAACCCCTTTAGATCCATAGTTTCGCTTTCGGAACTATGGATTTTGAGAAATAGACAAAGTGGATTTTGATTTTAAACAACTTAAAATCTTCTTTCAACACACCCCCATCTTTTGAAAACTCTCTTCACAAAATTTGTCAAACTTTATAATTCATATAATGCAATATACTTTTTTTTTTTTTTTAATCTTAGAAATTTTCACTTTGTTGGGTATTGCTTCACTTTTTTTTTTAATTTAATATATGTTACATTCATTTATTTTTATAGGAATGATAATGAAATTTTTTAAAGAGTGGTGTTGAGACTATTTTTAAAAATGAATTTAAGGTTTTTCAGGTTTTTGTGGAATTTACTTTTTTTCCATGAATATAATCAAGACTTTAATGCTAGACTGACCAAGCAATATTTTGACTGCTTTTTTCTTTCAAATAGGTTATGAAAATTTTGTGCATAATGACACAATTTCTTAGATTTTTATGACATTTCACACAACATATGAATGTATTTATTAATTAGTGTTGTTACCTCCCCATCCCCTTTCTTTCTGGTATATTTCTGTGTAACATCTAAATTGCCCAAGCAGTCAAAAATGACTTGTTGAGCAATCTGATGTTAAAATTTGCAAAAATTGACAAATGCAAAAAGAACAAGTAAGAATTTGTACAGGAGTTTCTTGCCAAATCATCTTTAAAATAGTGTTGAAAGAACTCTGACCAAAACAAAAGTAAAAACATTGAATACAAATAGCATCCTAACTAAGAATAAATAATATGTACTATGTACGTACACAAAAGAAATGCAAAAAAGAAAAAAAAAACAGGAATATATCTTTCAAATGATGTAATACATTGACTAGATTTTGAGGATATTCAAAATAAGCATCACCAATTTCTCCCAGCTGCTAATTTGGACATAACATGATTTGCCTTTCAAAGTCTTTTTTTTTTTTTTTTTTTACAAAAACACATTTTGTTGCTAGCAGTTTTAATTGCAATTATTAACTAATCATTCATTTATTCATTCTGTACTGCTCTTTAGTGACACTAAATACTTTATTTCTCATGTAAGATAAGATCCATTCTCTTGGATTATGTTTAAGAGTTCAAAAATATGTCAAATGCAAAAGAAGTTCAATTATAATGTATAAATTTAAAAAAATGAATTCTTCAAAATATAATTTGGAAAAATAAGGAAACTAAGAAAAAAAAAGGATAAAATGTATTGATTTACACCCCCCCCCCCTTCTGTTCCCTGCATAGTTCTATTCAAAAATATGTAAATACAGTTTAGCTTTAAATATTTACAGAAGCTGAAATATTTGTACTTAATTAACCAAGCAACTAAACAATTTTATCTGATATTGTTTACTTTGAGTAATGATTTAAATAAACAACCTACGACAAATACATTTAGACTATTTCCTAAAGCCTTGTGCCTTTGCTTTGTAGAAAGATGTCCTGGAAAATCTGAAAAAAGAGTAAAAATAGGTAATTTCAGCAAAAATTTTACACAAAAAAAGCACAGTAAAAATCTTAAGCTATATTTCATTCAAATTGATGAATGAAAAATGTGTATATATGATTCGAAATTCATTTATACTGACAAGAATACATCACTTTAAGAATTGAAATGTGTGTGCCATAAACCAAGACACAAATGCTATTTTATAAACATATCACAATCTAGGAGCAAAAACTAACAGTTACACTAACAAACATACCAACTGCACCTTTATGTACTTACCACAGCAACTAGTATTAAAAGCAAACAGTATCAGACCAACAAAAGATTTTGATGGATGAGTTGTTATCAAGTGCAAATTTAAATATTTAAAATTGCAGCATGATTGTTTTCCTATAACACATTAGAGTTGAGGGCATTGAAGCATTTTTCACAGCCTCAATAGCTGCTCTAAATACTCAGTAAGAAATTGATCTCTTTATGACAAGAATTTCATTATTAGACCACCTTTACATCAAACAGAGTTTGGCTAGTGTCAAATGCAGTTGTCAGAGTTTTTAGTTTCAAGTAAAATGATGGAAGGATTGGAACAAAACTAACCATTTAATCGCTTCTTGAGCTTAAGAAACAATAAGAAGTTGCGTGGGTCCATTTAGAAGAATAAGTTGCTTATTGAACAATAGGAATCTGATTTTTTGTCAAAAAAATTGAAATCAAGTGCGAGAAACTTGCTGAGAAATTGTCATTGAAAGCCATCTACATTTTTTAAATGTTTAACACTTGGCTGCCTAAGAGTTTCTGGCAAAAATTGGATGCAGTAAAACTGTTTCAATCATTTCCTCATTTTCTTTGAAATTTAATTTCAATGAGAGCCCTACACACTAACTCAGTCAAACTCTTTGTCAGTGATTGACAATATTGACAGAAGGTAAAAAATTGCCTATTTGCAGACATCCATGATAATCATCTCTATAACACCAGACCGGGAAACCCGACCAATGTTAAGTTACTCTGAATGTTAATACTCTTCTGCTAAGTGTTATAGATGGTGCAAGATTACTAAGACTTGGAGGAGGACAATCATCTTTACATTCAATCTTTGTATTAGAGCACTGTGGCTTTTCATAGCTTTCATTTTACTAAAAGTCCAGAGCAGCAAAAACGGTAACCTGGACCTGCACACAGTGTAAGTGTCAGCCAATTGCAAAGCAGCATAAGTTCAGTTTTAAACTTGGCTTTAAGTTCTTTACGAAGGTTGTAATAACATAACTAGTTATGCATACACAGAACCACAATGGTGCACAAGAAAACCCAAACCTCCTGCTATTAATACCTGTTTTGTACTTGTGGGTTGTGCGTGTGTGGTGTGTGTGGTGGGTGTGTGCAACAAAAATACCTGCTAAGACCTTGATGAATATTCACCAGCTCTGAGAAGTTAATTATTTGCATAAAAGAATTTGCATGTGAAAATTTAAGATTATTATTTATTTAACATTTTAGAGCTGCTTCTTTTTCTTCTTTCTTTTACAAATGAGTGCATTCAAGTCGAATTAAAAAATGAATTATATATATTAGTAAAAAATTTTAAGAGCACTAACCAAAACTCTTTGGGAAATACATAATATTTGCAACTTCTTTGGGTGTAAAATATCGAAGTTTTAGTGATTTCAGCAACTTGAGTTTTTCATCTTGATTTTCACTCAAAGAAACCCTTTTAAAAACGTCAGATAACTGAAAAATATATAAATATGGATAAATAAACAACAAATTTTTATTACTTTTTGTGAGCACAAGCTACAAAAGACATTGAAGAAATAGCCACTCATTACCACAAAAATAAAATGTTTTTCTGTAAAATTATGCTTTTTTGCAAATTTTTCAGGAATGATATGCTTTACAAGCCTGCTCTTGTTTTATGTGGCAATATAGAATTTAACTTTTACACCCTGAATTATTTATATGCTTATATATATATATATATATATATATATATATATATATATATATATATATATATATATATATATATATATCAGGCACGTGCTGTGAACGAACGCTCAGGGTAGGCAGCTTTGAGGTAATTTGTGGAATAATAATACATGTGTTGAAAAAAAGCATATGCTGCTAACCGTAATAAAACAGTACGAATATGAATGATATTTACGTAGTCCCTAGTATAAACATAAAAAAATATTTTCATCTGATTCTATATAAAATCCATTCTTCTTTCTTTCATTGTGGTGAAAATATCTGTGACTTTTATAAAAATTGAAAGTGGGGTCTTGTTTCATTTTGTTCACTTTCTTTTTCCATGGATATCAAAACAAGAAAGCAAGGTTGATTTGTCATTCTGTTCCTTTTGTTGCTCTTAGTTCTTTTTATGGCCGAAAATATTCACTCTAAAAAAAACTGTGGCTGGTCTCAAAATTAATTGCAACAACATCAGTTTCTGGAAACAGCTGGCTCAGTTTACTTTTCAAAAATAAAATCAAGTACATTTTTTATACATTTGTCAAAAAAAAACTTGTTCCCATAAATATCTACAAATCTGCAATCCGTCTTATACTGTCAAAAAGTTTCGGTACTTTTTTTCTAGACTACTGAATGCATCCTTATCAACTCTAAAAGCTAATTTTTAAAATTGGCTTCCATATAATAATGATATGAATTTTATAATATTTTTTCACTTTACTTCGTAAGTTTTTATTTTCAAAAAGTTTAAACAGAACAACTATCCTGAGGTTTCAACTTAAACATGGGAAACAACATGACAAATGAAAAAAACGAAACATTTGAAACAAACAACCATATAAAAACGAATCAAGATGCCAAAACCATTGAGAATTTTGCTAACGCTCACAACGCACTGCACATAACTTCCAAATTGCAGCGGAGAATCGAAGAGACCGGCAGAGATAGTGTAGCTTTCGAGCTGATCTTCGTCAGCTACGCCAGATAGGCTGATTTTATTCTGCCTTCAAGGTCGCTTTGGCTAACGCGAAGCGGGGGAAAAGTGCGGCACAGGGGTGTTTTGCATGCTAAGCATTGCATAGATACGGAAGTCGAAAAGCAGCGTCGGTCGCTGCTTTTCAAGTGGACCAAAATGGAAAAATTCCATTTTTTTTTCTTTTTTTTTTCTATTATTGCTGTGTAAAACCGAAATTTTTTTTCTAATCAACGCATTAAATGTCATTGAATGAAGTGGTGAGGTTGGTCTATTTTCTTCGTGAGTAGGCACTGCCTACCTTGCCTACCCAAACGGCATATATATATATATATATATATATATATATATATATATACACAAATACAGTCAAACCTCGATAACTCGAACCTTGATAACTCGAATTTTTTGGATATCTCAAAGAATTTTTCTTTCCCTTTGTGCATCCTATGTTGTCCATGCTAAAATTACCTCGTTAAGTCAAAATTTTCAGATTTAAACCCTCAATAACTCGAAATATTTTATTTTCCCTCGGATTCTATTTCCTCTTTCCTTGTCCCAAAATGTGTAACCGTGCATGTTTTGTTTCCATTCTATTTTGTGGGCAACCCATTCAGATGTCACTTCCATGCCGATTAGAATTGCTTTAGGAAAACTGGGCTCATGAATAATGAAGAGCATGCCTACCGTATGTGACATAAATGATAAAATTGAAAGGATTAATGTTAAGGAGAGATAGGAGAAAGCTTTCTTAACTCATAAATCTGAATGAAATGGAATTTCAAGATTTTCTAAAAGTTGATGAAGAAGTTGCAGAATGTGATCAAGGAGGGAGGGTCAGGGTTGCAAAAAACCCACCTGCCCAAAAAAAACCACCCGGGTTTTTTTGGGTAAAACCCACTCTAAAAACCCAATAAAACCCTTACAAAAGCGGGTTTTATTGGGTTTTTTAAAATTAGTGAGGTTTATTTCATATTCAGCATTTTTTATATTAGATTTTATCCATTGTATTTAAAAAAGTTACCCTACCTATTGAAACTGCCATGAAATGTATATATAAAACACTAAGGCAATTTCTTTTCTGCCGATGCCAACGATTGTTCTGTTTACAGTTGGCAATGGCCTCGAGTAAAATTACGGGAAAAGAAGATAATGTTACAAAATACATTTTAAAATGTTACATTTTCATCCTAATAACTACGAAAATTGAGCACAAATTATTACTAAATACCGTTACATTTCATTTTTTTTTTTTTTTACATTTATCTATGATGTAACTTGAGTGGTGGTAGCATAGTAAAAAAGTGTAAACTAATCCTTTAAAGTAATTTTCAAATGTTATTTGTTACTTTGTCTTTTATGATGATTTATTTACATTATTTAAATGCAAATAAATTGCATATTAAATTAATTAAGACAAAAATAAAAATCAGCATTCTTAATTCTTTTTTAAACATAGAAATCCACCCACCCCCACCTTTTCCTTTTTCAACAAGCAAAAGAAACAATAAATCTAATAAAAGCCAATAAAACCCTAAAAAACCCAATAAAACCGGCCCGGGTTGGGTTTTTTGCAACCCTGGGGAGAACATGAAATTCTGTCTCAAATTACCGCTGCGATCCAATTTCTGAAGAGGATGAAGGAGAGATCTGCAAAACTTGTGAAAAATAAAAAAGCAAAGAAGCTTTATCCGCTACTAATGTGTTAGGAAGATTTATTAAATTTCGTTCACGTATGACAAAAGATACTTTTAGAATACTTTTTCATTTAGAAATTGTAGTTGAATGTGAAAAAGACTTGAATTTAAAGCAAACCAGCATTGATTGTTTCTTTTTTTTGACTGAAGAAATGAAAAAGTAAGTGTTTAATTTAAACTTTCGAAGATACATGTACCATTTTTTCGCAAAAACTCGCAGTACCCCCTCCCTTCGCCCACTAATCAAGGAATTTCGACAACTCAAATTTTCGATACCTCGAATTTTTTTACTGCTCCCTTCGAATTCGAGATATAGAGGTTTGACTGTATATATATGTACTTTTATATGTATGTTTTGTTTGTTTCTCTTAGTTTAAAATACATCAAATAACATATGTACAGAGTATAAAAAATTTTGCCAATCACTAGGGCTTAGGCAAAAGAACCACTACTATCCACTAAAAAATCAGTTTCCGATAGCTGATACCAACTGCCGACCTCTCAGTAATGTACAGGGAATGGTACTTTCAAGCAAAAACAGGATTTCAGCCAAAATGGATTCATAACACTAAATTGATGTAAGCTTATGAATCCATTGGTGTAAGCACTTCTGTATACCCTCAGTGCATAAAGGGTTAAAGGAAAGAAAAACAGGTAAAGTGGTCAATATCTAGGGGACAAGAAGTTTCAGCACTTAAAGATACTGGTTTAGCAAGGAAAAGTAAAGTTCTTACTAAAACACCAATATTTGTGTGAACTATAATTGGGGGGGTTTTGACACTTTAAAATGTTTTGGGGCATATCACGTTTTTCAATTTTTCATGTTTACTTCGCTAAAATTAATTTATACTATTTTGTTAAAAATGTCTATCTGTTCCTTTCACTTCTACCGACCACACGGCCTCATATTATTGTTAGCATAAGTTAACAAAAATATATACGATGCACACTTTGTGACGTGATTGACCGCAACTGATGAGCTCAAAATCACTTTTTTTTCCTCCCCATGGATATCCAAAATACAAAAGTCGCCAAAAATAGCAAAAAGTCGTTTTTTTTAAATAGCCGTTTTAGGGTATTTTTCAAAAAAGTTGCCATAGTCGCCTATGGTCAAAAAGAGTCGCAAAAGCGACCTTTTTAGTCGCCAATGGCAACCCTATCAAAAAGGTCCATTGTTCGACATTTGACACTGAGGCAGAAAAATGCTCTGGTATAAACTGATACATAAAGTGCAACAGCTTAACCTAACATGCTGAACTCACATCGTCAATATTATTTACCCCTCTCCAAAACTGCCCCTTATCTCTAACTGCATGTCTGCCTCTATGTTAACATATCTGCCTCAAGTCATTGTCCTAATAGAGCTTTCACACTGCTCTGCCTTTTCTTCCTGCTGGTATGCTGATTTTTCAACTCCACCGCTCATTAATATTTGCACACCGTGCAAATACAGGGTGCGGCAGCTATTTCAGAACCCATAATCAAGGTGCAACATTCTTCTCTGTGTTACAGTAACATAGATATATTTGCGGCAGATAGACAAAGCAGAACCTATTGCTAAACAGGAAATAAAGAGGCATGCCATTATCATCTCTTTGGCTGCTGGGCACACGGATTCAGAAAATGCTACATAGTTAAAGATTGCCCGATCGTTTGTTTACACTTTTCGGAGATCATTGGAAGCTGAAAAAGGGTGATGTGGCCTCAGTTTCACAAAGGAGACAACATTATCAACTTTCTGGTAGTATCAGAATGCTAGCCATGTTCAAGCTGTTATTCATAAAGAGCTTAAGAATTTGACGAGAGAAGTCACCAATAAGCTGCATTTTGATGAAGCTACCATGTGATGAGCGATTCATGAGGACCTCTGTTACAAATCATACATGATGCAGAGAAGACAGTGTATGTCTAACAGAGCCAAGGTTAAATAAAGTTGAACTTGAATAGAGCATTTTGAACAAGTTCAAACATCCTGAGGAGCATGGACTGCTCTGGTTTTCTTCAGATGTGAAGAACTTTGACACATGTTATTGCTCTGGACCAGAAGTAAAATTGCAAAAATAAATGGATGCCCTAGTGAGGGACCGACAATCATGCATACCAAATTTCTAGTGTCAGTGATGTTTTTGGGCATTGTATTGAACGAGATGTGGAGCCTCCCTATTTTTTTTTCTTTTTTTAAGCTGCCAGAGTTGATGCTGTTGCTTACACCAAGGTATTAGAGTTGTCATACTCTTGACTACAACTGTAGCATGTGGAAGGCCATATGTTTTACTTAGTACCATCTTATTCAGCCAGAACAACCTAAGAATGGATGAGCGAGAAGTTTCATGATCAAGTCACACCTAGCATTTGACCCTGCAGTTATCTTGATCTTAATCCAATTTGAGGGGTGTAGTTCAGAAGGGCTTCAATGATCTTTCCCACAACACTTTTTAAACTGTCAGATCTTCTGTTCTGGATGCAATGGCAAAAAGCAAAAAAATTATCTACTAGAAAGCTTTTAAAAATCTTCAGAAAATGTAAGCATATTTGGAACATACTTCAAAAAATCTGCAGAATATTTGAAAAAAACTAAGGGAAATTTTTTTTGGTGGATTTTCTGCAGTTTATTTGAAGAAAAAAAATGCAGATTTTTTTCCGTTCTAAAATTTTGTAGAAACCTTTAAAAAACATGAAAAAAAAAAAAGATTTTTTTTTTCACTTTGTCTGCAGATTATTTTTGGCAATCAGTTTCGACATTGTGTAGAATAGGACGGATCGAAAAAATCGAAATTTCCCGAATCGTTTAGCGGTAGTGCTGAAAAGTTGTGTACTACCGTCACTAAGATGGGAGGGAAATCTTAAAGTTTTTGGTCAATATCTCCGCCTCAAAGGACCTAAAGTTCCGAAAATTGGACAAAAAATGACTAAATTACAAAAAATAATAAATAATACGAGATACAGTTTATGAGTTAGGGGAAACAACTTGAATCATGAAAAAAATTAGAATTATAGGTTAATATCTCGGGATCAAATTTTGGGAGTTTTGATGCATTTTGGAGTTTTTCTGTATAACTGTTTACGGCTTACATAATGCAGATTGCAAAATTTAATTCGTTCAGTTTCGCAATTGTTTTGTGTGTCGGCAGAATTCATATCGGCAATAAACTCAAAAGAAATAACAAAAAGGAAGACCTTCGAGAAAACCTATTTAGCTGAAATGAGTCTCTGGCAATGGACAATACGACTATGAATGAGGTTATGCCAAAGACAAAAGTATAACGAAAACAGGGAGACAAACGTCCGCATGTAAAGAGAATCCGACATTTCATACGCACCAACCTAATAGATCTCATTGATTGGCAAGCGTGTAATGTGACATCGCCTCCAGTTCTCAGAGACATGAATTCTCAAGATCTTCAGTAAGTCAATGGACAACTGGGGTTTTTAAAAATTTCCATTCTACACGCAAGCCGTTGAGCGAATTGTAAAATTAGTCACTGAGGCCTCAAGGAAAACAGTCGGGTATCAGAACAGAGATCGATTTATTAGAGCAACACTTGAATCCAGAAAACTCATGCCAACATTTGAGACAAAAAATGATTTTAATCAATAATAATTTGAAATTTGTATTTTTGAGTGGTAAAATAAAGTTTATTATCTTATAAAATGAGGTAAGTGTGATTTCAGCCATCGGCCAAGTTTAACGTTCCTGGTTCCCGATTAGCTAGAACTGAAGAACAAACGCCAGAACTAATGGTTGTGCAAATGTCTAACAGGTATTTCTGGTCTGAACTGAGAGTGGTGGGATCAATGTTTGGCAACTCACATTTAATACTATTAAAAGCAACTATTGGAAGCTTTTCACAATCTTTGAGGTTTCGTCCAATGTTTCCGTTGTAAGATGTAGGTCCAGTTGACTTGCCGTCTATGAACTCAAATAGATGTCGGAGTGGCAATTCATTAAAATGAAGCAAGCAGATAATCCATTGGACTGGTTTTCGAGGTTTCAATTCAACCCGGTGAATTACACCATTAAATATGCCTGTGTTCACTACAGTACCGTCACATCCAAGAACAACAAGGCTGCTAAAATAATCCAATAACGCAGTTGTTGCATATTCGAAAATGCTACTAGAAATGTCATAACTGGAACCACTTTAAGGTGTAACATGTCCCATGTACGTTGAGCCCGGCTCCGATATTAATTGAGTAATGCGCTTCTACAATTGTTCTTTGGAACTTTTTGCCCTCAAGGGTTTCTGACATTAAAGTTTTGTCATGCTGTCCATCAAAATAAAGGCCAGATAATCTGTAACAATTTTCATTTGATTTTGAGGCCAAAGTTTTATAAAGTACATTTTTCCCTGAGTATTTTATTTTTGTCTGTGACTAGGCTCGTATCTGATTCTGATATTAATCCCAAATCTTGCATAACTCGAAGCAATAGCAGCCGTGGCTCTGTTCGATACATCACATCTTTGACTGAGAAGAACGGTATTATTAAGTTTTAAACGCATTTGAGCTCGCCTTGTGGACGTGTTTGGTGTCCATCTTGTCTTCCTTTTCCTCTGTCTCCACCTCCATCTCATCTTCTGCTTCATTTTCACTTGCATTCTTTACTAAGTAGCTTGAAGGAGAAGAAGATGCTTGTTTATCAGATTTATTAGTATTCTTTCGCATTTGACGTTTCTGGAGCCGCTTTGTTTCTGAAACATCAATACGTCCAATGTACATTTTTCTTTCAGTTCTTTGGTCAATAAGAAATGCCTGCTCTGTCACAGGAACTTTCTTTTCTTTCGGACAGATACTCTTTAAAAGTTGCGCATTTGCAGGTAGATATGTCGAATAGATTTTTTGCTTCTATTTTAAAGTTCTCAACATTTTTCAGAACAGTCTCGCTTTTCGTAACACGCTTTATGTTTTTCATTATTGATAGATATTTTTCATGGTATGCATGTATCATATCAGAAACACGTTTATGTGAGACTGTAGAAATAGATGCATCGACGTATAAATTTTCACTCTTCAACGCAACAGTTTTGGCAATAAGCGAAAAGTTTGGTTCTTTGTTTAAACTATTTTCACAAGAAATACGCCATTCTCCTGAGAGCAACATCTTATGATGTCCTCATGCGTAGGTAGCATGCGTAAAAAATCTTTCGGTGATCCAAAAATAGGGCATTGCGACATTTGTCAACTTGAAAACTTTCAATGAGGTAATTTTGGCATTTCTATTATTTACTAATGCATAGTAATTAGAAGTAGCGACAAAATACTCAAAGTAGAAGGACCGATTCTTTAAGAACGACTGCAGTTGAAGCAAGTTCAAAAACCGTACAGGAATTGAAAGAGCACATTTGAACCAGTCAAAACCGCTTCAAATTCGTATATGTTTTTAGAGCAGGTTTACCGCACTTAGGCAGGTGACATTGATCGCGTGATTAATAGGACACTCCTATTTGTTTCATAAGAAGAAAATATGGATGTTCACATTTTTTGGCAGAACGCCAAAATTAGTTTGCTCAGAAAAGCTCCAAAATGCGTCAAAATTTCCAAAGTTTGATGCCAATGAAGCGCTAGAAGATATTAACCTATAATTCTAATTTTTTTTTATGCTTCAAGTTGTTTCCATTGAGCAACTTTTAAGCTTTACCCCTGACTTATAAACTGTATCTGGTATTTATTATTTTTTGTAATTTAGTCATTTTTTGTCCAATTTTCGGAACTTTAGGTCTTTTGAGGCGGATGAAGATATTGACGAAAAACTTTCTCACCCATCTTAGTGATGACAGTACACAACTTTTCCGCACTACCGCTAAACGATTCAGGAAATTTCGATTTTTTTGATCCGCCCTAGTGTAGAAGCTGTTATTGCTGCTGATAGTGGGTTCGGTGTATGATGCATTTGAAATTTCTTTATATATCTGAAGGATACTCAACTGATAAATGCTCTTTCTCCTTTGTTTGTTCCTTTTTTTTATGGACATCAATTTGTTCTCAAATACTTGTCAAACCCTAAATATGTATATATATATTTATATATATATATATATATATATATATATATATATATATATATATATATATATATATATAAATAGATATATGTATATATATACATATATATATATATATATAAATAGATATATGTATATATATATATATACATGTATATAAACACACACACAGCATGCTACCAGACAAAACTGTAAGACCCTTATCTTTGCAACCATTCGCCTTAGGGCCATACTTTCAACTGCAAAAATGCTCAAAATAAGGTGCAGATTTAAGATATTGAAAATTTGATGAGAAAAAAATTGGTTAAAAAACAGGAAATGCATAACTTATTTTATAAACCCCAGGTTCCTTAACTGACATTTACCGAAATATTCTTCATCAAAAAAATAACTCCAGTGCAAAAATTTAAAAGATTTAAGACCGAAACACAAGGAGATAATCAGAGTTAAAAGTTCTAAGGGACCATGCAGAAAATGAGATTGGAATATATCACCCTTTCTGAAGAATAAAAATTGGTCGAAGTAAAAAACAACACATTTACACTTTCATTGCTAGAGAAAAATAAATACAAATATTATACTATGATATGTAAAAGCACACTACAAAAGCTTGTACTATTGCTCACTCTATCATGCACAGATTTTTAAACCCTTGAACCCCCCCCCCCAAAAAAAAAAAAAATGTTATTGACTGTGAATATGAAGTAGTGTAACTCAAAAAAGGCTGCCTTTCATATCTTGATAAATATTGGTCATAATAATGAGAAAATATTTCTGTTCTAATTGCTCTTTTTCATGCTATTGATTTAACTAGCTATAAGTA
Source organism: Uloborus plumipes (assembly GCA_038373865.1). Classification (NCBI taxonomy): domain Eukaryota; kingdom Metazoa; phylum Arthropoda; class Arachnida; order Araneae; family Uloboridae; genus Uloborus; species Uloborus plumipes. The sequence continues at coordinate 118,165 of JAXGGA010000134.1, forward strand.
AGAGAACATATGGTGTGTGCAAATAGTTAGGTATTGTATTTTTCCTTTTTTTTTTCTTTTTCCTTCAAACTGTTAATATCTTACATTTGCACCTTATTTTAAGTATTTTGTAATTAGAAGTATGTATATACAGTGAATTCAGCGAGAAATGATAGTAGCAGTAAACAAAACAGCAGGACACTTGGTGATACCGTTGTCTGTGGAGGTGCTGGGATGTTGAGAACATAGCAAAGCAGATAAGCAAAATGTTCATGTATAGGACCGCCAATGCAATGAGTAATTTATATAAGGGACAAATGTTAGTGCAAAGCAGCAACCCTCTTTGTTTACTTCTGCTATCACTTCTCCCTACATTTGTAATAGGACCAACAGTTGTGAAAATAAAGGTCTTGCGAGATAAACAGGAACATATGCTGTGTGTATGTGTAAATGTATATATATATATATATATATATATATATATATATATATATATATATATACACATACAAGACCTTTATTTTCACAACTGTTGGTCCTATTACAAATGCAGGGAGAAGTGATAGCAGAAGTTAACAAAGAGGGTTGCTGCTTTGCACTAACATTTGTCCCTTATATAAATGTCCCCTATATGTGTGTGTGTGTGTGTGTGTGGGTGTGTCTGTAACCAGAAAGATATTTAGAATGTATTTTACAGGTTTAATTAAAATAAGATAACAAAACTAAACTGCTGGCATTTTACTGTATTTTAGTGATTGAATTTTTCAAGCTGCAATTAAGTGCAATAACAGACTTGTGAGTCAGATAGTGAACAATAAACTAACTTTTTCAAATATGTGAATTGCGACAATGATTTATAAATGATGTGCAATCAGTATTAACATACAAACGATGCAATGCAGTACTAAATTACTAAATCTAATAATAGTTTTTGCACACAACCAAAATTATATCAACTAAGAAAAGCATGATTCAGAATTATATCCATATATTTATTTTAAAAGTATTGCGCACAACAGAGAAATACAATTACAGTGGCAAATGATGAAAATACAATATGAAAATTAACATGGAAATATGACTGAAAAGAACAATTAAAATAAATTATACATTTAAAATATTTAAGCATCTAGACCTAAAATTATAAAATGACGTATTAAAAATATGCAAATCATGACAATGAGTGTTAAAAATTTGTAAAATTTAAAAAGATAAATATTATCAACACAATTAAATTTTGTAAAAATATTTTTAAAACATTAATGACTCCTAAAAGTCACTCATACATACTCATATATAGTACAGATATTAACTGTAGGCTCAAGTTTACATCATTTAACATACATTTCATCACTGAACTGGAATCTAAGACATGAAACTTTCTATTTAGCGTTGCTAAGGGCTTTTCAGCTGCAGAAGTTAAATTACTATTTCATTATCTTTAACAAAATTTATTTCATTCTGTTAATTTTAAATCAAATTAACAAATTAATATCCCTCTACATAGTGAATTTAAAAAAAAAGAAATATTAATTTTATCAGCAAACTTATATTTCTATCACTGAAAGCTTTTGAATTATTAACATGTTTCAATAAAAGTCCATGTAAATGACAGAGGATATTTACTTACCTCAAAATTGAGCACTTGTAACAAAGAAAAATAAAAGGGCAGATTATTAAAACGCAACTTTTAACTGAACGAACAAAGCCAAATCGATTCTTTTCTAGCAGTACAGATATCTTTTTTGAAACAAATCTTTTAAAGGAAAAAGTATTATATTTTCAATTTCGGTGATTAGCAGTCTGAATTGTTTTGGCAGTCTTTTCATTGTTTGAACATTTTTTATAATAATCAAAATGTTTTTTAAAAAAATGTTTTCTGTCTCAACCTCTTATTCTGTCAACCTTCCCTCATAAAATTCAAGAAATTTCCTTTTAAACACATACAAAACAAAGAAAAATGAGAACAATTAGGATTACAGTAACCAGATTCTAACATTTAATACAGTTTAATAAATAAAAGGTTCAAAAACACTTACAAAAGGATCAGTGAAAGGGGTTAAAACTGACCCAGTTCCTTGAACATAATGACTGTATCTAAAAAAAGATTCACATTTAATTATTCAACAGATTTATTACAAGGAGTAAAATTTCCAAATTATAAACAACTATTTTTCAGGCTATTAATACTTATATATACTACATGTTCTACATTATGAAATAAAAAATAAAATCTGCCTTACGCTTTGGTGAAGCAACAAGAATGGGAACTTCTTTTATCCACAATATCAAGGACAAGCCAATGCTTTAATAATACATTTTCAGGTATAAGGAAGTTATCAAAATACTTTTCAGTTTTTTCTTCGAGAAAATGCCCCAGAATGCATTGCTTTTTAGACAAACTATCTGTCTCAATGAAGCATTTTGGACAATGATAGAAATTATATTCATTTACTTTTAAGTGTTCCTGAAAATATAAAAAAGAAAAATCAATTTTTATTCAGAATTTTTCAAAGACAATCTTTAAATTAACAAACATATGACAAACACATTTCAATCACTAAACACTTTATCAGATTGCATTATGATGAATAACCATGATTTTCATGCAACAATGATGCTATTTATTTTTCCCCTGTTTTAATCAGAGTGCCATCACACCAAGTTATATTTGTTAAGAAATAGTAACTTTTTTTGTGACTAAAAAGATTCATCGGTGAAGAGGCTGGCCCCATTGTCTAGTAGTCAGAGGAGTGACTGAGATGAGGAGGAACCAGGTTCGAATCCTGGCTCGGGCATGGATGTGCTTTCTTCTGTCTTTGTCCTTTCTCTATGTGATTGTGTATGTGTGCTGGGAATGGCAGTCTGCCTTATAAACAAGTCTTATAGCATGCATGTTGGGCTAAATCAGACTTCTACCTTAATAGTGCTCATAAAAACAAAAACAGTACCTATTCAACCTAAAATAGGGTACATGTATATACTGGTCTCAGGTACCTGAGTGCTATAATTAACAACAATCAGTGAAGAGGTAAATTTTGAAACCAATAAAATTATCTTCCACTGGTTTTGAACCAGAACAAATTAAAAGCTGAGCAAAGATTTCTATATTAGATGTCTCACATTTTAAACTATATAACAGCCATATATAGTTAATCTATAACACACGAAACATCTAAAAATGCATATTAGGCATCAGGGATTCAAGTGAAACAGCACTGCGATCGCTTCGAATTGCAATCGCTACTGGAAGTGAATTACATTATCATCAACTTAACTTGGCATGACGTCACTACGGGTGGAGCCAATAAGAGCTCACAAGCACTCAGCGATCTCCTCTTATTCGCCAAGTAGGCTGTGACGTTTTATCTAGCTCGTTTTTCATAGGCAAACGTCACGCTGACGTCACGATGTTTTTATCAAGAAACGTTCTAATGTAATTCATTTCCAGTAGCGATTGTAATGTGCAATCGACTGTTTCACTTGAATCCCTGCTTTATTTGACAAACTATATAATTATTTTAGATAAATCTGGCAAAAGAAGTATTCCAACACATTCCAATTTTATTAAAAACTAAAAAAGAAAATTGACAGAATTTCAACGCATTTGTGATAAATGAAATAAGGTTATCACATCCTTAATTATTTTCATGTGTAGCAATTTAGTGTAACCAATGGCATCAGCTTTGTTCTACTCATTATTAAAAATAGAGAAAAAAATAACAATTCTTTTAATCAATATCAAACAATAGCATTTGCCCTAAATTTGCAAGCAACTGCTGCGAATCAAGAAACTCTCCAACAAATCTTGAAAGTTTTCTGTTCACTTTGTTCCAAGTGCACCTAATTTGTACAAAACACCATCTAAAATAAAATTTAAAAAAAGGGGTGGGGGGTTTAGCCGCCCTATTAAACAGCATTATGAAGTTTATTTTAGGTGTTAAAAATTCAACCTTGTCAGGTTTATACAATCAAGTTTTTAATATTAAGATCAGTTAGTTTTCTCTCTATTTATGTTATGAGAGTTGATGAGGAACTCAGCTGATATCAGACAGTGACGTATGTTAGTGGCAGCATCACTTCTACGAACAATATTTAAATGTCATTCATTTCAAGTAAATTTTCATTTGTATTTCTTGTATTTACTAAACTAATGAGCTCATGCTGAATAAATTCAGGATTTATTTCAGGATAAATTCAGATTTTTATTGGAATTGAGACTGATAAGTGTAGTAAGATAATCGAAGCAAACACGTTAGTTAACCAAACCCGAGAGATTGTTAAATAAGTTGTCTTCTATACATTTTGCATCACATATCAACTCATTGAAGACTATTGCACAAATGAAGTACAGTCACAAAACAGTGTTCTAAAATAGAGCGCCGATATTGCCCCAAGCGTTTTCAGCAGTTATGAATAAATTTACAAAGAAATTCTTATAAAACCAGCATTTCAACATTATGACTCCAAAAATATGACATCATTAGAGAAGTGAAATAAGCAAAATACTAAAATTTCAACAATGCACACAATACTAAATGATACACACACAAGAACTACCGTAAAATGAGGAGTATTAGAACAGCAGGGTGAATCAGAATAAAACTAAAACAAAACTAAACAATCATACACAAAGAAATTTTTCCCATAAATATACGGTTGGGTATTTTTAACTCTTATTTTTTTAGTAAAGATAATTAAGAAGTAAGAAAAATTAACTATGTCATCCTCTCAACACTGCTCGCTTATGAAAGAGGCTGCAAGGGAAACACTAAAAAAACTCTTAAATTTTCATTGTCTGCAAAACTTTGTATAACAGTACACAATACAGACCTCTTTATATTTGAAACCTATCAGTGATATTTTTCTATAATGGATCTATCTGGGCAACAGACCACCACATGAAAATTGACAGCTTATTTTAATAACTGTCATAAAAAATGAAGAAGTCCTTACGCTGCCATAGGATAAGGATTTGCCGGGGCAGTTGAAACACTTTATTCACTTGCTCAGATGCAATATTACTTTGGGATAAAAAGAGAAACAAGGAAACTGTTCGAAAAGTCAAACAATTCCAACCCCAATGTTTCTAGTCAATACAGGGAATAGGTTTTACAACTGTTTACACCTTTTGATGAGAAACTAAACCTTAGAATGCCAGAAATTTCTAAATTTAGAAAGATTTTTGCACCAGGAGACTTCCTTGTACCAGGTGTGTAAGTATGAAACAGGAATTTTTCTACAGAAAAAACACGTTTATTGTAATGATATGATACAAAGTACCTTATTCAAAGTATTGTCCGTCGCTATCTATACATTTTTGCCATCTTTCAGGCAATTTTTGGATTCCCCGCCAAAAGAACTGTTGATCTTTTCAGGTAAACCAGTCATTAAGCCATTTCCGTACAGCTTCGTAAGAAGTCAAGCGTTGCTCAGCAAGTACGTGTCCCATCAATGCAAACAAGTAATAATCAGATGGGGCTAGGTCCAGTGAGTAAGCCGCATGCAAAAGAATCTACCAATGGAACGACTCTATCGTTTCCTGGACCCGTTCTCTTTGGTGTGCTGGTGCGTTGTCATGCAGCAAAATCACCTTGTGTTGTCTTTGTTGGTATTCTGGTCGTTTTGCACTCAAAGCTCGATTCAAATTGGTCATTTGTTGTTGGTAGCATTCAATATTGACAGTTTCCCTAGGTTTCAGTAGCTCGTAGTAGATTACGCCCTTCTGGTCCCACCAGACACACAGCATTGTCTTTTGTCCGTAGCGGTTGGGTCTTGCCGTCGATGTTGATGGTTCACCCAGAGTAACCCATTACTTTTTGCGCTTAGGATTCTTGAAATATATCCACTTTTCATCGCCAGTCACAATTCTATGGAGAAATGACTTCCTTTTGAACCTGGCGAGCAGCATTTCGCATGCTGTTTGCGGTTTTCCCGCTGTCTTTCATTGAGTTCATGTGGAACCCATTTCCCCACCTTTTGTATCTTTCCCATGGCTTTCAACCGAAGGGAGATGGCTTCTTGGGTCACATTTAACTGATCCGCCAGTTGTTACTGTGCTTGAGCGTCATCTTCGTCCAACAAGGCTTGCATGTCAGCGTCTTCAAACTTTTTTGGTGATCTTCCACGTTCTTCATTCCTTCCGTCAAAATGACCACTTCTGAACCGTTTGAACCACTCGAAACACTGTGTTTTACCGAGAGCATGCTCACCATACGCCTCCACAAGCATTCGATGCGATTCGGCTGCGGTTTTCTTCAGATGAAAACAGAAAACTAGTGATGTCCGAAAATCGTAATTTGTTGGCACAAAACTCGACATGTTTATCTCTAATAAACTAATGCTACAGAATGAAACTCATATTATTGTGAGTTGGAAATCTTTGTCGGATATCAATACAATAACAAGACACTGCTGACGTGATGAGTCTGTAATTACATCAACATCTAGGGCCACCTATGGGGAAATTCTGGTTTCATACTTACACACGTGGTACTTATACCTGAGAAAAAGTCATACAGACTTTACATTGCAAAAGTCCTGTACACACAACTATCAATATATGGGAGAATTTTACAGGAGGGTCTCCAAAACCCAGAGATTTCAAGAAACTAAAGAATAAAGAAGAGATCCCAGAAGAGACCCTCCCCCCTGAAAAAACTTAAGCTGCAACTGATCATTTAAGAACAAGATAATTTTTGTGCACAACATGAGTGACATGATTTTATATATTTAATCTTTGTATTGTTTTTCATTTCAAATGAATTTTTTAAAAATTAATTTTTACCTTTCAAGTTCAAAATTATTTTTGCTTTTTGACTACAAATCATACCTTTACCGGTATAGAAAATACACTTTTATTTGATAGTAACTATCTCTTCTGATTCTCCCTAACCAATATGACTTTTTTTGTAAAACCTAATGAAAAAAAAAATGAAAGTTTTAACATGTGTTTCGATTGACCTCTATTAACGGGGTAAATAGGAGAATCTCTAAAAAATTATATATAAAAATAAAAACTGTTCAACTTGTTCTGGTTTTGCTAGGAATATCAATTCCAATCAAAAATACAAGGAGAAAAAATGGAATAATTTTAAGGAGATGAATATTATCAAAAGTTTGATCTTCTTCAACATCTGTGCCACTCAAATCCAAGTTTAATAGATAAATTGTCAGTATCAATTATTTTTTCTTTTTCTTTTTTTTTTCAATAAAAATATGATAATAAAAGTGAAGTCAAGGGTATAAAATCAATTCAATTAAAGAGAATAAGAAAAACAAACAGGTGTCAAACTAATTAATATATAAAAATGTAGAAGATAAGGAAAACATAAATAAAATAAAAGTTATTAACAGAAAAATAAATGGGAGTCAAATAAGGGCATTAACCAAGAAGAATACTTTCATGTTTAGTAACTTAAAAAATAAACAATGAAATAGGCTTTTGTTTGGATAGCAATGAGAGAAACCACTGAATATTGCAATGCATTGAATGATATTCATAAGAAAACATGATTACTTTCAGTCATCTACATGAAGTTACATACAAAATGAAACAGGAAAAGAAAGAGACAGAGGACAGTACATCGGCTCTATTTATACCACCATCTCTTCATCATATAAATTCAAAACATATGTCAGATTGTAATAATAATAATATAATAATAATACAATGCCAAACCCGTACTGATCCCATGTAATTCCAAAACCTAGTGTTAAAATTGCAGAAAATTAAGGGTTTAGTTCTACTGAAGCCTTCCTGACTATTCCCTACTAGAAAAAATTCCTTGACAATTGAAAGATTTCTCATGGAGCACCCTGATCCTATATTGCAAAAGGTTTGGAAAAAGTAATTATTATTAATGCTTTTCCATACATGTGTAACAGATATATTTTCAGTCAGGTAAAATACCATTTTAGTGGAAGCTAAAGCATCTTTCAATTCAGCAAGAAGATAATAACGAAGCCTAGAGTTGGGAATGCCAAAATCAGAAGGTGACAAAAGAAACTCTTGAAATAAATAGCCAGCACCTTCTAGTGTTTTTATTAACGAGTTTCTTGCCTGAGAATCTTCAAAACCTTTTACATTTTCAACAATCAGGTATGGTGGCTTACGTCTTAATCTAAAAGAAAAAGGTTAAAAACACAGTCTAAGTTAAAAAACATTTTTTGCATAAATTTAAACAAATGCATGACTAAATGCACAAACTGTATCGCTTTTTTTCCCTTCAATTGAGAAATGATCACTAATTACACAAGCTAAAATGCTTCAACGTAGAAAAAGTCAATCTTTGACACTAGTAATACAGTAGCTTCTCATTACACCTTGTGCCTTGTGTTATATCGCTCTTCTTTTGTGTCTCCCGAAACATCAAAGATTTTTTTTTTTAACTCGCTTTAAGTTTGAAACCATTCATGAAAACATATGGTAAAACTCAGAAAAGCTCTATTTCTTCTTTATTTTGTCAATGAACAAAACAAAGATTTTTCTATTATTTTAAATTCGCACGAAAAGCAGCAGCAATCCTTGTCACCCAAACGTGCATATCCATTTCTAGGGTTGTACAAAAGAGAAGACTTTTACAATGAGTTAACAGGTAGTTGTTATTTTAGCCCAAGTATAACAAAACATACACCAGTTTTCTGACTGCCTTTTAGTACAGAAAAAGTTTGTGCAAATCGTGATTTGCATCAAAGAAAGGAAGAATGAACTGGACGAGCATTCATTTCATTCTACTATTTTAAGGCTGCAATGAAGCCTCTTATCAGTGCTTGTTTGTATTATATATATATATATATATATATATATATATATATATATATATATATATATATATATATATAGTGCATCGCAAAAGTTTAGGCACAATGAAAATATTTGAATAACAGTAAAACTACTCAGCAAATGATTTCAAATTTCTACTGATGGTAGACAATATGATCCCAAATAGGTGCCTGGAACTTCGAAAAATATAACTGAAACGAAAATCAGAAATTACAAAAAGCATTTTTTTTTTTTGCTGTCACAAAAGTTTTGGCAAAAGTCAGATTTTACACAAATATCTCTTGAAATGAGATTGGTGGAGGAAGTGCGTTACGTTTTTCTTAGACTATAATTAGATTGCTCAATGAGTAATCAAAATCCCAAAATCTCTATGGTTCTTGTCTAAAGAAAATGAGAAAGTATGGAATCGAAAATTTTAAAATGAATCCACTTTCTAATTTTTCATCTTTTTAATTAGACCTAATTTGGTAGTGCATAGTTTACTTAATGGAGAGCAAATTCAATTTCAATGTTTCAATCAAAAATTCCAAGAAAAATCAAATTTCTCAAGGATGAAGAAATTGAAAAAACGGCTCAAACTGACAATTAGTCCCTTTATCCAAAAAAAACTTCAACTGGGATCAAAAACAGCATAAGTAGACGAACAATTGAATCGGGATGCATAAAAAAAAATTGTGCTTGAGCCTTTTTGGACACAGTCTCAAATAAGCCAGATTTTAATAGGAAAAGGCAGCACATGACTAAAAATGAATGCTACTTTCTCTGATGAAGATATTCGAAATTTGAATGGCATAGATGGATTATAATTCTATGAGCACGACTTCAGGAAAGATGCGATGAGTATATGCTGTGCTGCTTTTCCCATTAAAATCTGCCTTATTTGGGACACTGTTTATGAAAAGGCTGAAGCACAATTTTTTGTTTTGTGATGCATCCTGATTAAGTTGTTCATTTACTTATGCTGTGATGTGCTGTTTTTAATCCAATTTGAAGTTTTGTTGGTCAAGGGACAAATTGTAAGTACAACCCATTTTTTCAATTCCTCCATCCTTCACAAATATAATTTTCTTGGCATTTCTGATTGATACACATGTCAGAATTAGCTCTCCACTAAGTAAAAAACTACGCACTACTACACTAGGACCGATTTAAAAGATGAAAAATTAACAAAGTGGATTCATTTTCAAATTTCAGTTCCCAAACTTTTCCTTCTTCTATGGACAAGAGCTTGAGAGATTTCGGGATGTTGATTATTCATTGAGCAATCTCTGCACTTTAATGTCTAAACAGGAAAGTACTCGACTTAAGTAATAATGAAAAAAGTATAAAATGGTACCATTCGAAAGAGCATACTGCGACATGTTTTTGACCCAAAGATCAAGTGCCCTCGTCCCCTCGTTTTCGAGATAAGGGGTCCTAAAGTCGGCCGAAAAGTAGCCAAATTTGAAGATTTGGCAAGAAATTGAGCTACCTCCTGATTTCCCCGATTGCCGCTTGCTAGGCATCGCATCATTTCCATGTTTGGTCATTTGCAAAGTAATAGACGTTTTACTTTCACCCTTTACTTGTATGCGCTAAAATAAAGAATGATTATCCACACTATAATGTGGAAAGCAGAGAGCTTCATCCAGAAGAGCGAAAACTTTACAACGAAATCAAAGTTTTATCTTTTTACGCATGATAACAATACATTTTAGAATCTTAGTTAGTTTAAGTTTTTTTACTGAACTAAATTATATGCATAAAGCAGTGAATAACCGCCCCTAATGTGTTAATTATTATAGATTAAAAAATATCGTATGTGTTTCTTAATAATTTAGGATAATTAATATAAATAAGTATGAAGAGCAGTTAATATGAGCTCATGTACAAAAACTGGAACAGATAGTCTTTAATGTAGAAATTTAATTGTCATGTATTATGATATCAGTTCTTATTTCAAACAAAAAATGAATCGATATAAGAAGTTTTACTATCTACCCACTGTTAGCAAAAACATTTTTTTTTTTTAATTTTATAACTAGATAAAATAAATAAAAATTTTAAAGCGAAAACGAATAGTAAATGTCAATAGCTGAAAAATTATCTCCATGTTGGAAATTACATCAAAGGTAGAGGGAAATAGTTATTTTCATTCTTAAAAAATACTAATAGAGTCTATGTTCACTGTAAAAACCTCTGCTGTTCAAACAAAATTGGTCACTGTAGAGAAAAGTCTCTGTAACGTAAATGTAAAACATATTGCATATTACATTCCTACTCGTTAAAAACACTGGAATAACGTTTACTAGTTCTACTTTATGTTCAACGGGTAGGAAAAGACTAACAAAATTGTAAATCAATACAAGTTTTAGCTTACTTTCCTGAAAAAGTAGAAAATTTGTGAAAAAATCATGAAAGAAGGAGTGATGCATTAAAAAAAAAAAACGTTCAAAACAATTGAGTCGAAAAAGCACAACTTAATAAAAGTAACTAAATACACACAGAGAAATTTAAAATAGGAAAGTTGGGTTTTGAGCTACGGAAACTGTGTACCTGTCAGTCTATCTATTGGTCAGTTCTACCCCCCTCCCTCCCGCAATAACTTTTGAGTGCATAGTCTGATTCAATTTTTCTTTTTAATCGAAACATCTCAGCACAGGGACAGCACACTCCCAAATTCGACTTTTTGATTTGAATAATATTTCATTCGATTTTTCTCCCTATACTCTCTCATAACTTTTGAGGAATAAGTCTGATTCAAGCAAACTTTTTTTTTTCGAAATATCACAGAGAAAACGCCTCATTCCTGTTTGATTTTTATTTGAACAAATTTTCAGTAAAATTTGAGCAGCTCAAAAAAAAACTTTCCCAAGAAATAACTCAGGAATATAAGCGACAAGACCACATGGGAAGCTATATCTAGTTGTTACTATAAAGTTTTACAGAAAGTCAAAAAATCAAATTTTATTCCAACACTAAATATATCGTATGAAAAAAATCAAAATCCTGTTTCTCCTTCAATACCAAATTTTTGAAACAGCACTATCTTTAGACCAATGACAATTTATAGAAAGAACTTATCAATTCGTAAAAGTGTAGCCATTTCATTACTGCAAAAAAAAAAAAAAAAACTAACCAAAAAAGATTTCCAAAGCCTGGCAATCGAATTTCTTTCTTACTTTTTGAAGTACAATGCATGTTACTCTTACATGAACATGATATTAAGCTGGAAGATTAAAACTCCAAGTTTACTTTAAAATCAAAAGAGTTGTCTAAAGCCTTGCATTAGCACTTTTTTTTAAGTGCTACCCATTAATTTTGCATGAAAATAGCAATTCCTGAAATAAGAGCATATACAATAAACACTATACATACTTGCTGAGTATTTCTAAAATATACAAGAAAGAATCACTTCTGCTATCTTCTGTATCTCGCTTCAAGCCATTCCTTAAAAAAGTAGAAATACAAGTTTGAGAACTGAATTAGATGGATACATCGAAAGAAATAGCAGCTACTATGCAATAGACCTACATTCTTTTTTAGTGATTAAGTTTTGAAAAAAATACACTGGATTTTTGAACTTTTTTTAAATCCTAGGTCAAGGCTTCATAATAAAAGTATACAACGCTAAGAAATAAAAATAGTATTTTCTAATCAATTTGTATTACTTGTATCGGTAGTGTCACTACATGGAAAGGGGTTGTCAGCCCCTAGTGAAACCTAAAATAGATTTAAGAGTAACAAAAATTTTAAATGCTTCAATTCTAAAAACCTTGTCCAATATACTTTAACCCTTTAAGCGGTTTGCCCGTACGGTGTACGTGCTACCAAAAATTAGCCTCATCTGGTTTGCCCGTACGGTGTACGTGCTACCAAAAATTAGCCTCATCTGGTTTGCCCGTACGGCGTACGGGCATCGATATTTTCAGATTTCCTTTTCTGGTTTTCCCGAACTGTTCGGAAAATTGTAAACCTCAAAATTCAAAGTAAGTGCGAGAGAAATTTTTGCATAATTTGTAAACCATTTATTACTGCATGCAGAATGTTCTTGAAAAAGGCAAATATTTCAGGATTTTGTGACCAAAATTGTAAAATAAAAAATATTGTAAAAGCATTGAAAACGAAAAAAAAAATTTAAAAATTCTTTATATTCTTATTCTGTTAAGTATGGTACTTAACAATATGCAATAAAAAAATATGCCTTTTTTGGAAGCATTTCTGGTAAAATAACTGACTGCTTAAAGGGTTGAAATATATTTAATCCATCAAATGCTAAAAGTTTTATTTTTAGTGGCAAGTTCATCACACATCTGAAAAAACAAATCAATTTCTATTGCTAAATTTATTACCAGTTCTTACAAAAAAATGCATGCCTTTTGATGGAGTAGGAATGTCTGAAGAAAGGATTTCAGAACTACTTATTTTTTTCATTTATTCTTACATTAAATATTTTAATAAAAAAATATTTCTTCAGTCGTAAAAATTGAATTTTTTTTTTCACATTAAAAGAACAATACTTTTCTCCAACTGATGAATTTCAGAAAGTCAAATTAGGGGTCTTATACTATACTTTTGTCAAATTGTTCCAAAAATCAATTTTTTTTTAACTTTTAAACTTGGGGGAAAAAAAAGGATGTGCTGCAGTAGTAATTTATATATTTTTTAACTCATAGGTGCCCCAGCACCTATGCTTGAAAATACCACACATATGTACCAACCTTGTCCTATATTTAAATCAAAATGAACAACCTTTTAACACTTGAGTAAAAATTTAAATTTTATCATTTTGTTTTCTTTCCATTTTTGCTCTTTATCTAAATAATATTTTACTTATTTTAAACATTGATGTACTAGCACAATAAACAAACATATGAAAATGAAATAATACAAAATGTCACAATGTTGTTACAAACCCGATTTCCTTAATTTTGGAGTACTATTTTTAGAGACCAAATTTGAGTTCTTAAATACAAGATTTCTTTTTTTTTTTTTTTTTTGAAGCTGGTCATGACACAAAGATCACATGATCCGAGTCATTGTAGTTCTGAAAATTTAAATAAGTAACTAGGGTCCCTTGTCTTACATTAAATTCTTAACCAAAATATTTTTTAATACTTAATGTAAACTAAAAAGCTATACACAGAGTATTAAAAATATCCAAATCATGAATTCATTTCTAAAATACAATCTAGTGAAATCTCATCATAATGGATTTCAAATTCTGTTCGTAATAATGGGAATTTTCCTGTAAAAAAATTTAAAAATCGTTATCGAAATTAAAGCAGAACCCAAAATTTATTTCATTGAAATGGATATTTTGCAATATTGGTATTTCTTGGGTTGGGATTTCACTGTATTTATATTCAAAAATACAAAAATTTGTTTTTGATGAGATTTTAATAAAATTTCAAAGCTATACTTTTAGAGGAAGATTTGGTAATAAAGTTTGGTACATTAATTTCTGAGGTAGCATTTGCATAAACTACAGCAAAAATTATATTTCTAGCTCAGAAGAATTATTGTAGTATGAAATATTTACCTAGTAAAAGGTTGGCAAGGTGGACTCATTGTCAGTAAATCCACTTTCATATTTTCAATTTCTGTTACGGTAAATGATTGAACATTTCGCTGCATATGCTTATCTTTACCAAAATTATAGCAGTAGATTTCATTAACAATGGGGTTTATGTCAACAGCAGCAACAATTTCAAAAGGAATTTCAGCAACTGCAAATGAAACAAAAAAATATTTTCAAAATAAAACAGAAAAAATTCCAAATTTTAAAAAATTTTACTGGACACTATTTTTGCTCATGTCCTACTGTTGCTCTGAGGCTACACTATGCACACTATAACAATAGGCCTCATTTGCCAGGACTTATCTTTACACTCACCTTTTAGCATAGTGCCTTACAATTTCCTCATTGTTTTCATTAATGACAATTTTCTGACTACAGTGGCTACTAATAAAAAAAATGGCGAATAATTTAAAAGTAAGGTAAGGTAAAATAGCCAGACTAAAAAGTTGAATTTTCAGGTTCAGTGATGAGAGAATTTGAATCTAAAAAAGCGTTCAAGGGGAAAAGCAGGGTTTACAAAAGAGGGCCCGGCCATGTCCCCCCCCCCCCCCCCCCGGGTTTTTTCAGGTAGGCCCACTTGAAAAACTCCGCTATGTCAGTAAAGAGAATTTTTTCAAAATTTACTACAAAATTAAGAATATTTCTTTTAAAAACAAACTAAATATTATAATTATTTCGATCTATTTCAAGTCTAGAAATTGGTATTGATCAATTCAGTTACAACATTTAGTCTTTGTCAATACCTGGTCCAGTAATTGCTTTAAGAATTTTCAAGATGATTTCTAAGATTTAATTTTAAAAATGATTTCAATCAATGATATTTTTTTTAATCATTTGATTTAAATCATAGTTAAAATCACTGATTTAAATCAATTGGTAAAACCTGTTGACAGCATGTGGTCAAAATATTACAAATTTGAGGCTTAATATTCAAAAATTGATGTGCAGAAAGCAGACGTAAACTTAGAATTAAGAGTTTAATTAGAACTTTATAGAATTAAAGTTCAAGTACCGTATTTTTGGGCGCAAAATTCGGGTAGAAAAAAAGTTTCATCAGGTACGCCGTATCGGCGTATAAGCCGTTTAAAACTTGGTTAAAAATTTAATCTGCAAGAACCTATGCTGCAGTATACTCCTACTGACATTGTTCAAAAACAATGACAAAGAATTAATAACATTGATTTAAAAACTGTTTTAATATCATAGATAATTAAAACGTTGCAACATTTTGGGGATAACTGCAACTTATAGTAACCCTGTTTCTACTCTGGTTAGTTTCTACAGCAACCTTACTTCCCATTCCCTCAGCAATGGGGCAGGTGATTTTTTTTCCTTTGGATTTTTTTCCCCTTTGGATTCGTTTATCAGATATGTTGGCTATTGTTGATATTTTTTTTCTTAATTTATTCCCCTTCCTTATCACTGGGGATTTTTTATTTGTTTTTGGTTTGGATTCCTTTATTAGATAGGCATGTTATTGTTGATGGGTTTTTTTTTTTTTTCTTAATTTATTCCCCTTCGTTATCAGATCTAGGAAAATAAAATAACATCTGAATAAGCAGAAATGCTGTTACCCTTTTTAAAATAGAACTGTTTAAGGGAGATGCAGTAGTGGCTTTCGATGTAGGACTCTAATTTGCTTTGTTTTAGGAAAAAATAAACATAACATGTACTTTAAAAAGACAAAAAAAAAAGTCAAAAAAAAATTTACATCATATAAGCGGCCATGGCGTATAAGCCGCAGGAGTTAAATTTCAACTTTTAAACACGTATAAACCGCGGCTTATCTACCCAAAAATACGGTACTGATTCAGCCCTCAAGTAAAAAAGGTTGGTCACGACTACACTAGAACATTATAACTTCCAAAACAAGAAAGATTTCAAAAATAGAAGATAAAAATGTCATAACTACCTTCCAAAGCATACCGCATTCCACCAATACCACTGTATAACTCCAACACCTTGAAGACTTTCTCCGATGAAGTGTCATTTAAAGAAATATTGCTCCCGTGATCACATGGCACATTCATAGCTGTACTCGACTAATTTTCCTGCAAAAAATGTGCTTACTATTAACATACAATTCCAGAGTGGGGAAATGGATTTCTTTTTTTATTATTTTTTTTAATTACAAATTATTTAATTTAGGTTAGAATACAAAATATATTAATATGTATCATTTTTTAATCATCTTAACATATAACTAAATGACATAAAATATTTGTAATTTTTATTCTGTCTAGGTTTCGAGATTCCAAAAAATATTGTTGGAAACCAATTGGTTATAGGAAATGAGCCATAGGATTTTTTTATATGCCTAGTATCTTGAAAATTTATAACAGGATCATTTTTCCACTACTTAGTACTTTTCGGTACTAAAGAATCAGACATAAATATATTAAAGTTAGCCAAGAAAGCAGCCTCCAAAATGAATCTTTTATTTCAGAAACCACTCAAGCGACAAAATTTCTAGTTTTAAGAGAACATTTATTTCTTCACGTTAAACTATTTAATAGAGATTACAACAATATTTTCTGAAAGAAATATATCTAAATATGGATATTTTTCAGTTTAAAAATATTGAAATCCTAATCTATTTTTTCATAAATAACGGTAAAAATACTTTTTGAACTTTTAGTGTTTGTCGCTTAGATGGTTTCTGAAATAAACGATTCAAATACAAGCTTCACTATATGGGCAATTCTCCAGTAATGGAAACTTCTTAAAGGTTTTTTGATAGGGGAGACTGTTGTACCTTGATAACATTGTACCTTGAAACATTTGAACTAGATTCGGCTGGTGCTGCTATGTATTGGATCTTTCCAGGTGTAAAGTCTTGGGAGGCACAACTTGTGAGTGTAGTTTTATCAATGTAACTAAAACTAACGATAAAAATGTAACTTTTTGAGATTGTCGAGTTTGACTAATATCTCCCACATTGTAGAAGGTAAGTGGTTGAGTGTTATCCGTTAATGTTCTTTATACTATCTAGAAACCATATTTCATACCAATTTTAATGAGAAAAATGTGAGGTTTGGGTAGTTTCTGTTTTTCCAAAATGGAAGTCCATGTTGTACCTTGGAACATATGAGGAACTGTTTTCTTCCACAGAAGACAGTTCTTCGTATGTTTTTCTACAAGAAGAAGACGACAAGGAAATAAACCCCACTTGTCTGCCAGCATCTCAACTGGAGCATTTGTTCTGGTACAATTTCTCAGCAAAATAAGCATAATTCATTATGTAGGCTGTATTACCAAAAAACTCACAAAGACAGTTTGAAGTGAGCTACTTGAGAGAATCTCACAACAATTCATTTATTTACCCATCAGTGACTAATATAACTTCTATAGATATCCAAGACATTACGGCTCTTCTTCCTGATCCAGCTGCAGGAGGGAGCAACCGAACCAAAGGAAAGAAAATTTTTAAGTTCCCATTTCACAAAATGATTGTGAAATTAAAAAAAGGAAAGTCTCAAGAGAAAAATTCCCAAGTCAAAGTTGAAAGTCATAGTCAATGTCTTAAATCAATGCCTTAAACATAACCTGGCTTTATACTTACTGATGACAGTGATCCCAAAGGCTTTAGTGTTTGGAAGCACCTTTCGGAGCAGAAAAATTGCCACTTTGCAGCAGTCAAATGTGCTTTTGGAGCAGTTCCGTAAAAATCAATTAATGATCCAATAAAAGCAATAACTGTACAAGGTTTCAGAAATTTGTAACTAATGTTTTGAAGAATTTCACTAGAAATTACTTCTCAAATTTTTGTTTAAGTATACATGCAATTGTACTTAAGTAAATTGGTTAAAATTCATGAACACGTCACATTGTTTCTAAATTTAATTCTAAAAATAGATTTTTTTTCTTTTTTTTTTTGCTTTACAAACTTTGTAGCGTCAAAAATGCTCAGGTCAAAAAAATAACTTATTTAAAAGTAAAATATGCAGCTAATTGCATAAGAGCTGAAAGTTTTGTTTTGATCAACTTTTTCTAAGCTTATGCCAATTTTTAAAAATATGTCTTTAAAAAAAGCCACTAAAACTACACAAGCTTCATTAAATAAATGTTAAGAATGCCAACTTAATCAAAATTATCTTTAAGCTGAAGGGAATTGAAACAAATGGCTAGTGTTAGCAAATTTTGCAAAAGTTTTCACAAATGAAAGTTTCAAAAAAAAAAAATTAATTTGGATGAAAAATAGTAGGAAAGAGTATGAGTTAAAGCTTTGCAGACCACTGAGAAATTATCCAAAAGCTCAAGTTTCAATTCCTGTAAAGGATGCAAAAAGATTGCGTGCACACACCCTGACGCTATTTTCCGACATTTTAAGATTTTAAAACATTGAGACTAAAACAGAAATAAAAATACAGACATATAAAATAACGATTTCGGTTTTAAACAAATAATAAAATGGCAATTTTAACAACGGGACAGGGGTAGAAGTGACATTTGGCAAAAAAAATATAGGAATTATAGGAATTTTTTGAAAAAAATATAGGAATGCGAAATAAAATATAGGAACTTACCGAAAATAATATAGGGACTATTTGAGATAATATAGGAATGTTTCAAACAAAATATATAATGTTTGGCCTTATACAACAAGTTACTTCAAATATACTATTATTCAATTAAAAATATTTGATAAAAACCCTACCAGTCATAAGAGCAATAGGTATAGTATTCACAAAATCAAGTTTTAGAAAAATAGATCCTTAAAACTAGCAGTCAGAGGTACTGTTTTGAAAATACAACTAGTAAGACGAAAATTCTTGAAGGTATAAAATAATTTCATAACTAATTAATTTATGACTGACCAAAGGTACATTTCAAAAACGGTAAGAAAAAACTTGGCGGTTTTAAAAGTGCAAAATCATAATAAAAAAACGCAGCAACAGTAACAATATTTAATTAAACTAAATTTCAACAGCAAGGCATTCAATGGATTTTTAAATGTTTTTAACAAATCAGTTAATTTGAATCCAAATTAAGTACTTGCACGTGATCAAGTTTGGACTTTGGAAAAACAGGTATGAGTCTAAAGTCGAAAAATTGAAGGAAAAACATTTCATATACAAAACAAGTTTTAAGTGAAGTTAAATTATTTTGTGCACTTAAATAAAGTATTGTACTGCATTTTATACATGACTATTATTCCCTTTTTTTACCATTTCATCTGGTACATTGATAGTATTATCACACGAACTTGATAACTTTGTGTCTTTAAAAAGCATTGAATGAAAATATTACACTTTTTAAGGCATCCTTATACTAACTACCCAAAACAAGATACATCGTGAATGACTTTAAAATGTACAGAAATGATTTTGATCAAGTTAGGATATATGACAATATGTGTTTGAATGTATCACAATATAACTGTGCAATTTTAATGTGTTTTGTATAACTGTGCAAAAAAAATTCAAGTACTTTTCAATGACTTTTTAAGGAGGTTTAAAAATTTCCAGGACTGAAATTCTAAGGAAGGGTCTGCACAAAAATCGAGATTGATTTCAAGAGCGCTGTAAATGTTGATAACAATACCGATTTTAAATATTTAATATGAAAAACCTAAAAATCGTGAAATGTTTTTCATCAGTATGAAAAAGAAAATTTTAGGGAAAGGTACATTGGAAGGAAAAAATACTTAGGTTGTATGCAATTGCCTTAGCCCTGGCTTAGGGGCAGTTACTTACTGCTTTATACTTAGGTGTTATTCAAGTGTAAATTCAAAGGAATGTTGAAATTGGCAGACAGCAATATTTTCTATTTACTAAAGGATAAGAACAACCAGGCAACAAATTTTCCAACAAATCTTTTTTTTAACATGAAGAAAATTTATAATTTCAAAATAAGACAAGGATATAATGTGTTCACTCTAATTTGCCAGTGTTATTCTGTGAATGTAAAATGTACACTATGTCCCACTCCCCATTCTTTTCTCTCCCCCCTCCAAGAAAAAAAATTGTTTTTTTTTTTTTTTTTTTTGCAATTTCAGTTTTTACCCGGTTTTTTTCGACCTCAAAGAAAAACGCGCATGTATTTTGCAATTAAATAAACAAATGACAAGCCATGCAAGCACTTTTTGTTTAAAAGTTTGATGTTTTCTTAAAAACCATTGGTGACAAATAAATTGGTATAGCTATAAAATTTGAGTTAAAAATAAATAAATTATTAAAATAAAATGTACAATGAGTAAATTTAAGGTAGCACAATATAAAAATAGCTTCAGAATATCAAAATAATAGAAGTATTTACAAGATGCAAAAGGATTGAAGTCTTAACCCGGGAGAACGCGCGTCTCCGAGGCAAACGTTAGGACGCGCGGGGTCATAAAATGACCCCAAACCTTTGAATGAACCCAAAATCCCTTCCTACGCAGTTGAAAACTTTTATATTTTAATATTTCTTTCTTAAAACCATATTGCAGTACAATTACAGACATTGAAACCTATCATTTAGACAAAAATGTGCTACGCAAACTTTCTTCTGCAATTTTGTTTAAAGGTGTGGAACGTATATTTTTACACAAAGCTCATATAAATTTTGCGGGTTTTTACATTTTATATAATTTACAATATTTATAACAACTATCATTCCAGAATTGATGTTTTTAAAGAAAACTGATAGATTTCTATTCAAAATGTTTTAACCTTTAATCGAAAATAATTTTTTTACTTGATTTCATTTTGTCTCCTGTTTTTTATACCGCATGTATGAAGATAAACAAAATGTTACTTTGATTGTAGTTATCATAATTTAAGTACTTTTAACACTGGTTGAATGAAAGGAAGATAATAATTTAATTGAATAAGTGTCCCTTTCATTTTATTTGCTCAATTTCTAAATAAGTATTATTTCGGTATCATTTTCCCCTTCAAAAAGGATTTAAAAAATGTATTTACTAATCAGCATAAAGAATACTTTCTATATATGGTTCTTTCAAAGTACAAAATTCTTTTAATTGAAAAAAAAGTGACGAACTGACCGTATCAGGCAGACGAAGTAGTTGATCTGTCAAGCAAACGGAAGGACGCGCGGGGTCATAGAATGACCCCAGTAACTGACCAAACGTGTCTTGGCTGAATGCAAATGCCAAAAATACCTCCAAATTAGTAACAAAAGGTGAATGGGGGGGGGGGTAGAAACTCAGCTACTGAGAAGAAAGGAGTGAACTGGTGCATAGTTTTTTTGGAATTGGAGTTAGAAAATTGCTTTGAGGTCATAAAATGACCCCGCGCGTCCTCCCGAGTTAACAATAGCACGCCATTTTCGGAGAAGCACGTGCTCAACGTTGGAATGTCAATTTATTTTTTTTAAGTTGTATAAACTCTATTATGAATGTCTCCCTGGTATTTCTAAAAAAATTCATGGAAGTAAAAAGTTCGAATTTTAGTCCACCAGAGAAATCTAACTTTTGTTAAAAGAAAATCATTAAGATCCCAGTAAAAAGTAATTTTTAGAGAAGCTCATGTTTAATTTATTAAAGATTGCTTTCGATTGTGTTAATATCCAATCCTGATTATTCTATTACTAAATTGTTTTAAAATTAAAGGAAAAAGAAAAAGTTCGCCCTTCCGCGAACTTTCAACGATTGCCGATTATGTGCCAAAATTAAACTTCTTTGTTTTTTTTTTTTTTTTTTTAATTTTCGTATTGAAAAACAGCTTCCGATTTCGAAATTTCGACGATTGCCGATTTTTCGATTGACAAAATTTTTTGCACGAGCACGATCGTGAACGTTCAAAGTTCGCGCACATGCGCAGTTACAGAAAATTCGCCGCTCACAGGTTTCAACGTTGAATCTTCATCTGATTGGTCAACACAATGCCACTTGTTGGAAACTGGTATTGACTAATCAGATTGCACCCAACAACGAAGTAGAATGACGATGTTAGTATTTTCGTTCTTCCGAGATTGGGAGAAATAACAATCTGTCCTGAGAACCCTACGTTAACTACCATATCACGTTTCATTGATAAAACTGGAGTGGATGTATGACGTCACTGCTCCTCGATCGCTTGCTTCATGTGCGCAGAAACGAACTGCGCAGCCGTATTCTACTGCAACGTTGCTGAGAGGCGAGGGAAAAACACGGTGAGAAAAAAATGGCGTCGGCGGAGCCACGCGTGCGACGAAAACAGTAGCTGAAGCTTGGGAGAAAAAAAATAATAAAAATAACAAAAAAAGTTTTTAAAAAAAAAGGAGTCGGAATCCTCAAATTATAGGAAAAATATAGGAATATAGGAACTTTTTCAGAAATATAGGAAAATATAGGAACGCTGCGAGGCCTGCAACGGGAGCGTTTTGGCGTGGGTTGGGAACAAAATAAGCAAAAAACTGCGTTTTGGAGCAGGTGGCATTCAGAGGCGCACATCGGCGTAGCTTTGGGATCAATGTGATGATAACCTCTACAAATGAACATGAAACAGTTTTTTTTAATTAAGGAAAATTTTAAAAAATTAAGGACTTTTTAAGGGTTTTTTAGAGACCTTAATTTTGCTCGATAAAATTAAGGGTTTCTTAAGGGTTTTTTAAGGAAGTACGAAACCTGTACTAATATAAAATACATGACTTTTGAGCAACCAATTTTTTGAATTAAATCTGTAGTAAATCCTAACTTGCATAGTTCACTCCTCCACCTACCACCATTTCTCTTCTGTGTGCCTGCTTATTATAGTGTTTCCACTAAGCATTTTTAGTAGGACACTGTGCCCTAGCCTGATTTTTGCATCTCTCTATGTGCCCTTCATGCCACTTTGAAGTTCATCATTACTTGATCACAAAAGCAAATCCTTCTCGGAAGGTAAAAATGTACAATAGCCTCTTTTAAACAAACTTTGTTTCCATTGTCGACTACATTACTGCCGCACTGTTGGGCAAATATTGCTTTATTAGACTTAGCCAAACAATAAAACATTAAGAAGCCACGCATTTGTTGACAATGTCAGTTGGCGTCTCGGAAAGAACAATTAGAAATTGTTCACTCATGATTATGAACGTTTTATAAAAGAATTGCAGCGTAAAAATATCAGATATTCGGCACTCTGTAAGTCAATAATTTACCTATTTTATTAGTTTGAAGTGTTTTCCTTGTCAGGTCCGGACTGGCCATAGACTTAACCGGGAGATTTCCCGGTGCGCCCTCCCGAACGGCGCCCTTCTACTGTAGTAACGAATAAATATCATATTACAAATAATATATAATTAGTTTAATCATCTATGAGTTCCAATGTGAGGATTTGAAAACTATTACAGTATACTCTCGATTATCTTCAAGCGGGTTATCCACGGGGCGGATTATCGGCGAAGATCTGGTGAAATTAAATTTGTTGTTTTTGCTGAACCCATATTGGATCACTTATAGAACGCGTCATAAAAAAAATTTGAAATTGCATTTATGTTATTACTAGGAGGTTCTTAGACATATAAAACAAAAATTTTGAAATTATTTTTTTTATTTTTTCAAATACAGGCTGTCCTATAAATAGGACAACGGTCCAATGCACTACATAAATTTCAAAATTTTACCTTACCCTCCTAGGAAAATAATTAAGAGTAAAACTTTGGAAAGCAGGCTAAACAAAGTCTATCATTACATTTTTGGCATATAGTAGTGTGTTTCCGCTTACAATTTAATTTTAAACATTGAATCACGTGTTTCAAAAAATATAAATGAGCATAAATAGAGGAGACAACAGAAGAGCTGTTGTCTCCTCTCTTCCTCTGGCGACATTGGCGCAAGCAAAATGCATTAAAATATGCTATGCGCTTTTCCATCTCCCGATTCCAGGACGATTGCGTCGTCACCGTCCAAATGCTGTCGTTTGTCATCCCATTTGTGTCTGATGGCAGCCGTCTCGCCTTTAAAATCGGGATGACATTCATTCATTTGTTTGTTTACTTTCTTCGAAGAAGCAACACATAGAAATGGCATTTAAATTTAACATTGCTGCATTAATAAAATATAAACTTAAATTTGCAGACGATAAATAAAGAATGTATAGCAATAAAATAATTTTATTCATTTTACTAAATATTTTGTTTCACTTCTGTTGCTCAGACGATCTTTATTGCTGCAGAAAAGCTTTGATTTTCATTCTGATGCTTGCGTTTCGTTCTTAGTAAACAAGGTGGGAATGAAATAAATTTGTGAGTATCATGCATCCAATATCTTCTATTAATCTGTTTCCTCTTTTTGCGAAGGTAAAGTAAATCTGACAATCGTAGTCTGTTAAATTGAGGAGCTATAATAATATACATGCGAGCACATCAGTGCTTCGAAATAAAATGCGGTGTAAAATGACCGTTTCGGGGAAACGACATCGGTTGAGTGGAAACACAGTGTTGTCAACGACGCGACACGGTACTTATCGTTGCAGTATTTCCGTCCGACTTTTGTCGTTGTCGTGTCATCAAGTGGAAAAGCGCCCTAATGAAACAGAATACCAAATAAAATGAATAAAATTGTTTTATTGCTACATCTTTTGTTTATCGTCTGCAAATTGAAGCTTATATTTATTAATACAGAGATGTCTAATTTAAACGGCATTGCTATAGTTCGAAGAAAGTAAACAGATGGATGAATATCGTCCCGATTTTAAAGGCGAGATGGATGCCATCCGACACGAATGGGACGTCAAACGACAGCGTTCGGTCGGAGACGGCACAATCGTCCTGGAATCGGGAGATGGAAAAGTGCATAGCATATTTTAATGCATTTTGCTTGTTTCAATGTCGGATGACGACAATCGCTTACGATTTATCGTTGCCGTGTCGGTAAGTGGAAAAGCGCCCTAACTAATGTTTTCTAATGAAGCACGTGTGAAGAGCAAAATCCAATTGAAAGTTCTTATTGTAATATCATGGAATTAAAGGTAAGATTTTAAAGTCTTAAAAAAAGAATAATAAATTTTAAATAAATAAATAATAATTAAAAAACACGCTTCTGTGTTTACGGGGTTTTTTGAAATGTCCGTTTTAAATTCTTAAAGTACTGTGTATCGGCACCCTTCGACTCAGACTTCCCACGCCCTTTCGACCACCCAGTCCAGCCCTGTTCCTTGTTACTATATTTTTGCGGTAACTACAGTTGATTTCCAGAAAACATAGATTGAAATTATTAACAAAAATCCTCATTCAACTTTTATCGTTTATTTCAATTGGTTATTATTATTAAATCACTAGCGTCCAAATGTGATCACATTAAGCGTGGTCTACTACATAACTAACCATTTTTCCTAGTTATGCCAGTTTTTCCAGTTTTTGCCACTGTCCCCACAAAAATACCATTCTGCTGGCAAAATGGCCAACACTATTATGAAGTTTAATAAACTATTATTTAAGTTATGGAGTGCTCACAAAAAAACTAACAGTACTCTTAGAGAAAACAAGTCATTAAAACAATATTTCTTGACCCGTACAGATTTGAGATCACAATCTTTAAGGCCTTATCACACGATCTAACTTTTCCCCCGATTCCATCCAATTCCAGGCGAGACCAATTTGCCTCACTACTTTGGCCAACACTGACGTCATCATTTCTATTGTCCAACGCTTGTCCAATTTAGTCCTTTAAGATTTTGCGTGTGGAGCGATAAAATTGAGCCAAATTGCTTTTCCGACCAATTGGAAAGCTCTGCAGAACTTCCTCACAGATCGGCGCCATCAGGAGTGGCCAGCTTAAGGGGATATTTTTTTTTTCTAGCAGACGATATTGCACGGCAACCCTGCACATCAACGATGACGTAGTAGGAAAACCAGCTTGGAGTTGGTCGAAATTGAGGATTGCTCCAAGTTGGAGTAGCTTGACATTGGATCGTGTGATAAGGGCTTTACATTATTAACACAACGTTCCAATCAACTGAACCAATTGACCTTCTTGACAAAATGCTAACATTAAAACAAAGTGTGATAAAAGATGAAATAAATTGGAAGGGGTATAGGAACCAAAATTCGAAGTTTATTATTTTTGGCCAAAGCACTTAAAAAATTATTACAATGATACTTATGTTATGTATACTTGTTTGATAAAGCATTACGGAAAAAAAAAATCGGGTTGGGGGGGGGGGCGAAATAGAGATAAGTGCCCTGGCCCAGAAAATGAACACCCTAATCAGTGACCAAACACAGCGTTTCGTTAATATGCAGAAGAAAATTACCAAATAATCTAAGAAAAATTTATTAAAACCTTAATTTTTCAAAAGAATTCGAGGTGTTCATTCATTGGTTGCTTTACCCTAGTCACTTCCCTCCCCCTCCCCTAAATTATTTCTCTATTTTACCTTCTAGTACTGTACAGAGAAATTTATTTTTTATTTCTTGAAAAATAAACCCTGAATTTTCCAGAATACAGAAAAACAAATTTTTCGGCATGCTGATCAACTTTACTTCTTTCCCGCATGCTGGCTGGCTGATGGGGAGCATGGTAAGCAAACCAGTGAGAAGTAAGCAAACTTGGTACAGCTCTAACATAAAAACGTGAATATAAAAGCTACAGTATAAAAGGTAGCTCTTAACTCAAATTTAGATTCATTTACAAGAAACAAATATACATACAGTATCAGTAAGCATATTTGTGGGGAAAAAAAGGCCCAAAAAAGTCAGCCTTGCCTATTCAAACAGTAGCATAGGAGAAGCAGAAGACTTCAAACTTTGGAAGTAGTATGAGGCTAAGAAATTTGTGTTGCCTCTGGAAACTGTTCAATTCTTTGTTTACATATAACTCAAGAAACACTATTCCAAATATTTAAGCAGCATTGCAATAAAATATATTAGTTTGAAAATTGAGAGGTTGTCAGGAGTGAATTTCTCATGTTCATGTGGTTAAATAAAGTCTTGGCGGTTTTTTTTAGAATGTAAGACTTTTCACAAGAAGTAGCTCTTTCTGAAACATTGTAAGTAACATAAAAAAAAGTTAACCCCTCTATGAACTACTGCAAATGATGGTTATTCTTGCCTATCACTAGATTATCAGATGGGAGACAAAAAAGTAAAAAAAGGCAGAAAGACATTTAACGGATGAAAAGAAAATCACTGCAAAAAGAGAAAAAAATGAAATGGAGGAAGGAAAAGAAAAGACTGG
Source organism: Uloborus plumipes (assembly GCA_038373865.1). NCBI lineage: Eukaryota > Metazoa > Arthropoda > Arachnida > Araneae > Uloboridae > Uloborus > Uloborus plumipes. The sequence goes on from JAXGGA010000134.1 coordinate 145,573, forward strand.
AAAAAAGCTTTTAGTTGTTACTAAAGAATATCATATTTTGAGAAAACATCCCCACACAAAAGCACAACACAGAATTATAAACAATGAATAAAAGCTTCTTTTACGTCCAACTTAAGAATTGAGAAATAAAAATTGCAAAGTTACAACTAACGAAAAATAAGATTATAATGTGTTTCATTTCTATTAAAGTTTACCTATATTCAAGATGAGCGCAAAATAAGCCCGAAACTGCAGTCCATGGATCGAAATAAACGAGTTGGCGGTGTATAGCAAGCATTCACGTTGATCAACTTCCACGTGTTTAACTTCAATATAGAATATTCATAACAACTCGCAAACAATCGCCAATTGCGATAATGTTTACCTGCGGATACGGATTTCGAAATGCCTCCGCTCGTTTTTTGCATATTAGCTCATAAAATGGTACCTCCCGATGACGTTCTATACGATGGACGTGATTCTGTGTGTACGCCAGATGGCAGCACTATTCCATCTGTTACTTCTAAGGGCCGAATTCCAGTGAAACATCAATGCAATCGCTTCGAAGTTGAAGCGATCGCAATAATGATGGTAACGTTTCACTTGAATCCAAATTTGGGAATTTGCGTTTGCATTGGTGAGTTGCGATCGTCCGTGTTTCACTTAAATCCAGTACTAAGAGGTTTTTTTTTAAATTAATGTTTTTAATGAAAGTCTTGAAATACTTTCGGACTCTCCCATTAAATAGTGCGATGCTTTCACGTTATCTACGGACAGAATTCAACTGAAACACCATTGCAACCGCTTCGAGGAGGCGATCGCAATTGCAGTCGCTACTGGAAGTCGAATTACGATTGAATAGGGCAGTAGCAGCTGACGTCACCCTGGTAGACAAGCAAACACCACTTGTTGATGACAACTAAGGCAGGAATTCAAGTGAAACACGGACAATCGCAACTTACCATTGCAATTGCAAATTTTCAAATTCGGATAAGTTGCAATCGCTATAAATGCTAATTGCACTGACGTCACTACGGGTGGAGCCAATAGAGCTCACAAGCAGTCAGCGATCTCCTCTTATTCGCCAAGTAGGCTGTGACGTTTTAACTAGCTCGTTTTTCATAGACAAACGTCACGCTAACGTCACGATGTTTTTGTCAAGAAACGTGCTCATGTAATTCACTTCCAGGAGCGATTGCAATTTGCGACCGCCTGTTTCACTTGAATTCCTGCCTAGGGCAGGAATTCAAGTGAAACACCATTGCAATCGCTTCGAGGCGATCGCAAATTGCAATCGCTACTGGAAGTCGAATGAGGTACTTTCACGTGACGTCACAGCCGTTTGTTGTCCATACGACTCCCGACCTTTTTACCATACGACTCTCTCTGCTGACTTGATGCCATGCTTAGAGATGCAAAAAACCCGTAGTTTTTGTGAGCTGGGAAAAAACCCGGGAATTTCGGGGAATAAACCTGGAATTTTGGGGAACATTGGGAATTTTGACTGTAAACAAACATAGTAATTTTCTACATAGTTGTTATGCCTAATGTATGAGTAAAATGTAAAGACTTCGTCATTATTTGAGTTAAAAATGCAACAACTTTCAAAACAGTACTGTTATTAAGTGTCACTACCTTTGGAGCTGTTAAAAAAGAGAGAAAAAAAATATGCTGAAAAAAACATTGAAAAAACTTTTGTGTTAGTTATATAAAAAAAAAGTTATGTTAGTTTCATTAAATACTAAACATTTTATTTAAAAATAAAAAAAAAACAATTAACACGCGTAGAAGCAATCTCAATTTGAAATTATACCCCGTGACAAAACAAACTCAAGATAGGATGGCCTCTTTCACTTATTATTTTGAAATAATTTTCTGATAAGCAATTCCATATACTGCAAAACATAACTATAGGAAATATCTTTTGAATGTATCTAATTAGGGTAATAATTAAAAATTTTAAAAGCAGAATTTTTTAACACTTTGAAAATTCCCAAAACTACCGGGAATTTTCAAAATTCCCTTCCCAAAAAACCCGGTTTTTTCCCGGGAATAAATTGGGTTTTTTCCACTCTTTGCATCTCTAGCCATGCTTGATGCTTATGTTTAGGAATCCATTGCTGGCCACCCAGTTGCTGTCATCTCACCGTTGCAAAATTGGATAAACAAACAATTTAGTCTCACTGCTATTTGAAAGATTTTAGTTTGTTCTAAATGTATACTTGTTCTGAAAACTTGAGCAAATTCTTTTTAATGCAAACGAATATACTGTAGAACAAATGAAAGTTTTTCAGGGGTTTAAAGAAAAGTTTGTTTCGAACGTACGATTTCAACAGGTAAGTGAACAACTTATGGAAATAATAAGTTCTTATCCCTCAGATTTTGCGGTAGACTATTTTTTGTTGTTCATATTTTTATGCGTTTTAAACATTCGTAGAGAGTTTTGAAAGTTTAGTTTATTACGTAGAGAGTCTGCACTTTTTTGTAATGAATTTTATCGAATCAAGTATATCACAAGGAGTGTGTTGATATTTTTGTTACTACAGGAGAATCATATTAAGTGTTCAACTGAGCAAACAGACTTATGAAATAAAAATTTACTACAGCAATCACTCTAGCTGATTTTACGTTTCTAATCAATATGCTTTAAATAAGACTTTATTAAGCTGCATAATTAAATTAGACATGAGATTTCTTATTTACTCAATTACAGTGGATTTTATGGATTGATAATTATATTGACATCATTCAACGAATAAAGAGTTTCAAATTTTTAATTTTATGATAAAATGGATTTGACTAACAACTAAGTTATCTGCTTTCGTTGTCTATGTCAAAGTCACTCATCTTTTTATGTTTATATTACAAGGTGAATAAAATGAATGTTTGAATAAGATAGCGGCCTATTCAAAGATGGGGGAATTTTGTGATGTGTTGACTAAAAGGCAGAAATGTTTCATTTTCGATATTTTAAGGCGATTTAAAATATTCCCTTACCCCAGAAGTTGCACAAATCCCAAATTTTTTTGAACATATTCAGAGTTGATAGGTTTCTACTGAGACAGTAAAAACCAGTTAAACCAACACGAGAAACCCCTTTCTGCCCCTTTTATTGCTGAAATTCAGAAAATAGCTTTAAAAAAGATTACTAACATACAACAAAGAATACGTAGGAAAAAATGATTAAGTGTTAACCAGAGTATGATTTATTTACAATATTATCCCCATTGAAAATCGCATGTTACATTATTTACACTCTGCAATAGTCTATAACAATATACAAGTTTGGATGATCTTTCAAAACCTAAACATTTTCTCAATTTATTGTGTACCTATGAGAAATTTGCGAAGATTCTCTACAGCCCAGCAGATCTAGTTGGCATTGCTATCAAAAAACAGGCAAGAAACTATTTGAAAGTAGTTTTATTCAGTTTCGTCAAGAGTTACATGACAAGTTTTTGAATTTCAGAGTTCAATAAAATGAAAAACGAGGATAAAGTATATTTCATTTGGGTATTTGATATTCTATTCAGTGTATTTAGTGCAAACAAGATGTATATACAAACAACAAATGGGAAAAGTTTGTTAGTTACAAGATAACAAGATTAAAATTGTAAAGCGAAGCAATTTCACTGCTGATAAATATTACTTGGCTTCAAAAATTTCAGTCTTATAATTCAACTTTTACATTTAATTATAAAATATTAATTATTATAAGAACTTTTTGAAATGATAAAATGAAGCAAAATATTTAGGTTGCTTCACCAAATGTCATTTTGTAATTACAGTTGAACCCAAATTTTACGTTTTTAGTCGGACCACAGTGGGAAAAAATGTACCAAGCGGTAAAACCTAAAATCGGGGGCGGACTGCGCTTTGTTAAAAATTGTCACTTATTCAATGAGTTGGGGGGGGGGGTGTAATTCAAAGTAAATGTTTTCTGGACCTAAGTCCATTTGCATGATTTGTACTGATAAATTTTTTTGACAATTGTTGCTAAAAAAAATAATAGTGGTATGTTATTGTTAAAATAGTTTAATTTACTGAAGAAATTTTGTGTTTTTTAGATTTTTGCTGGAATTTTAGATGGAAGAACATTCCTATATGAAGAAATATCCTAATTCGTACACCTTTATTGCCTGTAAAAGTCAAAACTTGCTTTCATTGATTCTTATCATTCTATATTCCCTTACTTTTACTTAACCACTGAGAATTGTAAATGGTTCCTCTTGTGAACAGCTTTTATCCTATCAATTCCTAACATTGTCTATAATAATATTCTTTAATCTTTTCTTGTATGGAAATATACCTCCTGGGGAACCCGCCTTGCTTCTGCAAAAAGGGGTAATGCGCTTTTTGCATCATACCTCCAAAGTGGCATCCATACTTGAGCACTGTTCGACCTGAGCCACAGCATTCTGACTCACACGAGTGGTTGCTTGTGTGCTCAGGTTAGTTGCGAAAGCTGTTTTACTGTGCTCCAGTCTGAATGCGACTTTAAGGTAGTGTGGAAATTGATGCAGTACTTTCTCTTTCATAAAAAAAAACTTAGATACTCAAAAGCAAGATTTTGCAGGCAGCATATTTTCATCTTCAAAGTCAGAGTGGCATTGCTTCATTCAATCATATTTATTGTTGCAGCGAAAAGCATCTCATATCGAGTCGGTTTTTACCTATTGCATATGCATGTAAGTATTAAAATATATATCTGTATAAATAAATGAAATACATACTGTGTGCCGTGTGAAGGTCAAGTGCAGTATCTGCAAATTTCCCCCGATATGTCATTTTGGTCATCTGTTGTACGTTAGCTTTGTTGTGCTTTATTCCTCGCTCGCATCATGCATCTTTTTTTTTACTTTTCTTTAACTTATTATCTTGGAGCAAAAAAAAAAGCCAAAATGCCTTGCTTCATTTTCGTAATTTTGTGTTTTCCGAAAAATGAGACGGTAATGGAAACCCTGCCATAAAAAAGGACCTTTCAAATCATGTGCTTTTTCTTTTTTATTTTCAAAATTATTTGCATAAATCATGGAGTCATTAATGTAGTCTACTTTACCAATTTTTAAGCATGTTCTTTAAAAATGCTCTTCTTGTATAGATGGATCATTGTAAGTTTTGTATTTGTCACTTGGACCAGTTTTTTTTTTTTTTTTTAACAGTCATGGGTATACTTACTACAGTAGACCCTCGTTATATCGCTTATTCGGATAGATCGCTCTTTTCTTGTGTCTCCCGAAATATCAAAGCTTATTAAAAAAAAAACTTGCTTTAAGTTTGAAACCATTAATGAAAACGTATGGTAAAAGTCAGAAAAACTCTTTTCTTTATTTTGTCGATGAACAAAACGAAGATTCTTCTATTCTTATAAATTCCCTGGGAAAAGAGCGGACAATTCCTATCACACAAACGTGCATACCAGCAAAATATTTCATCTTAATTTGGAAACTGCTTCCTCCCAGGGCCATAGAAAAGAGAAAAACTATTTTTTAAAACCTCGGTTATATCGCGCTTTCGGATATATCGCTCTTTTTCTTTGTCCCCGAAAAGCTCAATATAACGAGGGGTTACTGTAATATTATGTCCGAACTTCTTTTGCCCCGTTAAGTAGTACAACTCAAAAGGCGTGAATTCGAAAAGTGGCTAGACAGTGCACTACTACACAGTGCACTACAGTGCACACTAGGAAATCGTACTAAATAATTCAATGGATAGATGAGTACTAGCTGCCAGGGCAGCTAGATTAGCTTCCTGCGGCATGTTAATGCATAATGTCCCCACCCCTTAACTTTTACTTCATTCTGATGCTATAATATTATTTGATATAATTTAATATTCATTAGATTTAAAGACATACCACGTATGTGGCCCACTAATGAGTTTCATGTTTTTTGATTCAGTTAAGCCTTCATTCAAAATGATCATTATTATTACTGTTTCATATCAACTACGTTTTTTAACAATGGATTTCATGTTTAATCAGTTAGGACAAATCGCCATAAATTTAATTACTAAAATCATATACCTAATTATATAAATTAAAACTAACAAAACCTGAAAAATTAAGAATCTATATGTACCTAGTTCGACTTTCAGTTCAATGGCATTCAGGAGAAAGAAGCATGACATAGAAAGAAAGAAATATACTCAGTTTTTAATATAAGTAGAGGTTTAGTGTCATGTTTTACACAACATCGTGACTGATAGTGGGATTCGCCACAGAATGTTTGCAGTTCTACACCTCTTCAACAGGAAATTACTAAACCATATATAAATACCATGCCACTGCTCAAAAGACTAGTTTCAATAATATTTTCTGTAGCGTTTATGTTACTACTGAGAAGAAAATAAAATTGATAAATACCATGGATTCACAATTAACCCAAAGCCACAGCTATCTGGAGCATAAGCATTCCATTAATGTTTAAAATTAAACCTGAGCTGAAATAAACTCATGTTAAGTAGGGAAATAAATTAATCAGACACAAAATGCAGGAGCAGCCAGATCAACATTTGAAACAACAAAAGAAAATAATTTATAAAGTTCTAAAAACTAAAAAGTTAAGTTTTTTGATACTCAAAGCTTCAAATAAATAACGCTTCAAATAAAGCTTCAAATAAAAAAGTCAAAAAAGTAAATAAATAAATGAAAATAAAGATCTGATCAATAAATAAAAAGCCCCCCCCCCCCGTACTTAATTCTTTTTCTGAGAATAAATGAAAAACCACACAAATTTGTTTTCCAAACATTGATTTTGATGAAAGCAAATTCATATAAACATAACGACTAAAGTAAGGATTGATGACAAAATAACTTACTGTGTATCAGATACTCGTTGAATTTCAAGTGTCATCTTTTCTAGGCATCTTGTGAAAAGGAATAAATGGCTGGTACAGCTTCTTTTCAACATTAATTTTTGCATGAACAGCTAATGGACCCTGAAACATGATTCTTCGAAGCGTTCGGAACAAATGCTCGTGGTCATACATGGCGACGTGAAGCAACCCGGTTTTATCATGACAAAAAATCTTTTATAAGCTCACAATTAAAATATCGAAACAAATCGAGGAATATTTCCTTCTCCTTGCATTCTTCTTTTCCATTATTAATCGTACATCTATATCCACAACAACTAGTCACGGTTTTTCTTGGAGAAAAAAAATTTATAACTGCGACAACCATACCACTCTCGTAAACATTAACACTACCATGTGCGTTTGTTTTGCATACGACTATTTTGGCCAGGGTGTTCTTCTTCTCGGCGTGAAAGTACCTCATTACATTAGAATCGCATCTTGTAGCGATTGCAACGAATCCAAATTTAGGAATTTGCGATTGCATTGGTGAGTTCCGATCGTCCTTGTTTCACTTGAATTCCTGCCTAAACATACTCGAAACGTCGTCTGCTTTTCTTACCGTCTCTGTAATCTATTTTCTTGTGGATTTGACTGTTATTTTGGCACGTTGTTTTTTCAGTTTTTCATGCTTTGTTTGTATTTTATACTGATGTTTCATTTTCAAAGCATCAATCATTTTAAAAAGTATTATTTACTAAACTCTCCGTGTTTTTAACCACTGAGTAGAGTAACAACAAACTGTCTACTAATATGCTTGATTTGATAGGATTTGATTGCTCATCTTAATGCATCATTTTTTTTCCCTTTGTACGGCAAGTTAGACGCGCATCAGTTTAAAAATCATTTTTGTTTAATAAATACGGATCCTAATGGTTAATGATCTTGATTTTATTTATGTATCTTCTTTTTTCTTCGTTATGAAAGCCTTCACAAGACTCGGAATACATTTTACACTTAAAAAAAGGCGAAAAAACAACTGCGCACTCGCAATACTATGCTACACATACGGTAAACATGGAGTTGCTTGTCCACCAGGAACGGTTGCCAGGTTGTGTTGCTATGCAAAAAGAACGTGGCTGCTACTGCCCTATAGCATCTCGTAGCGATTGTAACGTTTCACTTGAATCCAAATTTGCGATTGCATTGGTGATTTGTGATCGTCCGTGTTTCACTTGAATTCGGCCCTAAGTCAAAACTAGAAGAAAGATCCGACAAAAGTAATGAATCTGCAATTCTCCACAAGCTTGACATTTTCCAATTACAAATTCTATAAAAATAAAAATGCTTAAAAAAATCTTTAAAAAATATACTTACTCTTTGTAAGCAACTTATTAAGAGAGCTCACTTTAACTACAGTGCGTCGCAAAAGTTTAATCACAACCGAAATCTTCTGATAAGACGAAAAGTATACAACAAAAAGCTTTGAAATTTTTACTGTTATTAAACAAACAGCTTACAAATCCATGTTTCGAATTTGGAACCAATTCATAGAAATTAAAATACGATTACATGATAAAATCAAAGTTTTGCTGTCGCAAAAGTTTAAGCACAAAAACGGAATATATATGTTTAAAAAGCATAAAAGTCTTTTAGTAGTCTATGGTGTTACCGTTGCATCTGATGAGTTCGAATATGCGATTTTTCATCGATAGTTAGAGATTATGGAAGGTTTCGGGAGTTAGTCTGTACCAGGCTTCCTCGAATGCAGATTTAAGCTCATGAACAGAGCAATACTGCTTCCCATTCTGGTATACGTCACGTGCGAGAATTCCCCAGATGTTTTCTATGGGATTTAGATCCGGGCTGAGCACTGGCCAGTTCATTACACTAATAGTTTGAGAAGCAAGCCATTCTTTCGTACTACGGGAATTGTGTATTGAATTGTTCTCTTGCTGAAAAATCCAATCAGGACCACCTAGGACTTCACCAAATGGTAACAAATGCTTTCTCGTGGTATCTTGATACCTTTCTGAATTTTGTCTACCCTCTAGAAAGCTAAGAGAATTTTGTCCGTTGAAGCAAAAAGCGCCCCATACCATGACTGAGCCACCAGGCCACGACCATGTTGCCTACTGAATACGCACTTCGGGTCTCTCCTCAAGTCACGCCAGTAGTATGAGAACACATCTGGGCCGTCTAAATTCCATTTTTTTTTTTTTCCATCAGAGAACGCAACAGTAATCCATTCGTCACTATAATGCATATGATGCTTTGCCCATTGCAGTCTTGCTTGTTTGTGACACTTTTTCAGAAAAGGTTTGCTAGCTAACTTTTGTTTTTTGATAAATCCTGATTCTTTTATTCATCTGCTTATGGTATCACGTGATAATTTTGTTACAAGTATAGTTCTTATTTGATTAAGTGACAAATTTTCAGTCAAGGCCAGTTTTTTAATTCTTCTATCCTCACGAGAGGTAGTTTTTCTCGGTCTTCCTGAGCGAAACGCAGGTTTAAATTGATTTCCACATTTCAGAACATTATAAATACCACGTTTAGATCGATTTAAAATCACTGAAATTTGCATAACAGAGTTACCTTCTGCTTTCAGCTTCCAGAGTTTCACAACTTCTTCAGACGAGAGCTGTAGTGACTTTGGCATCTTGATAACACTTTAACCCATTGCTACACTATATAACTCGTTCAAAAGAAGCGCACTGGCTCTTCACGCATCACGTTTCAAGAGATATTTGCATAAAATCTGATCTGTACATAAACTTTTGCGACAGCCAAAAAAAAAAATCTTTTGTGTTTTCTGATTTTCGTTGCGGTTATATTTTTCAAAACTTCAAACACTTAATTAGGATCATAGTAGCCACTTACAGTATAAATATGAAAGCATTCTGCTGAAAAGATTTCTTTTTATTCAAAAATTTGCATAGTGCTTAAACTTTTGCGACGCACATTAATTTCACCTCACAAAACGGTCAAATTTTGGACGAGCGTTTGTTGAAACATTAGGAGAGTTACAACAGGGTTTTCATCATGGGTTATTAAAACTTTTTCAACAATAATAAAAAAAATTGCCTGAAGAAAAAAGTATGTTTACTGCTAGACAAAACCAAATCTACTTAAAACCTCCCTTAACGAATACCCTTAAAAAAGCGGAGGCATTTCTTGAATCCCATTCCCTTTTTGTATAAGTAGTTCCATCATACTGTTCACTCAGATTATTTTTTACACTCTGGATAATGGACAATTATTTAATAATATATATATTTTGCTTCTATAGTATAATTTTCTTTAAGGTAACCAAACACACTGTGGCTACATTTATACAAAAAAAAGTTACGTTCTCATTATCTGTGTGAACTAGTTTTTACAAATAAATTCAAATTCAAATGCGACTACCAGAAACAGGCCCTGGGCCCAACAGGTCTGGTCCTAGTCAAATTATAGACCCAAAAGAAGATCAGTGGCCCTCTTGAAACTATCTACTTCCTTGCTCCTTACCGCCTCTTCCGGTAAACTATTCCAAGTTCCCACTACTCTGCTAAAATAGTAATTTTTCCGAATTTCCAGGTTAGCCTGAGATTTAAACAGCTTATAACAATGACCCCTTGTCCTACTTTCCATACAAAAATTTAACCCTATAACATCATTCATTTTGATACATTTAAACAACTGAATCATGTCCCCTCTGGTTCTCCTTTGCTCTAGACCAGGGCTTCCCAAACTTTTTAAGCAGTGGACCCCTTTCATGAATCAAAGTTTGGAGCGGACCCCTGTCGTTAGAGAAAGTGCAAAGATCATTTTTGTTCGTAGTGAATTGAACTTTAAATAAATCAACTAGTAGCATATGTAGGATTTTCCTCCAGTGGGAGATTCATTTTTTCTCAACAAAATGTGAACATTGTTTGCCCCCCCCCCCCGCTCCCCTCAAAGTAAATGAAGTTGAAAATTTAACTTAAACCAGACCTGGGGATTTCTTGACGGTTACTTTAGCGGGAGAAAAACAAATTATGGCGCATTTTGCTCGTAATCTCAATTTTACAGTCAAAAATATTCAAATTTATCTTTTGTCAGTAAAAAGAAGTTCATATTTACTAATATATCTTTCGTAACAAAGACCGTAAGTTAAACTGCACTTTTACATTTGTAATATGAACCTAGTTTAAGTACATAAATATTTACATACTGTACCTTTAAAAAAAAAAAAAAAAAACTTAATTTTATACGATTTGTGGCGATGTTAGAGCAGTTTTTGGGGCACCCATCCCCAGAAAATTTTAAAATTTTAAGCCTTAAAAACGCGCTTTTTCTTAGACACATTAGGAGGAGCAATAGGTCCAAGACAGCACATCAGGCGATTTTTCAAAATTCTTGCTTTAAAAATTCTCTTTTGAAAGATCTTTTTGGTAACAATTAGATTAAATGAGGTATGTGGATAATCTGCCGGATTTTTTTTTTTTTAATTGAAGTTTCAATGAATAATTTCTTGCAATTTGCTAAATTACAGCTTTTCAAACGCACTTTTAGAGTTTGGTTATGTTAGGAAAGAGGGATATTCGTGCGCTCCACAAATTTTTTAGAAATGGAAGGATTTAAATGTAGGAATCTGCCATTTGGGTAACGAAAGGGTGCAAGAAAAGATCCCCGGATATTTTTAAAAATTAAAATTTACAATTTCAAACGTAGACTAACCCTGATGATATTAAGGAAAGTGGAGGTCAGTAACTGTTCCCCAGAAATTTTTCGAAATTATAGTTGTAAGAGCACTAATCCATACGATCAACGGTGAATTCATGTGGGAGTGAAGTTTCGGGGACCGTCTCTGGTAAAGTTCTTGAAATTGAGGTCTTTAAAGTATCTTGGAAGGTAATTTCCAAGGCTTAGCCTGAAGTTATGTCAATCAAATATCCATATTAACATGTCAATCAAATATTCATATAAACATGATGACAGACAGTACGATTTTGTCAGAGCAGAAAACGGTTTGACCTCATGATCTTGCAGCAACCTGTCTCAAAATATTGAGTATGGCATAAAGGACAACTGCGTACTTCGAAAAGGAAAACTATGGTTTTCAAAAGCAAAAAAATAATTTTAAAGCTTTAAAATTCTTTTTTTTTTTTCGTGATTCACCGCGGACCCCCGACTAAAGCTCGGCGGACCCCTAAGGGGTCCGCGGACCACAGTTTGGGAAGCCCTGCTCTAGACTATACATGTTAAGCATTCTAAGACTGGAATCATAGTCTAAATTAGAAAATCCATTTACTAACCTTGTAGCCCTTCTTTGTACCCTTCCCAATAAATTAATATCTTTCTTCAGATAGGGAGACCAAAACTGAACAGCATACTCCAAATGAGGTCTTACCAAACTTCTATATAAAGGCAGAAGAACTTCCTTAGATTTGTTTGAAATAGATCTATTTATAAACTCAAGCATTCTATTGGCTTTGTACTAGCTATGCTGCACTGTTAACTAAACTTGAAATCTTTATTTATTAAAACACCTACATCCATAACATTCTCTGCCTCACTAATAACTGAACCCTGTAAATAATAGCTTGTATGCTTATTTCCATGACCTAAATGCAGCATTTGACATTTCCCAACATTTACTGCCATGCCCCACTTATCTGCCCACTTAGTGATATGATCCAAATCCTCTTGCAGCTGATTTACTTGTTCATCATTTTCCACAACCCCCATAACTTTGACGTCATTGGCAAAACAATCATGTTTCCAGAAACATTTTCATGAATATCATTCATAAAAATAATAAACAAAAGTGGACCTAAAACTGATCCTTGGGGAACCGCACTTAAAACCTCACTCCATTTAGAATGGTTACCCCTTTACAACTACTATTTGTTTCCTTCCTGTCAGCCAATTCCAAACCCAAACTAAAATTTTACCTCCAGTTCCTATATCAGCTAATTTACTGAGTAGTGCAACATGCGGTACCTTATCGAAAGTTTTTTGAAAATCAATGTAAACAACATCTACACACTTTTTATTATCTAAAGCCATGGTGACCTTGTCATAAAAATATAATAAATTAGTAGCACGCGATTTACCTTTCTTGAAACCATACTGCAAACTAGTCAACAGACCATTATTTTCTAAGAAATGCATAATTTTAATTTTTAATAACGTTTCAAAAATTTTGCAAATCACTGAACCTCTAGAAGGTGAGAAAGGTTAAATGGTGAGAAGAGAGGTAAGAACCTCTATCTTAAAGAGTGGCTTAATGTTAGCCAGTTTCCAGTCCTCTGGCACTGTCCCTGAGTTCTACGAAGCATTGAAAATTTTTACAATAGTATCTACTAATTCCTCTGCACATTCAACTAGAATTTTAGGATAAATATTATCTAGTCCCGGAGCTTTAGTTGTTTTAATTTTTTTTCAAATGAAGTAACACGTCCTTCCTAGAAAATGCAAAATCCTCAAGCTGTATAGTAGCTTGTGTCTTACTTGTGTGAACTGTTGAGATACAGTTATCGTTAAAAACACTGTAAAAAAAGTCATTTAGAACATTAGCAATATCCCTATCATTCTGAATTAAATTTCCATGTTCATCAACCAATGGCCCAATTTGATTATTTCTAACTTTCCCAGAATTAGCGTAAGCAAAAAACCCCTTTGGATTCCTGTCAATGTTATTTGCAAACCTTTTTTCCAATTCACTTTTCTGAATACGTACCTTGCCTCACAATACTGCAGCCTATCTGTACAATGACCAGTTTCTCTGAACCGATGAAAAGCAACTTGCTTGCGGTTTTTAATGGTGAACCACATGGGCCAAATTTTAGTGTTGACCCCTTTTCTCACTCTTTTTACAGTATTCTTTAAAAAAATGTGCTTTTTTTGCGACTCAAATTTACTTAATTCTAGAATGTTGTTCTCTAAAATATTTCTAAGTAAGAAATTTAAAGTAACTTTACCAATCTATTCGAGCAACGTTAAAGTTAAAATTTCTTTCTATTCTATTCTATTCTATTCTAGAAGTCAATGAACTTCGACACACATGAGGACTGCGTACTATGCGCCTTGCCTCCACAGATAGTACAATACAGATTTTATTGAAGGAAAGAATTTACAGCACAGAGAAGGAAGTTACACCCATGGCAAAGGCGGGAATCGAACCCGCGCCTCTTGAGATTACAAACTGACGGGCAGACCCACTGCGCCGTTGAGGCCCCAAAGTTAGAAATTGTATAATCTTTTTGAAAGATTCGGCTGAACAAAAACAAATAAATAACCAAAAATAAGAGAAATATTTTACGGCTATATTTTTTATTTATCGTCTGCCAATTTTAGCTTTTTTTTTAATCATAATCTTAGTTTCAATCAAATGTATTGGAAATTAATCCTTCTATTCTACTGGACACGAACAGTGCTTTAAAAATGAAGCCAGGAGAGTAGCATTTTTTTTAATGATTTTTTTTCGTATCAGGAAAATGACATATTTTGCACCAGGATGATGATACTTTCATCATTGATGGCCTGCTGTCTAGGCCCAGAATTTTTTTAGGTAAATTATTTTCTCTTCTAACCTTTTCACTCAATTACACAGTACAGCCAGAGTTATTATTTTTATTTTATTTAAAACAGAAATGGTGTCCAGGATAATGATATTAAAAATGTTACACACCTCAGTTTTGAACTTCAAAATCGTAATGAGAAGAGCAGGCAAATCATATTAACAAAAGTTCATGCAAGTCACAGGCGGTCATGGCGGTGGTAAATTACCCCCTTCCCCTTGGCTTTGGGATATTGATGTATTTGCATGCAAGCTGGCATAGTTTTTCATTCTTTTGGGGTAATTAAAACTGAGTTTACATTCTTGACCCCCCCCCCTCTGGAAAAGTTTGAAGGGCCTGGGCCTGTTAAATAACCTGGTCCTCGTGTTATAGTAACTATGGCGATTTATCTGAATAATGTCGCTCATTTTAAATAAAATATTTCAGTGTATAGCATTTATTTGACTTATTCACATTGCGTGTGTTATTATCTGGCTTCGACGGGTTATATATAAAAATAAATAATTTAAGAAAACCCACAAGAAAATTTGGTTATGAAAAATTGCATCGGAGGGGAGGGGGGGAATTTTCTTCTCTGGTGCTCCCTTAAACTCTTCGTATTTGCCACTGATTGTATAATCATAAAACATACTTTCGTGCTTTATTCAAAAAGGTGTCAACGTATGGTGGGAGAGGAGGGGGGGGGGGATTTCGTAGGGCTGCATATCACTTCAGTTCCAAAAACTAATAGTTTATAATTATTTGTCATTGCATTATATACCTTTTTATAAAACTAAGTTTTGTATAACATTAATCAGATATATGACAAAGCAAATAATTAAAAAAAATCTTTGTGCATTTACAGATTTTGAACTCTATAAACTTCTAATAGATTATTTCGATCTGTTGAATTGGAAAACGAACATTTTAAAATATACGTAACTTAGTAAACTAGAATAAAAGTACAAAATCAATTGAAAAACATAATTTGATCGTTTGAAGTTAAAAAGGAATGAACTGGTAGTTTACCTGTCACATTGGCTTAATATCGATTAATTAATTCACAGGACGTGGAATAAAATCTGTTTATCTGTCAATTACACTGAAGTGACAAAAGTCATGGGATAGCAATATGCAAATTTTCAGATGGCAGTAGCATCGCATAGAACAGGTATAAATGCGCAGTGCTTTTACAGAGCTTTCATTTCTGTTCAAGTTATTCATGTGAAGAGGTTTTAACGTGATGATGACCGCACGACGTGAGTTAACAGACTTTGAACGCGGAATGTTAGTTGGAGCTAGACGCATGGGTCATGCCATTTCGGAAATCGTTAGAGAATTCAACATTCCCAGATCCACTGTGTCAAGAGTGTGCCGAGAGTATGAAATTTCAGGCATAACATCCCACCATGGACAGCGCAGTGGTCGACCGCCTGCACTTAAAGATCGAGACCGGCGACGTCTGCAAAGAGTCGTAAATTCTAACAGACAAGCAACACTGCGTCAAATCACCGTAGAAATCAATGTGGGACGTACAATGGACGTGTCTGCTAGAACTGTGCGGAGAAATTTGGATTTCTTGGGCTATTCCAGCAGAAGACCGACTCGAGTGCCTTTACTGACAGAACGACATCGCTTGCAGCGACTCTCGTGGGCACGTGAGCATATCGGTTGGTCCCTAGATGAATGGAAAACCGTGGCCTGGTCCGATGAGTCACGATTTCAGTGGTAAGAGCCGATGGTAGGGTTCGAGTGTGGCGCAGACCCCACGAAGCCATGGACCCAAACTGTCAGCAAGGCACTGTTCAAGCTGGTGGTGGCTCCGTAATGGTGTGGGCTGTTTTTTCATGGCATGGACTTGGTTCTCTAGTGCGACTGGACCGAACATTGACTGGAAATGCTTATGTGCAGCTACTTGGAGATCACTTGCAGCCATTCATGGACTTCATGTACCCAAACAACGATGGGATTTTTATGGATGACAATGCGCCATGTCACCGGGCCACAACTGTTCGCAATTGGTTTGAAGAAAATTCTGGACAATTCCAACGAATGATTTGGCCACCTAGATCGCAAGACATGAATCCCATTGAGCATTTATGGGACACCATCGAGAGGTCTGTTCGTGCCCAAAATCCTGCCCCATCAACGCTTTCACAATTATGGACGTCTATCGAGACAGCATGGCTCAATATTCCTGCAGAAGACTTCCAACGACTTGTTGAGTCCATGCCACGTCGAGTTGTTGCACTTCGCCGGGCAAAAGGAGGGCCGACACGATATTAAGAGGTATCCCATGACTTTTGTCACTTCAGTGTATTTAACATTTAGTATGACAGTTAAAATTTAAAAAGCAAGATGCAAGATGTGTGATTAGATTGAAAATTTTGACGAAGAGAAATAAATAAAAGATAAAAAACTTGGGTTAAAACCTAATTAAGGTACAAAATCATGACATGGTATTAAAGTGAACAAAAGAGAAAAAGTTTTGGAATGCACTCTTCAAATGAATAACAAAGTTGAATTTTTGTTATTTATAAATATTTTGATAAAGAGTTATAATCATGCAAGAAAAAAAGAAATAAACAAGTGCAATGCATTTTATTTCTGCATGATGTGATGAAATTTCTTTTTATTATACAATAAAGAAAATAAGAAGAATAAGAAAAAGAAAGACGGAAGATATAAAGTTTACATTTGATTATATGACAAGCATTCATAGTACCTTCATTTTCTTTTAAATTTACATTGCTAATAATTTCAGAAACGACACGTAAATAATTTAAAAGTAACGAAGCTTTGAAGGACAAAATGATTAAG
This sequence comes from Uloborus plumipes, assembly GCA_038373865.1. NCBI lineage: Eukaryota > Metazoa > Arthropoda > Arachnida > Araneae > Uloboridae > Uloborus > Uloborus plumipes. The sequence continues at coordinate 162,696 of JAXGGA010000134.1, forward strand.
TTGGTGTATTATTTTTATTAGAGTTTCGTTATAATGGAACATAGTAATTGAACAAAACTGATTCATAGAGTCCCTATATAGTAGAAGCTTTGCTGCTGAAGCTGCGCTTCTATACAGGGACTCTACTGATTCAGAGAGCAAAATGTAAAAATGTGCTGGCGCCATCTATTGTACAGTCTGAATACTCCTCAGATCACTCGTTTGGGATTCCAATAAATGCTTAGTGAAGCGCTCGAACTTTTCTAGTACTCTGTCGGCTAAGTAGCCACAGCTGAATGGCTACTATGTTTCGCGATATATGTACTGCTTTATTTACCAACTTTGATGGCACTGACGGCCGGTGAAGAACTTCATTTTCAAATTCATTTATTAGTTTATGTGGATTAAATTTGTTTGAAAATGATTGCCATTTAATAAAAAGTTTCCTAATCAGATATTTGAATGGGCCGGATGTATATGAATGACGAAGATGTCAAGTTATTTCATGTACTCACTTGGCTTTCGAGTGTCATATAATGACGATTGTCATCAAACGCTAAGTAACGGTTTAATTCAAATTCTAATTTTTGTTTTATACTCAAATTCCGATGAATGATAGACAAACTTTTACACTTGCACTTTTTTGCGAAAAATGCTATATTTAGCCAAGTAATGCATTCATGATGGATGATAGTTAATAATTATATACTTTTTGTTGCATTATAATCATTAGCAATATGTCGTTCTTCAATAATTTCAAGAAAATTTTCAACCTTGGAAATGTAACTGGTTCTGAAAATAAGCGTAAAAAGCTATGCAATAACATCCGATTCAACGAAAATCCTGAAGATTTCTGGGACATTGTTGGTGAATTAGGAGATGGTGCTTTTGGGAAAGTTTATAAGGTAAGTAAAATGAAATTTTTGAAATTTAGTTGGAATTAAAATATTTTAAACTTGAAGGGTTAAGTTTGAAAGTACGGACATAAATTGTGTTGTGTGAATGTGACATTTGCTGATCAGTGTTGTATTTTGCAAAAAATTAATTTTGAATCTTTAGTTAAAATAAATTGCCTATTTTCCAGCCAAGCATAAAGTATTTTTTGAGCATAACTAAACTGTTTGTTACTCTTGTTTATTTGAAGCACACATTTATCCTATGTTTCAAACTTTTTATAAAAGTTAAAATGTAACAGTCAAGCTGTTAAATATTTTAATGTAAAAGTGTTCATTGAAGTGATGAACAATGGTAGACTTATGGTGTACTAATTGCAGGGTTTTTGCAAGCGGGTGCAGCCCGAACCCCCCCCCCCCCCGAGTTTTATCGGGTGGGCCCACTTGAAAAAACTCACTATGTCGATAAAGTGGTTTTTTTCGAAATTTACTGCATATTGAGAACGTTTATTTCAGAAACAAACTAAATATTATAAATAGTTTGAACAAATGTTACAATTACAATTGTATAATATAATTTCACAAATTTTAATTAGTACTTTATAATCAATATTAAATCAATTATTAAGTCAATATTTTGTAACAAAGCCATTACTTTTTGATCATATTTCGTTGCCAAGGCTAATTATCCAAAAAAAAATCAAAATTTATTTGAAGACAATTTTTGTTTACAGGCTGCGTTATAAAATAAAATAAAGGTAATATTCACGTGAAATGAATACATACGTATTAGAGAAGTAATAAATAAATTATTTAAGTAAAATAATTAATTCTTATAATTCATTATACAATATTTAATGGTGAAATTTTTAAAAATTGAAAAGTGTCCAGAATTAAATCCACAAGTTTATGTACCTGTATCTAATCACCTATATACGACATACGGATAAAATAGTTGTGCAGTATTTAAGTGCACTTTAAATGATTCAAATTAATTTGGATGTGCTTTTATTTCATTTATCGTTCCTTTACTGCAGAAACGTCGGAATTCAAAAAATAAAATAAATAAATAATTAAATAAAATAAAATAATAATAATCCTTAAGTTAAGATTACACATTAGTTGCAATCATCATTTCTCATTCATCTCTATATAAGATAATCAAAAATCATAATTTGTCAACGATAACGCTGTTAGTTTGTTACAATATTTAGTCTTGGTCACTACCTTCTTTAGAAATTGCCATCTTTCTTTCCTGACAACTTATTACCTATTAGGAATAAAACTGCACATTAATTTCACTTATTTATTTATTTTTAAATACTTAGGAGTTCAAAATAAGCAATAATTATTTCAATCTATGAATTAAATTCAATATCAATTTAAAACAGGGTGTAAAAAAATCAATGATTTTTTTTTAAATAAAAAAAATAGGATTTTTTTTTATTTAAATCCGATTTTTTTGATTAAAAAAAAAATTAGAAACTTATTCGGCAATGAATCAATTTTAATTTACGAACGATTTACCTTTAAGTTTTTAAAAATACAAAAACACATTTGAAGTAAAGCTTCACCAAAAAATTATGATGTAAAACAGAGGATTCAATGCATATAAATACATATGATTCTAATCACTTTTAATCAACAAAATTATGAAACACTATTCAGAGAAATTAAAGAAAATAAAGACATTAAGCAGCATTACATGAAATATTAATAAAATGAGAAGTACAATGGAAAATTTACATGCAAAAATTTTAAAATTAAATATGACTTTTTCAACTGTAATGAAAATAAAAAAAAGAAAGAAATTAAAAAATTCAACTGTTAAAGTGTAGAGATGGGAAATAACCAGCTGATGATAGTATTTTTTTTTTTGGTAAGATTTAGACCAAACAAATAGCACTATTTGTCCATACATATTATTTGGACTGCAACCTTCCACCATCTGTGGAGGGGGGATGAGTAGGATTACTTATTCAATTTATTAGATGGAAATCAAAGCTCTAAAAGAAAATTTTCAAAAACAATGCAATTTGGATTGTCCAAGAGAATTTTATAAGTATTAAAATAAAAAGTGATTTAAATCAATGATTTAAAAAAACATCAATTGATTTAAATCGCGATTTAAATCACTGGTTTAAATCACTGACACCCTGATTTAAAATATGATATTAATTTAAAAAATAATATGAATTTAAAAAATTCAATATTACAAGGTTTTTTTCCAAATTTGCAGTAAGAACTTTTTTAGGAGGTCACAGTGATCTCTTTTCAAGACTCCCCTGATTCTATGAAAAGTCAAAGTAGCAAGCAGTAGTTTTGTGCACATTGTTTAAATAGAGAATGATAGTAAAATGATTCTTGAAAAAGTCCGGATTTTTCCTGGGTTTTTCATCAAAAACCCAGGCGGGCTGATCTTTTTCAAACCCTCCCATATTTTTTCAAACGCTGACTAATTGCCAAAATTGAATGGCATGTCATGTTTGAGATTTCGTTCCATTTACATTCTGCTAACATTTGTATTTTGTTTTGAAAATTGAATGATTATAATGTAAGGTATCATAAAATCTACTTAATATATTTCTTTTAAAGTTTTTTTTTTATTCTTTAATGTTGATAGGATTATTATTAAGTTATTACTAATTTTAAATTGCCTATTTGACTCATTTGATTAAAATATTTTGAACTAATTTAAAGGTAGTAACATTCTAATATAAGTGTCTATCAGAGCTGATTATTGTTGTGATAATTTTTTATTCATATTAAGCTCTTTTTTTTGTCTAGTACTTTCATGCTTGTTTGTTGATAGTTCAATAACCTTGTTGTCGAAAACGGGTGTAGTATGCATCAAATAGGCTAGTTCTAACTTTTTGCTGAGTTGTTTGTGATGTTGATCGAATAAATAATCCAAGTTTGTGATCTTGAGAGCCGAACGCAACCTTGTCAAAAATCGAAAAAACGCGAAATTTTGCCCTTTAATTTAGTTTTTGGCGATTTTATACCTAAACGACTGGTTTTTCAATAACATTTATGCTAGCAGTTTTAAAGGAGATAAAAATTGGCTACAATATGAATCCAAAACCCTCTTTATAGACCCAATAAGAGTTTTCGAGATATAGCCCCTTAAAGTTTACTTTTTTTCGAACCTCGCAATTTTTCGCAATATTATGTTGTTCTAAATTAATTTCGACATCTTTTCTTTAGAATATCTCCCCATTTTGCCCCTTCATCATGTTCTAGAGGATTCATAGAAGGTTTTTGGGCTCATCAGCAGGTTCCACGCCCCTCTAATTTTTCATTTTCCCTTTCTACATCTGCTATACTATAAAAGCTTTTTACATTTTATGCAAGGATCTTAAAATAAAAATGAAAAGGTTTGAACAATATTTAATGATAAGCTCTGACATGATTAATCAAACAAAACGTCCAACAATATCAAACAGAACATCAATCAGGTTAAGGGGTCAGGTAGTCTTTGTATCGGTCAAAAAAAAAAAAAAAACTTTTTTTTTTCATATTTAACTTTTTTTTTTTTTTGAAACTGAAATTTTGGGAATATTTAAAACATACCCCATAAAAAAATCCCAGCAGAACGGAAGATATGGGGAAAATAGTACACTAAATTTTGTAAATCGCGTTTGTTTACAGACTGCACTGACTGTTTGTTTGACCCTGACTTTAAAAGCTGATTTTCTCAGAACTACGATTTTACTCGTGTGTGCAGCATTTCTCGCCAATGGAAAATCTCAAGCGTACCAAATTTTGTACTTGTGTTCATGTGCTAATAAAGCTTAATTTAATGAACCAATATTTTTCTTGTGGTGTGCGCGTTTTCAAATTGTAAGTATAAAACATATAAAAATGTATCAAAACTTAAATTTTGAATTAAAAAAAAAATATTTAATGGAGAAGGAATGTTTAATCAATTTAATTCTTTGTTATTTTAAACATACCGTATATACTCGTGTATAAGTCGAGAAATTTAGTCTAAAAAATGAAGTTAAAAGTTAGGGGGTCGACTTATACGCAGGGCAAAATTTCTGAAATTTTTTCCCGAACAACAAGAAGATTTTTCCGATTCAGAGTCCAATTATTTTAAACAAACGCTAAAGAAGTAAATACTCATACATTCTGCTGTATTTTTCCATGGTTTGATTATGAAATAAAGAATAAATGACTACAATTAAGGACCGACAGCGTAAAAAGTGCGGGAATAGCCGTATTGGCGAATTTTCCGATTGATGGTGTGTATCTTTTTGAAACAGAATGTAATATAGCTACATCGCAAAATTTCATTGATAATAATGCAAAATAAAAGCAACAGACAGCAAAAATTGTAACTAGGGATGCAGCGATTAATCGGCAGTACCGATTAATCGGCCATACTCGGCCACTTTGCCGATTATTAATAATCGGCAAAATTGGGCCGATTAATCGGCTGAAAAATATATATTTTTTAATATTATTCTTTAAAGTGTACCTTCACTAAGAAACTATGTGCTTGATTTTATTGACAGTAATAATAATCCTCATAGTTGAAATTAAGTTTTTAATAAATTTATTCTCCTGCTTTGAATAAATATACACATAGACAATGTTGCAACATTTTTCATGTGCGATAGTTTTCTCCTTAGTACTGTGTTAGGTAACCTCTAATTTTCAAAGAATAAAAGTCTTGAATTAAATTGCTACTGATAATTAAAATTGAAAATTAAAAGTACTCCTAAATTGTGGAGTGCTCACCACAGACCCTCCGCCTTTTTTTTTAATTTTTATGTCCAATTAATATAATTAACAATGTATTAATGTAATATTATTGATAATAATATGTAAATCGGTTTTAAGAAATTTAATAAAATACTGAAATTATTTTGTGAAAATTAGGAAAATGGAAAAAAAAATCTTCTCAGAAATAAATTACTTACTATTTCTAAATTCGGAATTGTATAAGAGAGAAAAAACATTGATTGTGAAATCATAGTATTAAAAACAATCATTCTTACCATTAATCGGCCCAGCCGATTAATCGGCCGATTATCAACAACCGATTAATCGGTAATCGGCTAATTTGCTTATCGGTGCATCCCTAATTGTAACCTCAAAATCGAACCCTTACAAAACCGCGATCGTAAAATCGAACCCTTTACAAAAATCGCGATCGCAAAAATGAAAAAGAATAACAATCGTGCTATTTTCAACGTAAGAATGCTCACTGTATTTCATTTTCCTTCTTTTTAAAACGTTTATATTCAAAAATCGCGGTAAAACGTTCCCAGATCGGTCCCGATTTACAAAAATTGCGATCGCAAAAATAAACCCTTTTTGTGAAAAAGAATAACAATCGTGCTGTTTTTAACACAAGAATGTTCAGTGCATTTCATTTTTATTCTTTTCAAAACATTTATGTTCAAAAATTGCGGCAAAACGTTCCCGATCGTTTCAGAAAGTGCGGTCTTGACTTTACGCGGGTTTTCGATTTTTTCCCGATTTTCCTTCAAAAAGTAGGGGTGTCGACTTATACGCGAGATCAACCTATACCCGAGTATATACGGTACATTGTTTTTCTACTCTAGAAAAAAATAGGTTGGTATCTTGCTTCCAAAAGAGATGCTGCTTGCAGTATGTTTCAAATTATTGTTAACGAAAATTTCTTTTTATTAAAATAATTGCTTAAAGTCTTCAAAAATACCTATGACTTCATTTCGAAAAAGACCAACAGAGTTGTGTCAATGTTTCGTAAAAATTTCATTCAAAAAAACTGATAGATCTAAAAATAAGTTACTTTTAAATGAATCACTTTTTCAACCGATTTTCATTACCGAACGGGTATTAATTCATTAAGTGGTATCTGACCCCTTAATTTTTTAATCTATAACTCAGTTGAGCTACTTGAAATAATTAATGTTTCTTACAGCTGTCCTAATTCTCGTAGAAACTTCAAATAAATTATGTGCTGTGCAGAAAATTCCAAGCTTTCAAATGACCTAAAACTTGAATATAGAAAAAAAAAATATTTCTTCAACATGTTGTCAAGTTTTTGGGAAAAAGTAGTTTAAAATTTTAATAGAAAAGGGAAAAAATCAAATTTCGGAGAAAACACTTCGAGGTGCACCCCCCCCTTGCTACTAGCAATTTTGTGAAAAATTTCTTGAAAGTCAATCGAGCTGTTTTGGTCCTCTTCTTGTCACAGACAAACACAGAAGAAAATATTTAAACTTTCTGCTTTATAATTAGGGATGAGATGGTGGAGGGGGGAACCTTCTAAAAGCGTCTGAAGTACCTTGCCCTTAAACCTTTTTATAGTTCTCTAGAACGTGATAAAGGGTCAAAATGTGGAGATATTCTAAAGAAAATATGTCAAAATTGATTTAGAACGACAAAATATTGCGAAAAATTGCTAGGTTCAAAAAAAAATACAAACTTTAAGAGGCTATATCTCAAAAACCATTGGTTCTACAAAGATGGTTTTGGATTCATATTGTAGCAAATTTTATCTACTTTAAAGCTGCTAGCATAAATGTTATTGAAAAACCAGTCGTTTAGGTATAAAATCGCCAAAAACTAAATTAAAGGGCAAAATTTCGCGTTTTTTCGATTTTTGACAAGGTTGCGTTCGGCTCTCAAGATCACAAACTTGGATTATTTATTCGATCAACATCACAAACAACTCAGCAAAAAGTTAGAACTAGCCTATTTGATGCATACTACACCCGTTTTCGACAACAAGGTTATTGAACTATCAACAAACAAGCATGAAAGTACTAGACAAAAAAAGAGCTTAATATGAATATATTAAGCTCTTGCGAATGTGAAAAGCAGCATATGTATCATCGTGACTAAAAAATGAATGGTACTTTCTTTGATAAAAATTATTAAAATTGGGATGGCCTAGATGGATTATAATTCTTTTAGCGGGACTTGAGAAATATCCAATGATCATATGCTGTGCTGCTTTTACCAATAAAATCTGGCTTATTTGGGACACTCTGTCCTAAAAGGCCCAGGCACAATTCTTTGTTTTTTTAATGCATTCCGATTCAGATGTTCATCTACTTATGCTGTCACTTGCTGTTTTTGACCCAAGTTGAAGTTTTGTAGGATTAAGGGGCGAATCGTCAGTCTGAGCCGTTTTTTCAATTCCTTCATCCTTAAGAAATATCATTTTTCTTGGACTTTTTGATCGATACGCATGTCTGAATTTGCTCTCCGCAAAGTAAAAAACAATGTACTACCATACTAGAGCCGATTTAAAAGACAAAAAATTAATAAAGTAGGTTCATTTTCAAATTTCGGCTTCCAAACTTTCTCATCTTCTTTACACGAGAACTAAAGAGCTTTTGAGACTTTGATTATTTGTTCAGCAATCTCTGCACTTTATAAATGAATAATACAGTCCCGCATTTCCTCCACCAATCACATTTCAAGGGATATTTGCATAAAATCTGACTATTGTCTAAACTTTTGCAACGATGTAAAAAACTATCTTCTGTAATATCCAAAATTTGATTCCAGTTATAGTTATAAGAACTCCAGACACGTATTTGGGACCATGTTGTGTACTTGCAGTAGAAATTTGAAAGCATTTCATTGAATAGTTTTCTTTTTATTCACATATTTGCATTTTGTCTAAACTTTTGAATCGCAGTGTACATTGATTTCTCAAAGCCGGGAGGCGGGGGGCAATTGACCCCCCCCCCTGATTCCTGGAAATGACGGGCCTGAGAAGTTGCACAAAATTACATATTTAGTTAAAAGATAGTTGTAGAAATTCGAAAGATTTCTGCAGAAAATTCTTTGACTACACCTGTTTTATGCCCCTCAAGCGTCTTCTCTCGATGAAACTATTCCAGTCTTTTTTTTGCAGTAAGACCGAGTACTGAACAAATAAACAAATATTCCTTTCGTAGTCCTGTATGAAACCGCTTTGATTTTAAGATCGCGGTTTTTGAAAACGATCACACTTTTGTGCGTACAATGCAAGAGGTACTTGCAGAACAATTTTGGTCAAATGATTTTATATTGCCGAACATCACAAAGGATTCTGCTTTTAGCTCCAATATTGTAACTAATTGATGTTCTTTTGTGCTTGGGCTGGAAAAATATTCAGTTTAAAGATCAATATATAACATATTAAAATATTAAATTAATCAACTTCTACTTTTTCAACATTTTACTCAGAACTATCTACATTTTCCAGAAATTCAGCTCAACATAATTCTCCATCAAATTCACTTTACCTGTATCTACAATTTTGATTTCTAATTGTTCTAAAAATTTTTTGTTTTTTTGAGATTTTTCTAAAAGTGGACCAACGTACCCCATGTTCTTGGTCTGAAAAAATGCCATTATAATTTTTTCTTTATGACAAAATATAAACAAATTAAAAAAAATTATGTACTAAAAGAACTTACTTTAGGAGGACAATTTTGTGCTCCATTCTTAGTGAGAACTATTTAAAAAAATGAAGTTGTAGTTTTCTGAAAAATTGCTCAGCACTATTGAAATTACACTTTCTGAAATAAAATTCGTTCAGTATAACTGTACCACAATACTTCCTTATAGGATTTGTGGAACTATAAGTGCTATTTTTTGATCATTAATTTAGGTAAAAATTATTAATTTAGTATTGAAATTATTGACTGGTCCATCGTGCCCCGTGGTGAAACAACCCCCATCTCCCCCTGAGTCTGTTACACCTTTCCCTCAAAACATGTGACAAAATATTCAGATTAAATTTTTTTTTTCTGTTATTCACTGACTGAATTCCCTTTTTTTACAGTTACATATGGCTGGCATTTTAATTAGTAAAAAATCAACTTTTCAATTTTTTCCAGAAAAAAAAAACTTTTTTCAATGTAAAAAAGTTATATGCAAATTTTGCATCACTTTTCATGGTGCCCCCCCTCCCCCATTGTAAGTTCACATTGTCTGAATGTTCCACGCTGTGATTATACTTAAAATTAGGTTTAAATTACTGAGCTTTATTTCATAGCAGAGTATTTTAATTTCAAATTCTGTTATCTTAATAGATTTTCCCAAAAATTTGTAAAACACTTGCAAAAAAAAAAAAAAAAGACATTTTATATGCCAAGCAATATCGAAAACAACAAAAATTATTCCTCAAATTAGAGACCATGATTTTCTGAGATTGATTTGCAAGCATTTAAAGTACCATTCAGCTTTCTTCAAATCAAAAAAGTCTTGAAAGGCTTCCTCAACTGTTCGCGAACTTTTGGAATAATTTAGTATATTCCTATATACACAAACTCATAGGCTTGTTCATCTGAAGCTTTTTTGTTTTGTTGTTACTCAGGCTTCCAATAAAGTTGGTGCCTTTAGTGAACTTGCAGCAGCAAAAATTTGTGAGTTAAAAGGAGAAGATGACCTGGATGATTTTACTGTTGAAATCGATATTTTAACTGAGTGCAGACACCCTAATATCGTTGGACTTTTAGAAGCCTTTTTCTTTGACAGCAAGCTGTGGGTAAGTTTTTGATCGCTTTTATTTAAAAATCTTGTTACAAGCTAAGTAAAATAGCTAACTATAATTTTGAGAGTACTGTTTTTTTTTTCTTCTCAAAATGTTATACTTGCTGTTAAATATGCCTTTTGCATAATTTTGTATTATATGCTTTTAACTCGTGAGATCTCGCTCGGAGTCGAGAACGACCCCAGCCGTTTTTGTTTCCATCTCTTGGAATTTCATAGATAGATAAGGAAACCATCTTCTTAGTAGCTGCGATTTTGTGCCTGATTGATGTGTGGGTGTGGTTGGAAGTTTCTTAACCCTTTCATTTCTTGTGCAGCTTTTGAGAGTGGGGTCCTTTTCGACCCTGCATGAGTACTGACGTCCGTAAAAGTCTCTAAACGGAGCAGGTGTTTGGGTTTAGTTTCAATGCATTCATTCAATGAATTTTGAAAAAGTTTGTGAAAAGGAAGTACTTTTCAACATTCCTTCTTCTAGATATGATTTTGAGTGCACAAGCGTATCATTTATAGTGATTATGTAGTTCTGCCCTTGCAAAATCCATATTTAAAAAATAAAATGCTAATTGTTACAAAGAAAGATGCCGACTCCATATGAGCAAGAGATGGAACGTCTTAGCAAATTACTAGCCCATGTGAAAAGTGCTGAAGATGTCATTCCAGACGATGAATGTTTTAGCGATAAGGAAAACTTTAATGATCATGACAGCAAAAGTGAGATTTCTGGTAGCAAACATTCTGATCCTCCTTACAGTGATGACGTTTTTGTCAGAAGAGATGAAAGAACTATTTGGAAAAAAACAAAATTACAAGCTGATGTTCGTGCTCCACCTCAAAATATAATTACCAATCTTCCTGGGTCAAAAGGAATAAAAAAATGTTAGTGATGTCTTAAACAGCTGGAACATTTTCCTTTATGATAAAATGATAAATCAAATAGTAGAATGCATGTGAATATTTTAATACATAATATTTCTAAAAACTTCTCTGAACTCTGGGATGCAAAATGTACTGTTTCTGTCGCAATCAAGGCTTTATTAAGCTCGTTATATTTAGCCAGTCTTCACAAGTCTTCTCATATGAATGTAAGGGACTCATGGGCTACTGACGGAATCAGCATTGAAATATTTCATTGTGTAATGTCATACAACCAGTTTCTTTTTTTGATAAGATGCTTTGACAATATACATACCAGAGATTCCAGAAAGCAATGATAAACTGGCTGCAATAAATGAAAGCTTCAAAGTAACATGTAATTTTCTTTGTAAATTGCAAAGAAAATTACATTTTAGATGAATATGTAACCATTGAGGAGAAATTAGAACCAGTTTAGGGTCGTTGTGCTTTTCGGCAATATATGCCAAATAAGCCTGCGAAATATGGAATAAAACTTTTGCACTTGTTGATGCAAGAATTTGCATCAACAACTTTTTCGATGGAAATCTTGTGCTGTAAGAATGGCAAAAAAGAAAACAAGCCAATTAACGATGGAAAAAGACTTGCAGAGCCACTGTACCTCACAGGTTGAAAGGTTAGCACTGATAACTGGTATACTAGTTATCATTTGGCTAAAGATTTGATTTCTAAAAATCTTACAATTGTAGGAACTTTACAATACGATAAAAAGAAAATCCCCTTAAAATTTGTATATACACTCTTCGGTGTTTGGATTTCAAAAAGATTGCACAGTCGTTTTTTATGTTCCAAAAAAGGGAAAATGTGCTTTACTGTTGACAACAAGGCATAACGATGACACTATTATATGAGGATACAGCTGCGAAAAAGAAGCCAGAAATAATTACTTTTTATAATATGATGAAATGTGCGGTGGATGTTGTTCATCAAATGGTGGCATCCTACTCTACGGCAAGAATAACAAATAGATGGCCCAAGGTAATATTTTTTTGCATGTTGAGTGTTGCGGCCATGAACGTACGGATAACATTGCTGTGCAAAAAAGGATCCTCCTGTGAAATATAAGAACTGAAGACTTTCTTTTTTTTTCTTAAACAACTCGTGTTATGTTTAGTTCAAGAAAAAAAAGCAAAATGTCTTGTTAGTGAAGAACCCCCAACTAAAAAAGCCAAAGTTTCTGGCCGATTCAGGTGTGCTTTGTGCCCAAGAAATAAAGATAAAAAATGCCAAGAAATTTGTGTATTGCCACATAACCAAAGAATTCAATGAAAGTACAAGTTTTATGCCATACATAATAGGGGAATAGGTTGATTTCTCAGATTCATGGAAACTGCTTCTACTGACCCCTTGGATGAAGAAAAACAAAAATAGCTCAAGAACAACTATATATATATACACTAGGTGGCCAAAAGTATCCGGACACTTTCAAAAATTTACATTTTTAGATATAACTCGAGAAATAAGTGATCAATTGTTCTTTAACTTTAGTCATACAAAATATATTCTTCACCGAACATTTCCAAGTTGAAATTAAATTACCCTTGCATTTGGGGGACGATAAGAAGGGGGGTCGAAAGAAAAACCGCTTTTTGACCATAACTCTTTGAAAATAGCTCGGAATAAGCTATGCATTTCAGTAATTAATTAGCATACTATGTATAATTACTGTACAAATTCAAATGAACGTACCACTCTTACTTCCGAAGATATGAAACATTTTTTAAAAAACGGCAATTTTATTTGAAGGGTTTTTGCTCATAACACGCAGAGTTTTTGATCAAACCTTATCAAAACTTCAGGAAAGATGACAAAATACAAGAGAAAGAACATACTAAAACGGTTTTTAAAAATATTAAAAATCCGATGAGATATGAACGTTAAAAGGAAATAATTTTTCACGGCGCATGCGCGAAAGACAGAAATTTATAACTACAAAAATATTGTAGCCTGGTGTATACTGCATCTTATAAAAAAAGTTCCAGTTGAATATCGTAAAAATTGAAAAAGATATCAGCGATCTAGTGAGCTGTAATTCATTCATTTGCAGACAATTCATAAATGGAGAGGGGTTGTTCACAAATAGTGTGGGGACAATCGAGCATATTTTTCAATGTTAAATTGTATACTGTTTAAAAATCTATATTTGGCATAGAAGTCACATTTCGCCCATTCGGCCAAAAAGACCTTATAAGTAGGTGGCCAAAAGTATCCGGACACCCCCTGAAACGTTGGTTTTGAACGATGACGAAATAACCTTTATTTTAAAAATAGCTCTTTGTGGACAGACCCTCACTATGTATGTATTGTCTGCGAATGAATGAAATACAGCTCACTAGATCGCTGATATCTTTTTCAATTTTCATGATATTCAACTGGAACTTTTTTTATAAGATGCAGTATATACCAGGCTACAAGATTTTTGTAGTTATAAATTTCTGTCGTTCGCGCATGCGCCGTGAAATTTTTTTTCCTTTTAACGTTCATATCTCATCGGATTTTTAATATTTTTAAAAACCGTTTTAGTATGTTCTTTCTCTTGTATTTTGTCATCTTTCCTGAAGTTTTGATAAGGTTTGATTAAAAACTCTGCGTGTTATGAGCAAAAACCCTTCAAATAAAATTGCCGTTTTTTAAAAAATGTTTCATATCTTCGGAAGTAAGAGTGGTACGTTCATTTGAATTTGTATAGTAATTATACATAGTATGCTAATTAATTACTGAAATGCATAGCTTATTCCGAGCTATTTTCAAAGAGTTATGGTCAAAAAGCGGTTATTCTTTCGACCCCCCTTCTTATCGTCCCCCAAATGCAAGGGTAATTTAATTTCAACTTGGAAATGTTCGGTGAAGCCTATATTTTGTATGACTAAAGTTAAAGAACAATTGATCACTTATTTATCAAGCTATATGTAAAAATGTGAATTTTTGAAAGTGTCCGGATACTTTTGGCACCTAGTGTGTATATATATATTTATATATATATATAATATATATATATATATATATATATATATATATATATATGGGTGTCCCAAAAAAACCGAAAGTTGGAATTTTGTAACGCATACCCTCTTATTTTTTTCCTTTTACATCAAAACAATTGTAAAAAAAGTTTCATGCAATTTGAACAACGGTAACCCGTGCCGACTTGCGTCCGAAAGTGCGAACTAGCACTTTTTCACTAGGCCAAATCGAAAAAAACTTTTTTCGGAAATTCAAAACTTCATGTTGATAAAACGCTTCCCCTAGATCCCAACATGTACCAAAAAATCATTTGTCCAAATTAAAAAATATTTAGGCACCTCAAACGAGGCTTAAAATTCATAATTTTCTTCAAAAAATAGCTTTTTTTCTATGTATTTTGTAAACATCGAAAGATAAAATTTAAAAATTATCAAGATGAAAAATATGAAGCATAAAATATATAATTAGAGCTAAATATAAGTTTTTTCTCTCATTTTATATTTATTTCTCCCAAAAATTACTCAAAATTAAGTTTTTTTTCAAGTTTTAACCCATTCACTGACCCAAGCGAAAAATGTTTTCCGCCGCAAAGCGACCGCTCCGTCCATCACTCACCGGTTCCATTTCGCCACAGTATGATAACACTTTTCTCCTCATTTTGCTACGGGGTTTTTAATGTTGTTTTTGCAGTCGAAAATGAACTTCAAAGCTATACTCGCAATTAAGTATCTGTAATTTATTTATATTTTACATTATTTATTTTATCAATCATTTTACAATTATTTTATTTTTGCTCATTTTTATTTATTTACTTATTTTTTTATTTACCATTCCACTAATTTATTTACTATTCTAACATAACTGTGTTAGTACTCATCGCTTTCACAAAATAAAGTGGAACATATTCCCTTTTAATATCCCTATAAGTAATTACGTGCAACAAATAGCAGAACAAGGGAATCCTAACAAACGAAAAAACTTTCATTTGTTGTTTCATTTTATCTAAAATGTAGTTATTTCTTCCCGGGAAAGGAACAAAAGTCCATTCCCTGAGCATAAGATTTTTCTTTTAAAAATAGGGGTATCACAAAGGACAAAAACTGAACTCTATTTTGACATTTACAGAAAGCACTGTCAATGAAGCCCTGCTAAACTGCTCATAACAAAGGTGCATCCCAAAGAAAAGGAGAGAGGAAAGGGGTGTCGCCTTATTCCCACGAGAACACTTCTCACCGTTGCTTGCTGTCCGAACCAAATCGGACAGTGGTATTGGAACAAAAGTGCCGCTCCAATCCCTTCCATGTGGTTATTTTACAATGAGACAATTCAAAGTGATTCGGGTACTTAAAAGGAGGTTAACTAATGCAATTTTACAGAGCATTTGACGTGCTTTAGTACAAGATCATAAAAAAAAGCTTAGCTGTGTAAATGACTTTTTAAAAGGGTAGAAGGAATCGGCGACTTTTGATGCATTGTAAACATAGCGACCAATAACACAAAGAGATATCTTTAAGTGTTGGTCCATTTATCTTAACTTCTATAGGAGTCTATATCCCACTTTGAGTGCACGGATTTTAGTAGCTCAATCGTGTGAGCTATTTTAACGATAAGCAGTTACAAAAGATCAAAACTTGCGACAAATCCCCCGTTTCCCTAAAGACTATTTACTTGAATATACCCCCCCCCCTCGCCCCAAAGCCGTATCCACTTAATCTCAGTCGTATAGCTTGGAGATGCCAGAAAGAAACACTATGGGAGGTCTCCCAAGAAAGCTTTTTACAAGCCATCTGAACAGGTTTCCATTCAAGCAATAGCCAGAAAATCATTTGCCATGCGCTACCCCTTCCACATGATTTTCTTACAACAAAATGTAGTTAAAATCAGAAATTAATTTCAAAACGAGCATTACTACTGTTACATTTTGGAACATTTCATGTTCCAAAATTAAAATACAATGATTAAAAAATTAAAACACAATACAAAAAATATTGTGAAAAAATATCTTATAAATTTGGAGAATTATGATAAATTTGGCAAAAGAAGCTTTTAAATGAAGAAGGTTTAGTCGAAAAAGTAGGGGGGGGGGACACTGATTTAGTTCCTTTATTTTTTAATCAAGCTTGTAATAGCCCCTCAAAGAGAATATTTTTTCACTTGTTCATCAAGAGTTTAAATAACAGAAAGCAGAAGAAACAAAGTTTCCATAAAAAAAATAAAAAATAAATAAAAAAACTTTTGTCTGATGATTTAAAGCATTATACTCGATACATGACATACGACATTGTACTCTTTAGTATATCTAAGAGTACGTGAAAGGATGAAAAATCTCGATAAAATAAATTATCTAACGATCACAGGTTCTTAATATCTTATAAGTTACATCCATTTGACCAAAGAAAATACCTTTGGTACCGCTCCCCTCAAAGCACCAAAATCCAGCAGAGAAGCGAGATAACAGGGCTTGCGCCTGGAAAAACGGCCGACACAGGATCGTCAAGAGCGAAAACTGCTAGGTTCGCTGTGACGATACAGGATCGTCGCGGCCAGTTAGGAACCAAATTCTGTGGACGAGCCTACGTCGGCCGGAGCGGTTTTTACACAAAGTGCGCGGCCGATCGTGTGTCGGCCGGGGCAGGGAATGGGTTAAGTTAAATTTTTCCATTTTAAATACTACAATTTTTTTTATTATTCATCTGAAAGTATGTTCTTTAGTGATTTTGGAACTTGATATTTTATTTTAATGTATCTGTAATTTAAAATAAATAAATAGTTAAAATAAATGAATTGAAAAAAAAAATAAAAAAAAACGATGACAACGATTTATTTACAACATATATTTACTACAATATTACAGTACAATAAACATTACTAAACATACTATCGTTTTAATGTTTGTTTATTGCAGTCAGAGTATATATTTCGGTGCTCTTGGACGCAACACAACAAAAATTGTTTTTGCTCCTCATCAACTGTTAGCAAACCATGACAGTCCTGCATCATTTTTACAGCTCTTTCAGCTGTATCATTTACTGGTCTAAACACTGAGACCATCCTTTTTCCTTCAAGGAATTAAGTGTTATTCGCCCATAGAGAAGGACTCTCATTGAGAAAACTATCATCAATTTTGAGCCTAGTAAGCAAAGGCTATCTTTTAAATGATATGAACTTATCAATTGTTTTCTCTGCAAAATAATAAAATAACAGGTAACAAATGCGCGATATGAGGAAGTAACTAATTAAACAATTAGTTACTTCCTCCCCCATTTTTTTCGATTCGGCTCAGTACACAAGTACTAGTTTACACTTTCAAGCACAAGTCGGCATAATTTGTAATTTTTGAAATTACAATAAACATTTTCGACAATCATATTGATATTAAACAAACATTTATTCAAATTTTTTAAAGAAATTAGGTTCCCAGCACGAGGCATAAAATTTATATATTTCTCTAAATATTAGATTTTTTCTATTTATTTATTGCATCATTTGTGAATTTTAAATTGCAGATACACTTAAAGAAAATATCAAGTCCCAAAATCACTGAAGAACAAACTTTCAAAACAGCATTTGCAGATGAATAATAAAAAAAATGTAGTAGGGGAATGTGTGGCAAAGTGAAATAGCAGGGCAAAGTGAAATGATGAAATATTTTCCCAGCTTGCAGTGTAACCTATCTAGCAATATTTTAACTAAGTTCCTAGACAGATAGTTAATTCCTGTCAAAAAATAAGTAGCTCCAAAGATCAACGAAAAAATTATACAAGCCATTTTAAAAATTTGATACCTTTATTGTAATATTCGTGGTTTTTCAAAAATATTTCTTGTTATTATAAAAGGATAAGATTTTTGTAATTATCATCCAAACTATTAATTGAGAACTACTGATATCCAGTGCAGTCCTTATTTAGTTAAAATTAGGCATTTTTTTATTTTTAATGTTCAATGTAATTTGTCAAGTGCACGCGGCAAAGTGGATGGGCAAAGTGAAATAGTTCATTTCGTGTACTTATTCATTCATTTATTAAATCACTCACGTATTTCTTCATTTATTAATTCATTTACATTCTTTTACTTAATTATTTACTCATTCATTAACTCATTTTCTTATTCGTTCTCTATTTTATTCACTCATTTATTTTTTCTCACACATTAATTTATTTATTCATTTACTTGCTCATTCGTTTATTTTTCGTTAATAATTATTTTTTCGTTTATTTACGCATTCATTTGATGAAAATTACTGTTAATCGTCGAATTGAAAAATTTTCATAACAAAAATATTTTATTTTTCACTTTGCCCCATGTTTTTTTGAAGTTCAAAATAACTGCCAAAGATGAAAAATAATATTTCAACGAAAGTATTATCAAAAAAACATTATTCCTTCTTTATGTACAAAAATTTTTAGAACAAAATTCCCATTTGTTCCTTTTGAAGTAGGCAAGTAAACTTAACTATTTCACTTTGCCCCACATGAAAAATGATCAAATAAGCTTTGTGCTGAAATATAATTGAAATTAAAAACCAACGTAAATAAAGCACAAATTAGGTAGAAAGTACAGAATGTACTGCGTACATGCTGTACTTTCTACCCAATTTGTGCTTTATTTACGTTGGTTTTTAACTTCATTTGTAAAAAAATGTGGTATTTAAAGTGGAAAAGTTTAACTTAAAACTTGAAAAAACCTTAATTTTGAGTAATTTCCGGGAGAAATAAATATAAAATGAGAGAAAAAACTTATATTTAGCTCTAATTATATACTTTATGCTTCATATTTTTCATCTTGATAATTTCTTAAAATTTATCTTTCGTTGTTTACAAAATACATAGAAAAAAAGCTATTTTTTGAAGAAAATTATGAATTTTAAGCCTCGTTTGGGGTACCTAAATATTTTTTAATTTGGATAAATGATTTTTTGGGACATGTTGGGATCTAGGGGAAGCGTTTTATCCACATGAAATTTTGAATTTCCGAAAAAAGTTTTTTTCGATTTGGCCTAGTGAAAAAGGGCTAGTTTGCACTTTCGGACGCAAGTCGGCACGGGTTACCGTTGTTCAAATTTCATGAAACTTTTTTTTACAATTGTTTTGATGTAAAAGGAAAAAAATAAGAGCGTATGCGTTACAAAATTCGACTTTCGGTTTTTTTTGGGACACCCTAATATATATATATATATATATATATATATAAATATGTATCATATGTATAAAATATATGTAATATATTTATACATATATCTATATGTATATAATCTTTTGACTGCCTAATTCAAACACTATTCACATATGTGTCATTCGTTGTAAAAGTGGTCTATCTCCATGTTTTAAAAATGCATATTTGTTTTTTGTTTGCTAAATGGTATCACGCTTAATTATGCCCTTTAATATAAAATTGAAGCAAAGCAGTTTTCAAGAGATAAATAGTAGCTAAACAGTTGTATTTTTTTCTCAAGGAAAAATTTGCAAAAGGCTCTTTCTAATAAGGTATAGTAAAATCATTAACCTTTTGGATCCAGGCCTGTTTTTTAGAAATTTTTCTTTCGACCCAAGTAGTACGACAGTTGAACCACAGATTTCTTTTCCATTGAAAAGAGAAGGTATAAACTGTCGTACCAGACGTATGAAACCTTGAAAAAATCCCCGGCTCCAAAGGGTTCGAGTGAAAATCTCAACCCCGTCCTCTAAAAAAAAAAAGACTTACGGTACAGCATGTGTACCGCCCGGCTCCTAAAGGTTAACATTGAGGTACACCAATTACATAGTGAACAACACATATAAGAACTATTATTTCTCGTTTAATGATGCACACATATGACTTTAATATAATTTTAAACCACTAGAAGCATATCTAGTGCATTAAATCTGCACAAAATCATCTAATAAATGCCACTTTTACCCTAATCCAACAGGAAATCAATGATGTTTCACCCTTAGCAGCATTTTGTTGAAAACTTCTCTTCCTTTCTGACACCCCATGACCTCACCATTAAAATTGAATATAATGCTTTAGAAAAGCATGTCATCAGCTTTTTGCTCAATTACAGTGATTTTAATGATGAAGTGGATTTGTAGCCGGTGAGGTATTGATACCTCGGTCTAAACTGGTTTAATGATATGTGACATACACGAGTTATTTATAATGCATTGCCCAGTTTTACTGTTTTGGATAAAAATCACTGCACTATCCATTTCCACCATTGTTAAAGATTGTTGCTTATGATTTGGTGAAAGAATTTTAAAGTCCCCTTGCACTGCATAGAGGTCTTTATTCATTTATATGAAGAAAACTGCAATTAGTTTTTATGGCCAACAGTTTTTTTACATAATATTGTCTACTTTTTTCTATTTTACATAAATTTAACGTATGTAATTATTTTTTTTCACACAAGGAATGGTTAAAATAAATCAACCAATGTTTGAATTGTGATTTTGTTCATTCTCTTTTAAGTAGTATTGAAAGATGTTTCTTCTGTATCCATTATTCTTATTTCTTATCATACTCCTCAGTTTCATAAAATCAAAATTCCCTATCCTTTGTTTACGGTTTTTGTTTGTATTCTCTCTAAAGTCCTTGTTAATTGAATCATTTTTTTTCATTTATAGATGCTTATTGAGTTTTGTGAAGGCGGTGCTCTTGATAGTATCATGGTGGATTTGGAGAAGCCCCTCACCGAACCCCAGATCAGATATGTTTGCCGTGAAATGTTAATAGGACTTCAATTTTTGCATTCAAAAAAAGTAATTCATCGGGATTTGAAAGCAGGAAATGTTCTACTGACCTTGGATGCAGGGGTTAAATTGGGTTAGTGAGACTTGGTTTTATTTTAAATTTAAACATATTGTCAATTAGTGCTATTTATTGTTACAACTAAGTTTTGTTTCAAAAAAAAAAAAAATAAATAAAATAAATAAATAAATAAATAAATTTCTATGTATCATAATAACCACTAAAAGTCCCAATACTTTTTAAATCAAACTTATGGAATTTAATTCAGTCTAATCAGTGGTAAAAATAAATTTTCTATTTATGAGGTTTTTTTTTTTCCACATTGTAAAGCAGATATTTCCTTAGATTTTTTTCTTTTGTATGTTCTTTATTTATTATCGTGTCAGGTATGATGAAAATTGTCATGTTTGTTAATAGTTGGTTTCTAGATTTTATGAGTTTAAGTTTAGCATAAAGTAATTCAAACCAGGTAATTCTGGAGGAAGGGGAATCCACCCCTACCAACATTTGTCAAGTATAACTAATATACATCACTGTTATGATCAAACCCCCTTCCCTCCAGAACATAAGTTCAAGCTGCACTAGTGATTCAAAGTGATATATTTAATATAAAAAAAAGTCCTTTTTTCAATAGAGTGAAATCTTATGAATTTGAAGTCATTCTTTAGATATTTTTATATTTTCATCCATTATTTCCTCACCAAGTTTGTCATGTTTGTTGCTAAATACAGTAACCCCTTGTTACATAGCACTTCACTATGTTGCTCATTTGGATAGAACACGCTTTTTCTTTGTCTTTCAAAAAATCATACATATTTTTAAAAAGAAATACTGCTTTACATTTGATATCATATAGAGAAAAAAAGTTTTTTTTTCAGAAAAAGTATTTTCTTTTGTTTTAAATAATGACCAAATCTGCTACGTTTTCTCTGCATCTGAATTAGTTTTATCTGCAACTTTCGTTTGGTAGTCCACTAAAAAGCAATAGAAATATATAAAATTATTATTTTTTATTTTCAAAGAACAATTAATAAGCAAATTTTCTTTTGTTTTTATTAGAAAGATCATTCTAATATGATAATCCAACTTACATTTTTGTAGGTTCGAATGCCATTAACTCATACATGAATGTGAATTGAATAATTATTTTTATGACCGTTGTATTGCTCTTTGGAATCTATCGCACTTTGTAAGAGGTTAGTGTATAGTCACAGACATGACATTTTCAAGTACAAAAAATCATAAACATGGATAACTTAACGAGAAAATCAAGACTGATTCAATTTCTGAATGATAATATTATAAGATAAATTGAATTAAAGAACACCTTTTATGGAATTAATCGAGGTAATAGATATGACATGCAAAAAAAAAAAGCTTTCTATCCAAGAACTTTGAAATAAATTAAGAGTATCTCTGCTCTAAGAGTACTAGATATGAAATTTTCTTAAGCAAAAGCTTCTTAAATACACAAAATATAGGGTTGGTTCAGGCCAGTATGTCACTGGTTGTAAGTCAGTCTTCCCCCAATGGCTTTCATTCTTTTTATTACTTATCATGTCACACTGCATCACAGTGATAGGTTTTACGTATATCTAGTCTTAATGGAACTTTTTTCTAGATCACAGAACTTAAGTCAAAAAATTTTTTTTAACAAGTTCAAGTAATGTTTTTCAAATAATTACTGCAAGGTTGATTTTTATTATTTTTTCAACGTTCATTAAGCTATTTTGTATAGTTTAAACTAAAGTACACATTACAAGAGGAATTTTTGCACTAAGTATTATTAATAAACGCTTCAGGAAAGGGTCCCACGTACCCCGTAACTTTTCCCTACATGGGGTAAATGGGTCCCTCTTGAAATAATGATGATTTTTAAATGACAAGTAGCTGTGATGAAGTAATACAAGATAATTATGAAAATTTAGAAGGAATTGATAGTTCAATTACAAAAACTGCAAACACTAGCGACTATATATTTGTGAAACTTGCATCAAAGAAACTCATAAATTGTTGTGTGAAGCAAGTTAAACGTTGATGATGCAAAAGGAAAAAAATGCTGCTAAATTTTCTTTGCAAAAAGGGTTCCACTTACATCTACCAACTGTACTTACAATTTTCCAATGCATTCCTTTTCCCACCTAATGTATTTTTTTTTTTTTTATGTTCTTACCTTTTTACTCCAATAAACAATCCTTTATTTATTGCAGCTGATTTCGGAGTGTCTGCAAAGAACAAAGATACGCTACAAAAGAGAGATTCATTTATTGGCACTCCTTATTGGTAATTTTCATTCATTATTCAGTATCGCTTTCTAATAATTTGAATATTTGTTGCCATTAAATATTTGTATATAATATTCATTATATGCTAATCAGACAAACTTGAGATCACTCGTTTATGCTGAGGTAATTTACTCTTATGTGTTTTTAGCACTAAAATTACAAAAGACCTTTATTTTTTCCTATCAAGTCAAGTTTTTTGAATATTGTGAAAATAAAATTTGTGGCAGCAGAAATTCATGAATTTTTTTATGGTCCCAAACTGATTCATTATGTAACATTTTCATTCACAGCCAGCAAAAATTTCAGGAAATATTTCTAAAAACTTTTTGGTTTCAAAAAATGCCCCCCCCCCTCCCTTGAATGTCAAAGGGGTAGGGCTAAATATTGAGCAATACTCAAAAATTTTTTTTGACTTTTGGCCACTATGCCAAAATGGATTTTGATAGAAAAAAAATCTGATTTTTTTTGGCTCACCCTAGTAATAGACAATATATTTGAAATAAAAAGTTGAAAACTGACATTTTATCTTTGCCAGTAGAGTGCAGCATAAAATCTTCTACAGTTTCTTTCAAAGTCAGTTTTTCGAAAAAAATATGATGTGGTGCAAATTTTACCCTAAAGTTCAAAGTTGCCTTACATGACAGTAATATAATGTTTGTGGTATTTCATGCTATAATCAGCTGCATGAGTGGCGCTTCTATCAAAATATTATGTCCTTATTGTAAATATGTCAGTAATTTTAGAAGTTGTTTTAATATATGCTGCCAAAAATCACCTTATTTCAACTTTCAATTTAATAATTACACACACGCACACACACACACACACACTCTCTCTCTCTCTCTCTCTCTCTAAAATCTCAGCTATCTAAAAGGGGCAAGAAGTATAGAATTATGGATATTTCTGAAATTATTAATTTTAATCAGTCATTCACATTAAAATAGCTATTACTTGTGGTTTGTTTCAATTCCTTACATTTTTAATGAAACAAGTCTCAATTTTAGCAACATTACTAGTCAGTTTATTACTGTTTTGAATCTCAGAGAAAAAGAGAAGAAATCAAGAAGGTATTCTGCAAGTCCTTGCTTGTTCAAATCAAAAAAGTACCTTAAAAAAGGGCCAAAATCCAAATAAGGTCAGGGTCTGCTGATCAATTCTCAAAAGGTTTGTGGATTTCTAAAAGCAATGCTGAGAAAGCTGAAATTATAGTAGAAGCCATTGACAACTATGCTTCAACTGTCATTTGTTGTGGGATCTGGAGCATTTAACCATGACTTGCTAATTAGTGCAGACTTGTCTTCAGTGAAATAACAGCCGGGTTATCGAAAGACATATGGTTTAATAACCAGGAATGGTGGTCTTAACTTAATAACAGAACCAGGTAGGTAGGTTGTAGTTTTTTGGAGCATCCTTATGGCCCCAGTAGCAGAAATTGCGAGACGCGAGACGTACGTCGCAGATTTTTCAGCAATCTGCAGATAATTTTCAAAAGAAGGGGAAGGAAAAACAAATACAGCTCAACGAAAATTGAGAGAAAATAAATATCTTTGGTCAGCCAAATGGTGATGCTGTTCATCGTCAAAACAAACGAAATTATCCCATGTTTTGTACTTTCATTACACATTTTACATTACCATCCTATTATAGGCAGCAGTGGGAAAGGTCCCAGCTTTATTCTTATACAGTATTAATCTACTCTAGCGACTACTCCTCATTATAAAGACCTTTTTCTATGGGAGGGAGACGGTAGTGGTCGTTATATCAAACGTGGACTGTATTTGCAATTCAGTGAAGACAATTTGGTGTGGAATATAAGTAATCAATAGAATTTTCTAAATCGATTATTTAAATATTTATGGTTGGTTAAAAAGATTTCCAACTCCTTAAAAGCACATGAAGTTAAGAACGTTATGTTTCTTCCCTTAAACCAGTATAGTTTAACTGGTGTTTTCTGAGATATTTTGCAAAGGGACAACTTATCGGTAGCGAATGTGTTAAAAAGTCCTCAAATACTCCTCAATTTGAATTTTTAAAAAAAAAAAGAGTAAACTAATAAAAATGCTGCAGATTATTTCCAACTGTCCGAATCGGTGTCGCAGACTGGCTAGAAAGTTTCTGCTTCTGGGCTTATGGCACATTTTGTATAGCGGTAGTTCAACAATATTTTGTACTCTGTTGTGTTGTCCTTCATATCATATAATCTTAGTCTGACATTTCAGTAAGATATGTCTGCCCTGACACTATAATTTGCTTTACTTCTCATTCTTGGCCATTACCTCCTTGGCCAACAAATCTGCTTTTTTTCTCTCTCATTGTTTTGAAACATTAGGAGTAGGGCCCTCCAATTAGCTTGAGATTTTATGGAGCTAGCATGTCAATGAGGCAGAATTTGGAGCAATGCCACTAGCAAACTCTATCAATCCGTGGCAAGCCAATTGCTTGCATAAGCAGGAGTGCCCATTAGGGTGGGGCGAAAAATAAATTTTTTTTCAGATCAGCTTCTAATAGTTGCCAAAAGTTGTCTTTGGTGATAGTTAGCTTTTGTGCAAATTTTGAGAAAAATCGGTTAATATCTTCAGGGGGCGCTGCGATCGCAAAGTTTTATCATAGCTTTTATAGGAATTTTATGGTTAAAATATGAAAAACAATGCTGTTAGCTAATCTCTTTCATTTTTTTACTCATAAGATGTATTCATGCATTTAAAGCATATGAAATAACTCACAAAAATTATTTTATATGATATATTCATGTTTCAAGCATCTTAAAAGGAAACAAACTAAAAAATAATGATTTTTAGGACAATATTAAGTAAAAACTAAATTTTTTTTACAAAATGTGACACAAAAATTATGAAACTGTAAACATACGACAACATTAAACAGGATTATTTAAAAATAAATGAAATATGTTTTTAAAAATATGTACAAATGTACAAAACGTACATGATATGAAAATTTTATGTGTCACAGTTTGAGCTTTCACAAAAAATCTTTTATTTTCAAAGAAAGGCAAGTAGCCTTTAAACGTGCACGATCGAAACCATCCCTCATTTCTATTCCACTTATGGTCAGTGATGCATTCGTCACCAACTTCACGCTGTGTTCCACAGATTGAGTATGACAAATAAATGTCCACCTGTTTCAAAGAAAATAAGGAACATCTCCGGTTTTCACCATATAGCACGTTTTCACTCTGCCAATTTATCAAGTCTGCATAGTCAGAAGAAAATTGCTGCCTCATATTTTACTATAGTTAGGGATTCGCAGCCTGTCAATATTTTGCCAATAGAACCGCTGAACTCACGGGGACCAGTTGTTCATCCATCTGAGTATCCTACTCAGTGGAGAAGAAGCAATTCACTGCCATGAAGCTGACATATTAACCACTGCAATGGCCTATTAAAAATTTTTCACGACGTTATATTTAGCCACTTTTGCTAATAATCCCATAACAATAATGTCATCTGAAGACGAGCTACATGACTTGAAAATCGGAGATGTTCCCCATTTTCTTCGAAGCATGTTAACATTTACTTATCATACTCAATTCGTGGAATCTAGCGTAAAGTCGGTGACGGACGCATCACTGACCATAAGTGGAATAGAAATGAGGGATGGTTTCGTTCGAGCACGTTTAAAGGCTCGAAAGGAACTGCATTTCTTTGAAAATAAAAAAGATTTTTTGTGAAAGCTCAAACACATAAAATTTTCGTATCATGTACGTTTTGTACATTTGTACATATTTTTAAAAACATATTTCATTTATGTTTAAGTAATGCTGTTTAATGTTGTCATATGTTTGCAGTTTCATAATTTTTATGTCACATTTTGTAAAAAAATTCAATTTTTACTTAATATTGTCCTAAAAATCATTATTTTTCACTGTTTTGTTTCTTTTTAAAATGCTTGAAATATAAATGTCGTGTAAAATAATTTTTGTGAGTTATTTCATATGCTTTGAATTCATGAATATATCTTATGAGTAAAAAAAATGCAATGAGATTAGCTAACAGCATTGTTTTTCATATTTTAACCATAAAATCACTATAAAAGCTATGGTAAAACTTTGCGATTACAGCACCCCTGAAGATATTAACCGATTCTTCTCAAAATGTGCACAAAAGCTAACTATCACCAAAGACAACTTTTGGTAACTATTAAAAGTTGATTTGAAATTTTTTTTATTTTTCGCCCCACTCTAATGCCCCCCCCCCCCAAGCTCAATGGTGCAAATTCCCCCACCCCCAAAAAATTTTCGCGATCCTCTCATGTTTTTTATTTTTGTCCCTCCTTTTTATTTTATTTATTTATTTTAAGTATTATTTATTTATTTTTTAAAATTATTTTATTTTTAAAATATATTAATTTTTTTAAAGTTTGAACTATGTGCAGAATAGAATCGCTTTTTTCCCTTCCAGACATTTCAAGCACACTCATACGCACACAAAAATAAATAAATAAATGAATAAATAATAAAGAAATAATTTAAATTAAAAAAATTAATTAATGAATATTTTTTATTATAAAATCAGTAAATAATTTAAATTAAAAAAATAAATTAATGAATATTTTTTATTATAAAATTAGTAAATAATTTAAATTAAAAAAATAAACGAAAAATAATTTAAATAAATAAATAAATTAGTTTAAAAAATCCCCCCCCCAAAAATTTTGATGGTGCCGTAATCCTCCCCCCCTGTGGGC
This sequence comes from Uloborus plumipes, assembly GCA_038373865.1. NCBI lineage: Eukaryota > Metazoa > Arthropoda > Arachnida > Araneae > Uloboridae > Uloborus > Uloborus plumipes. The sequence continues at coordinate 190,651 of JAXGGA010000134.1, forward strand.
ACCCCTGTGCATAAGTGCCAGAAATATACCAGCATGGTTATTATTTGGCTGTATTTGTAAAACTCTTTTCTCTTGAATAAATCATTCTTTTTTGGAATTATAACTCTGATAAACAAAAATTTTGTTACATGAGGCATTTATAACGTTCTTAAGGTAATTTTTTTCTAATTTCAGAGATCCAATCAGAATTTTTCCACCACCCACTGTTTTTGTGTCATCATTAGGCTGTTATTTATTATCCCGATTTTTTTAATATCCCATAATGATAAAAACTCATAACTAACAATTAAATTTGGTCGTAAGAAATGTGGAGATAGCTAGTCAGGTTTGACTACAGTGATGACATGGTGGTTAGTCTTCGTAACAGCATCAATTTTCGTGATATACTCTACCTGAGTTGAATCATTTTCTATGTTTTAATAGGTGAGTGCAAACATAAAGAATTTAGTGATTTTTACCCTAAGGAAAATTATTTAGTATGCTGAAGTCATATTGACTCTGTAATGGATATGTTCTTATTTCAACCTCAAATAGGTGCGACTTGGTATTAACTCTTTCAAAACTAGTTTAAAAAGTGTACTAGTGCATGCATTGCAGCAGGTTGCCTTCGATACCACTAGCATATTCAGTCAAAATGAAGAAAGAAATATGAAGATTTGAAAGTCTTATTAGATAAAATTTAGTGCAACACATATCGGAGGACAACTATTTTTGAAATAGTATAAATTAAAAAAAAAAAAAACAATAGATTAACTTATTGGGTTTTACACAATTCTTTCTTCTCTGTAAATGTGAAAACCAAACAAAAAATAAAAGTTCTTTTTAGTGGTTTTTTTTTCATCAGTTGATTTTCATCCAATTTGGGAAACTCCTACTTGATGTGTTTTTTTCTTTTAGTGTGTATTTTAATTTGATTTCAGATAATATTTAATTACCTGAAATTACTTATTTTTGAAAAGTACTAAACTTTTAGCAAATCAGTTCTTGAAAACATTATAACTATATCAGCTTGTATAAATATCAATAAAAATTGAATACATTCTGAATTTACAAGGAGACCTTTTTTAAGGCAAAAATTAGCCTGTACATGAAAACACATAAAACAAAGCATAGGATGTTTTTTCATCTATGGAATAATATGTATCTTAAGCCAAAAATGAAGAACTAGTAAAAGAATTGAAGCTTTAAATTATTGAAATGTTTTAACTTTTTCTTTATTTTTTTAATTGGAAGTCGTTTACTTCCCCACATAATGAAAGAAAGCAATAAGTAATTTTTGGAACAATCATATTTAAAAAAAAAAAAAAAAAAAAAAAAAAAAAACATGCAATATATTATCAAAAACTGAAGTACATGTCAATAGAATTTCACAAGCTTGTTCAATCGAGATGATTTAATATTGATTTAGATAAATTTTTGCTTACATGAAATTTTGAAGTTTAATTATTTAATTATTAAGGATGGCTCCAGAAGTTGTGATCTGTGAAACATTTCGAGACAACTTATATGATTACAAAGCTGACATTTGGAGTTTAGGAATAACACTGATTGAATTTGCTCAAATGGAACCCCCTAATCATGAGCTGAGTCCAATGCGTGTACTGTTGAAAGTTCAGAAGTCAGACCCACCTAAGTTAGATCAACCTTCTAAATGGTATGCATATTTTCTTTTTTAATTTTACACTGTAGTTTTCATCTAATGCATTATATTGCTATAAAAGATATTCCACTGAAATATTTTGTAAATGAATAAAATGTGATTTTCAAGTTAGTTCTTAATAGACAATGTCTCTTTTACACTTATTTGTTGAAGGTCATCAGATTTTAGTCAGTTTCTGTCAAAATGTCTTGTGAAAGATCCTGAACTTCGCCCTAGCTCTTTTGAGCTTTTAAAAGTAAGGTTGTTTCTTAAACTTATTTTATCACTTCATAACCTGTCACTGAGACTCAAATGTTATTTAAGAAGTTAAATAATCTGATGAATTATTTTTTTACATATATTAGCATCCATTTGTTGAGCATGCTATTGACAAGAAGCCTTTATTGGAATTGATTGTTGAATACAAAGCTGAAGTATTTGAAGAAGTCACTGAAGAAGCTGATGACGAATCGGTGAGAAATACATCTATGTAAAAAAAAAAAAAATTAAAGTAAAAATCGCCCAAGTCACTTCTGCTTTGCATTTTAATTAGAATTCTGATATTAAAGAACGGAACATTGCTACAGCGAACGTGGCATGCTGTTAGCTCTTTCTTATAGTAATATTTTTTTTGTAACATCAACTGAACACTTATTTGAGTAATATTATTTTAAAAACTTACAGTGAACTGGTAGGATGATGAAAATTCACTTTCACCACTATTAGTCTCAGAACCATTTATAGCACTACCAGATAAACAGCTGTAATTCTTCTTTCCTCACCTTCTCTACTGCTTCTAGGAAGTCAGTGACCCTTGTTAAACCCAGCTCTTTGGATGAATTGAAAACATCCATTGAACATTAGAGGAACATCTCTAGAAATATTTGGTTTTTCATTCGTTTCTATTTTCTGTTTTATACACAAGAAGTCTATACAGTGTTTCTTAATCACTGTTGAGAAAATTGATGATATTTTTAACATGTTGACTGTCTAACTACGAGATAATTTCTTGCATATTATTTTAGCTGACAGAATCAATTTTGAGCTATCTCATAAATGATTGATCTGACATTTTTGCACAGATTTGAATTTATGTGTTGTACACTAGGGTGGAGCGAAAAAAATGAATTTTTTATTTTCGTAAACGGGTACCTTTCATTTACTGTGAATGAGGCTAAGTAACAATTCTGTAAAATATTTCACTTTTGCCACATTATCTTTAGTCTGCGCATTTGGCCTAAAGTTTTGAAATTTTTGATTTTTTTTAGATTTTTCAAATTTTTTAAAAATATATTGCGAATGATAAAATTAGTGACGGATGATTATGAAATGGAACAAAAATGTTGTAAATATACAAAGAATTGTTTTAAACTATTTTAGATTATGATTTCAGCTCGTGCATTACGCTCAAAGTTCATCAAATTTCCCAAAATTTCTGATATTTTCAACATTTTTTAACTCAGTATTTCCTCTCAATATTCACTTGAAGTGTCTTTAAACCTGGTTTTATTTATTTTGTTAGTACTTTGAACCGTGCAACTCTTCGCTAGCTCATGTGGAACTACCCAGGACTCACCACGAGGAGGTAACCGCACTTCGAGTCCTACACGTGAGCCCTTCCTTCCAACAAATGCGAGAACGTATTTACATTTCTTAGAAACGTCTTTAACAGTTCTATTGTTCCTTTGTGTCGTAAATTGATCAAATATTTCTGTCAGATATCCTCGTTTTTACCAACCTTTTTCTTTTTCCTGTGATTAAATACCAATTTTGAAGAGCTTGTGACCTTTTTGACAGCTCTTTCAACTGATTGAGTCTTGAATGGAAGTTTAAAAAGAGCGATTTAAAACAAGTTTCTTTACATCTCTTATGAACTAACTAGATTATTACCCGGCGTTGTCTAGGGGCCTATTAATACAACATAGCTCTAAAAAATATTTGAATGAATTATATCCACATGGGAATATAAAAACTTTTTTAATGCTGAAATGGAATAGGTGAGCCTTAAATTGATAATTCACTGTTAATAGTAATCTTTGTTGGAAAATACTCCTATTTAAATGTGTTACATTTTATCAGTTTGTATGCTTAAAGGCTTCTCTATTTTTCCATTCAAAATTGAAAGAAAATCTCCATTTTTAGACAAAAAATTTAAATTTTGAGCTTTTTGGATTTTTTTAAAATTTCAAAACCTCGCCTATGTCAATTCTAGTGTATCAAGGAACCTCTGCGCCAAGTTTGATGAAAATCCGACGAAAACTGTGGATTTGTATAAGGAACAAACATACAGACATCCATTTTCATATATATTGATATCGATAACAGTATATTTCTAGGGTGCTAAGTATACATTGTTTTGAATGGATGTGAATACAATTTTCTGTTTCTTCCCGGAGAGATAAATGTAACTCTTTATAATCTCACGAAAAATCATAGCTAAATAAGTAATGTCTGTACTTCATCCTAAAGAAGCAAGGATACTTTTACCGCGAAAGTTACAAACTCTTTTAAAAATTATAGTCTGAAGATTATGTTTGCTGTAGCCAACCATCTAGCTTGGGAAAGCTTGGACTTCTGTTTCATAATTTTTTGGATATTTTTCCAGTCAAAACTACCTTGCTCATCTCATGAAGTTACTGTTTCTCAGTACTTAAATCATTTTTATTGTCACCTTCGATCTGATCAATGACAAACTCTATAGGTTCATACTAAACTGATTTGAAAGTATAACATGTTGTTTAGTTTCGTCCAACAGGCCCAAAAATTCACAATGGTCCACTGGTAGGTCCATCTAGCTTTTGCAAAAAAATGCCGCAAATTAAGTTCATTTAAATGTAATTGGCAAACATCCCATTACAGAGGTTTACCATGTGTTTCTTCCAGTTTCCGCATTACACCTTTATATTTGCCTGTCTTTGTAGTGCATCCATCAAAACTAATGCAAATAACTTCCTACGCAAAGAAACACTTTTTTGTTCCTGACTTGTCTAAGAAGTGTAAATGTGTGTACTCTATGGTTGGAAGCAAAAGAGGAGGGCGGGTAGCACCGAAAGTACGGCCACTTCCTCGTGGTGAGTCCTGGGTAATTTCAATAAGCAAGCAAAGAGTTGAGTAGTTCAAAGAAACAAAATGACTAAGAAAATGTTTTGAAGGCACTTTAAGTAATTATTGAGAGGAAATATTAAATAACAAAAATGTTTGCTTGAAATTGAAAATATCGGAAATTTCGGAAAAATTGATGAACTTTGGGCCTAATGCGCAGACTGAAATCATAATCTAAAATGGTTTTAAAAAATTCTTTGTACATTTCAAACCTTTTTCTTCCATTTCATAACCACCCATCATTAGTTTTATCATTTGCAATATTTTTTTTTAAAACTTGAAAAATCTAAAAAAAATCAAAAATTTCAAAACTTTAGGCCAAATGCGCAGACTAAAGATAACGTCGCAAAAGTGAAATATTTTACAGAATTGTTACTTAACCTCATTCACAGTAAATGAAAGGTACCCGTTTACGAAAATCAAAAATTCATTTTTTTCGCTCCACCCTATTGTACACAGACATTAATATGGATATTTGGCTTCTGAAGCACCAGTAAATTAAAACTCTTACCGGTACAGTTTCCAGTCCAGCTCTTATGCTTTGGATTTTTCATAGCTTGACAGTCAAGGTGGTAAATAGTAAATGTATTCTTTCAAGAATGACAATATTTTTATAGGCTTTAAGGGTTTGTACGCCCCTTACAAATTACTTATAAACTCCTGCTTTTTAACAACAGAAAATAAGGGTCCTTAACATTCCTGAATTTTACCATTATCTTCTTACAAACTCCTTAATTTTTATTCTGTTAATACATACTCTTAAATATTTTCTTCTACCACTTCTTCCAGGGGTGATTGTGTTCAGGTATTATACCCGAATTCCGATAATTTTTTTGCGTGTTAACACCAGAAATCCAGTATTTTTCGCTCTGCTTTTATCTTCCCCATACAAATTGTTTTTCCTTATTCCAAATTTTTGACTATTATATCGATAATTATTAATAATATTCGTCTTGTATACCTATTAAAATTGCATTCTAAAATTGTTTTGCGTTAATACATTCGTTTATTTGCAGTTTTTATATTTTTGATGCCTTCATTATAAATAATGCAATCTCTTTGCATCCCGTTTGAGAACCGATTTTTTATAAAATTTTAAGTGCATTTTGCTTTGTTAAGTGGCAAATAAGTAAAATGTCTTTTTATTTATATCAAAATCATAAATTAAAAATTTTCAAGCAAAATTCTGTGTTGTTTATTGAGAGTCAAAAAGCTAAAATTAAATCACTAATTTAATTTTAATTTTACTTCGATTACGTTGATTGCTATTAATAATATATTTTTCGTAGAGCTTTAAAATGTAAATTTAAAATAATTTTACTCCAATAAATCTTTTTCTGAGCCCTTTTTTTCCTGTTTAATGCGTTCATAATGATTGCATCCACTATTGAAATAAGATTTTTTGCATTTCTGATGCTTACTGTACTCTGTCAAGAGGCAAGCAACTAAAATATCATTTTATTTTTTGTTTGAATCATTATGTTGAAAAGTTTTAAACGAGTTTTTGTGCTCGAGTGTCAATCGTCAAAAAATTTAAGAAAGTAGAAAGTTATTTTGGCCTTTAACATTTTCAATTAGCTTAATATTAGTTTTATTTTAATAATTATTTTATTTCATTGTGTTGATTCCAGTGACAAATTATTAATGTGTGTCACATTTTTGAGAAAATACTAATTCTCAATCGGTCTATTTTTTTTTTTTTTTAAAGAAAATTCATTGCCAAAATTAAAGCTTTATCAACGGTTACCCCCCCCCCTTCTGTAATTGAATCTTATTCTGAGTCTGCTAACATTCACAAAGCAATAAATGCATATTTGACTTTCAATTTAGTATGTTAGTCTATATATTGTATGATGGCAAAAATAAACACTACAAAAGTTGTAAGAAAAAGTTCCTTTTGAAATATGTTTTAAAAAATATGTCTTTCGACTGGGAAAAAATCCTTAAAAATTAAAATTAACTCCTGCAAAACTCTTTAATAACTATTTACTTTTAATTTTCCAATTTGAGTATGAACACTGGATACCCAAGTATCTACATAGTATTTAAACTTCATTTATTTTTATTTTTGATCAATTGTCCTCTTGAATGATTTATTTTTTAGTGAAGAATATTTTATTGCAGTTTTTGACTGCAGTGAACATTTTATTGTGTTCACAGATATCCTTAAATTATTGGAGCCTAAATTTTATGTTAGCATATTTATAGTATTAAATATAAATTTTTAAAGTCCTGTAGCATTTTGGCATTTTGATTCCATTATATCCAGTCTGCTGACTTCATTTCTTTTGTGCTAATTAATTTCAAAGCAAATTAGTATAGAATGAGAAGTATCATCACCTTTTCATTGTCAAACTGAAAATGGAAAAAGTGTTAATTTGGTACCTTGTGTTGACTAACTTTTGTTCTCCGGGTCAGTTATTTCAATCTTTTGGCTTTTTCTTTCTTTTTTTCCTTATATGGTTTTCTTTTATCCTTTGTTTTCTTAAGTTCAAAACAAAAAACTTGCTACCCGTTTTTTCTGCTACAAAACTTCCTCTCCCCTGCTCAAAAACTTCATTATATCCTGCTCCAAAAACAGCTACCAATTCATCTAATTGAGTGACTACTGCAAAGTAACCTCTTGGCATATAATGGTATCTTAATATTGTTAAAGAGCCATTAATTGCACACGAAATGAATGACATCTCAGACATATCAATCTGCAATGGCATATAAAATGAATGACATCTCCTAGACATCATTGTATGTCAAAAGGTAAAAGTTATTTTAAAGTTATAATCTTCAATGATTTTTTAAAAAGTATTTTAAGGGGATTTTATTTTTACAGGAATCATCTATATCAACTTGCAGAAATTCTCAGTTGAGCATGGATAGTGAAATTGGTCTGGATAATGTGTCAAATTACAGTGAATCTATTGATGAAAATGGGACATTGTCTAAAAGTTGCCCGACAGGTATAATTTTACGTTATTTAAATTTTTTATTTGAAAGTAAGTTTTTGTTATTATTTCTAAATCTTTTTGTTCATTAAATAATTTAATTATCTTTAAGATTTAAATTGCTTTTTTCGAGCAAAATTCCTACTCTGAGATGTTCAGTGCTGTCTAAAAACACGTATTGAAATTAAATTTAACAATTCAGGGTATAATGTATAACAAAATTGAAGAAGTATTTAACTAGTTAATGGTGTTTGACTGTTAGAATAGCATTTAATAAAAGATACCAAGTATAAATCATACTCATTCAGTAAAATATCCAAAATTGCATTAAATTTTAAACTCACTCTTAAAATTGTTGTAAAAGATTCATATTTGTGGCTTTTTTTTTTTTTCATTTCCAAAAAGTAACCTTTTTCTTCATTCAATTGTTTTTACCTAAAAATATCTTGATATAGTAATTTTAAACAGTGATTTTATATTTCTCAGGTAAGAAGCAATCAATTATCTAGTTTCTCATTTTTTAGCTAATGAGTCAACTTTTTTTTCATATGTGAAAAAAGGTTCAAAAGTCCCTTTTACTTCAAATAAATGCATTGCATTAAAGAATACACAAAGCTGTGTAAAAGTATTTGTTTTGCTATTGTATACCCACTTTGGTTGCACCTAACTGTTTAATAATCTTTGCAATGGTAATTTGATTTTAAAAAAGATACCTTCTAGGTTTTGATGTACCTTTAGCTTTTTACTTTTGTTTTTAAATACCAATTCCAAGCTGTGTGCCTTACAATCAACTCCTATGTTGAGGTCCAGCTGATTGTTCTTCCCATATTCTCTGTCAGTTTAGACTTACACCTGTACATTGTTGCAGCACTATCTGCAGTAAAGCTAAAAATCTTTTCAAATCATAGCCTGAAATATATTACAATATGCATTTTTCAAATATAGTAAAGGCAGTTAGAATCTTCTTTCTAGGAAGAAAAAAAAAAAGCCAATAAATTTTGTATATAAAATTCTTCCTTTTTGAAAACTTGTTAATATACGCTGAAGTGACAAAAGTCATGGGATACCTCTTAATATCGTGTCGGCCCTCCTTTTGCCCGGCGAAGTGCAACAACTCGACGTGGCATGGACTCAACAAGTCGTTGGAAGTCTTCTGCAGGAATATTGAGCCATGCTGTCTCGATAGACGTCCATAATTGTGAAAGCGTTGATGGGGCAGGATTTTGGGCACGAACAGACCTCTCGATGGTGTCCCATAAATGCTCAATGGGATTCATGTCGGGCGATCTAGGTGGCCAAATCATTCGTTGGAATTGTCCAGAATTTTCTTCAAACCAATTGCGAACAGTTGTGGCCCGGTGACATGGCGCATTGTCATCCATAAAAATCCCATCGTTGTTTGGGTACATGAAGTCCATGAATGGCTGCAAGTGATCTCCAAGTAGCTGCACATAAGCATTTCCAGTCAATGTTCGGTCCAGTTGCACTAGAGGACCAAGTCCATGCCATGAAAAAACAGCCCACACCATTACGGAGCCACCACCAGCTTGAACAGTGCCTTGCTGACAGTTTGGGTCCATGGCTTCGTGGGGTCTGCGCCACACTCGAACCCTACCATCGGCTCTTACCAGCTGAAATCGTGACTCATCGGACCAGGCCACGGTTTTCCATTCATCTAGGGACCAACCGATATGCTCACGTGCCCACGAGAGTCGCTGCAAGCGATGTCGTTCTGTCAGTAAAGGCACTCGAGTCGGTCTTCTGCTGGAATAGCCCAAGAAATCCAAATTTCTCCGCACAGTTCTAGCAGACACGTCCATTGTACGTCCCACATTGATTTCTACGGTGATTTGACGCAGTGTTGCTTGTCTGTTAGAATTTACGACTCTTTGCAGACGTCGCCGGTCTCGATCTTTAAGTGCAGGCGGTCGACCACTGCGCTGTCCATGGTGGGATGTTATGCCTGAAATTTCATACTCTCGGCACACTCTTGACACAGTGGATCTGGGAATGTTGAATTCTCTAACGATTTCCGAAATGGCATGACCCATGCGTCTAGCTCCAACTAACATTCCGCGTTCAAAGTCTGTTAATTCACGTCGTGCGGTCATCATCACGTTAAAACCTCTTCACATGAATAACTTGAACAGAAATGAAAGCTTTGTAAAAGCACTGCGCATTTATACCTGTTCTATGCGATGCTACTGCCATCTGAAAATTTGCATATTGCTATCCCATGACTTTTGTCACTTCAGTGTATTATACATTTATAAGTTCTAAATAGCATCAGCAGATCTGACATGTACTACACAGTGTAAGTTTAGCTATGAGCTGTGTTTACGTTTAAAAGTTCTTCATCTGGACTGATTTGTTTAACTGCTAAGAAATATATTGAATAAATACCCCTTTGTATTTTAAAAGTAAATTAAGATACTCCTTGTGTTAATCACATTATTTGTGCAATTAAACATTGGATTATCTTAATTTACTTGCTAAGAAGTATTTTAGTTCTCATCTTTGACTCATTGTTGCTTTGCAAATTGTAATTAAACAAATACATTGATATTTTAAAATTTTACCTCATCATCATTATTGGTTGCTATATGTCTAGAATCCCAATTAATTGTCATAAGTTTTGCTTAGTGTTATAATTCCCTTTCTCTGATTGCAAGGTGATTCCTATTATTGTATTGTTTTGTGAAAATGTATCATTGAAAACGATTGTATTTTTATGTAGATGTTTTAAAGATCTTGAATTTGTCTTTGAAATCAAAGAATGTATTTTTAACATTTAATTGAGAGTTGTATCTGCTGTATAAAAATGTCACATGAAACCAAAAAACAGACCTAAAGTAAGGGAGAGTGGAGATGATTCATCTCTCAGGCGTTCCCCCCCCCTGTCAAATCTTGACTCTTCTATAATTCACTATTCACAAATTTAATACTGGCAGCGTTACTGAGCTGCCCTGCCAAGTTAGATTATCATCCTCAAATGTTGCCTGGCCGTTTTGTGCATGCTTTTGAGATTAGGTGTCATTATCAGTTTTCAGCAGAAAGATTTATTTTTTGGATTGTGGATTTAAAATGTTGCTAGCTTTTCTGAAAAGAAGCTAATGGTTTAACAACTTGTTTGACTTCAACAGTGCTTCCAAAACGCCTTTCTCCGTGTTTCTTCTTCAGAGCCCGAAACATTCAAATATCTTGGTGCAAGACCAGTACTGCTTTGCGGATGGTGTAGAGGCACTTTCATCCAAAAGTTGCAATATGGTTTTACTTTACCTTGCCAATTGTGGTGTCACATTGTCATCCAACATCAGAAAGCCTTATCTGAGATGGCCAGGTCACTTTTTCCCCCACTCTTTTCTTTCAATTCTGACTGAATGTCACAGTACTGAGTAGCATCATTTGTATGCAAAGCCCTGATGTTTTCCTGAAAGGCTTTTTGAAGCTTATCTATCGGTGTGACAAATGTCTCAATGTGCTTGGTACTAACGTTGACAAATAAAGTAGTGTTGTTTCTTTCATGTTAACTTACACCTTTTGACTTTGCAAGGGGAAACTTATTCTCTAACTCACTCGTACGTTAAGTTTTAAGTGTCTTTCTATGATTTATTTCTTAAAACTGAATACTTCATTACAAGATCAATGAAAAAGCATTTGGATTAAAGTTTCAGTAAGAATGCTAGTTTTTGTTTTGCATAATTAATTTTGTTTGTTAAATATTAGGTTTAATCTCTGTTGCCTTTGTTTTTAATTTTTATAAATTTGACATGAACATTTTTAAAAATGAATTGATAGTAAACAAGTCACCACGATATATGTTTTGCTTGTGCTTAAAACACTTATAAGGGCACTTTTCCCCCTTCAGGATCTTGTCTCTTTCCATAAAAGAGTCTTGTTCCTTTTTTTCCTTAAAAATATTTTATTAGAATAAATAAGTAAAGTAAGGAGATAGCCTCTTGATGGAGAAAAACACTTCTTATTATTTAGGGTGAGATTGTTTAGTTACATTGATTTAAACAAAATTTATGAGCTGCGATAAAAAAGGGGGATCAACTCTCCCCAGTATCCGTTGACATAAACACAGTACTGTTGAATTTTTTAATTTAAACTTATTTCCTCTTTAGAAACAATCTAAGGATTTGTTTTCTGTTGCATAAAACAAGCCATTTATTAATTATGGTATCAATATTTTTAACTTTGCACAATAATCATGCTAAAACAGAGGTGGAAGATGTAGTCATTAATAAGATCATTTATCACTATGAAATCAAGTTTTAATTTCCTTAAAGCAGCCTTTTCAAATAGATCCAATGTCTTAATAAATTTCACAATATGTCTTTCACATAAATTTTAATACAATGTTTCTCATTTGAAGAGCCATTTTTGTAATTTTATTCAACTATTTTTAGAAGAAACAGTTGAAAAAGTACTTCAGGTTTCAAAAGAATCTGCAAACAGTGATGAATGTTGCCCGAGGGAAATTTCTGAAGACAGCACTGTTTCTGATGATTCTGTGCTCAGTAGTGAAGTTGAATTTCGTACAGAGAGTAATCCAGAATCAGTTTTAAGTTCCTTGAATGCAGATATTACATCTGAAGCTGCATATGAAAAAGAAAAGAATACCTCAGATTCAATTGCAGACTCAAAATCTAATTCAGAAAGTCATCAAGATGATTCAGGAATTGTTCAGGGTAATGATGCTAATGAATCAGTACCTTTTGCTGAGACGAAACAAGCACTAGACAGTGAAGTCTCACAAGTTGTGGGCATCAATCTAGAAATAGATATAAATGAGCCTTCATCCTGTGGTGAAATAGAGGTAAACTTTGAGCTTGAAGAGAGTTCAAAAAGAGAGAATGAATTATGTTCAACTATTGACAAATATGAGGAACAAAACATAGTTAGTTCTGAAAATAGCACTTTAGAATCTAATGAGCAAGAAGATGACAATCATTTAATGTAAGTTGTTTTCTTTTCTTTACATCTTATAATCTCTTTGACTTAATAAAGTAAACTGTAATGTAACATATTGGACAACAACATAGTGGACAGCTTTTATCAACAATTTTTCTTATTGATAAAAACTGAGTACTGCTGGCATCTTGCTTCCTGTACTGTACTATTTGGTGACTGCCACACGGTAATCCTAATTCGTCACACTAAAACAGGAGTTGCCAACCTTTTTGGGAAGAGTGCTGCTATCTGTACAAACTTTTTATTTGTGCCACTTTCAATTATTCCAGGATATTATGGTCATTCAAATGAAACCCCATTAGTGTGTCTAAGTTTGCATTAGATGTAAGGGACTTCATGCTGCTGGGTATATAGTGGCACCATGTATTGGTAGAGAGACTGACACATGCACAACATTTGGCGCTGCACCGCAACAGTGTGGTTGCATGTTGAAGAGAAGGTTGTCATGCAAATTGTCATTCACTGCGAAACATGCAGGAGAGTAAGCAGGAACAGGGTCCATGTGTGGGTGAACATTGTCATGCAGAAGATAGCTTTGATCCCTCAATACATTTTGTGAGCCACCAATCCCTCCGCCGCTCGTCATTGCTCTTGGGAACTGGCCTGTTCCACTAGTGGATACTAACTTGTGTGACTTCCTTCTCTTCAGCTTGCAACCACACTCACTATGGAACAGCAAATGTTGTATACATGTCAGTCTCTACCAATGCATGGGGCCACCATATAAGCAGTTATGTTGAACCTCTTACATCTATTGCAAAGTTAAATACACTGACCAGTTTGATTTGAATAAACCTAAAAACTAAAGAATATAAGAATATGAAAATATGCCATTCATAGATTTCTTGTGTTTCTTTTTTTTTTCAAATAGCTTTTTTTCGTGTAAATTTAAGAAATGCAGTTTTGCAAAATTATATAATAAATGAAATGAAAATCTAAACTTAGGTTTTATTATTAATAAACATTTTTGAAGGTATAGTCAGTTATGTATAAAACAAAAACAAAAAGCTTCAAACATTCAATTCTTAACAATCATTTAACAGTCAGTACAGTTATTCAAGATAACTTAGTGCTGCATTTTATCTACTTTTAACTACGACGTGCTAATTTTAATAGTGTTGTTGCATCTATTGGTATAAACTGAAAGAAAAACTGATGTATTGTGTAGTTATCCAAAAATAAGAAATGGTTTTTACTAAAACCATTTAAAATGAATTATTAAAATGGCTCAAAGTTAGCCTGACCCTCACGGTAACTTAAGCCACGAGGGAAATATGTTTTTAAAATATTTTTTTTAAAAATAAAGTAATGTAGTTTTGGAACTTCATTCTTTTGTTCTGCAAAATTACTAGCTTTATATAAATTATTATATTGCATAACATACAACTTGTAAAAGGAGTAAAAGGAAAGCATCTATATTCAGAAGGAAAAACATTTCAATATTTGTGTAGGAAATAAAATTGCAGAAAAGAACAATTTTCTAGTGTTAAAATTAAAAATACATATCTTTTTATAGAATTATATATTTAAAACTGTTAAAGAAGGAAAACACATAAACATGTAACACATTCAACATTGAAGTTAATAGCCTTAAGGTTCTGCGCTATAGTGTCTGGCTAACAAAAGATATTTATTGCTTTCATTACCATGATTATGGTGGACTTATTATTTGAGTTTAAACATGTAATTCTAGAAATGTTTTGGCTGTGTTTTTCAGCTGTAAAAACAAATGAAGAAAGTACGCTTTGGGAAACAAATGTCCATAAAATTAATATTAAAGTTTGCATAGGGAATGTATCCATAGTAGGTAACAACAAAGCTGAGCTTAACTTGGCGCTGGCTCAAAGTTACTCTGAAAATTGGAGAGCAGTAAGAATATCTTCCTTAGGTCATTTTTCTAAATATTACTAAATAAATTGTTATAGAACCAAAATGATCCCCCCTAAAATTACTGGATCATGATGGCAGCACATTTTGTCCTTGTCTGGAGTATGCTTGAGGATTACAATGTCTCAAACACTCCTTGGCGAATTAGTGCTGAAAAGTTCTGAGTTGCTAAAAGCTGTTGCCTAATGCTCTTCCACTAAGTTCCTTTTCTTTGTACATGCTTTGAAATCAGTGAAGTTTTTGGAGGATACAGCAAATATATATATATATATATATATATATATATATATATATATATATATATATATATATATATATGTATATATATATATGTATATATATATATATATATATATATATATATATATATATATATATATATATGTACATATATATATATATATATATATATATATATATATATATATATATATATATATATATATATATATATTTATATATATATATATCCCCCACGGCTGATGAGCTCTGGATTCAACCTTTCTCCTTTCACTTCTCCTAATGTGCCATTTTCTATTTCATTATTATTGTTTTTTATTTGTTTTATTATATGTATATGTATATATATATGTATATGTATATATATATATATATATATATATATATATATATATATATATATATATATATATATATATATATATTTATATATATATATATATATATATATATATATATATATATATATATATATATATATATATACAAATTTTTATAAGTGTTTAAAATAGGGATAATAAATTCCAAAAAATACAAGAAAACACAAAAATACAAAAGTGTACTAATATGTCAGCGCAAAGCCGCTATATATATATATATATATATATATATATATATATATATATATATATATATATATATATATATATATATATAATATGTGTGTGTGTGTCATTCATCTACCTTAGCAACTTGCAAGCTCAAACTCATGGGCATGTAAAAAAAAATTAACACACCTTGGGATAAGAAAAAAAAAAGAACGAAATGCAAATGAATGAGATTGCGCCGGCCACCTTGTCTAGTGGTCAGAGTAGTCTGCCGTGGATGGTGTGGCCCCGGGTTCGAGTCCCGGCTTGGGCATGGATGTGCTTTCTCTCTCCTGTCCTTGTCCTTTCTGTGTGTGAAAGGTTGCCTACCCTATAAACGGGTCCCTATGGCATGCGTGTACTGTGGAAGTCAGACTTCACACCAAATAACGGTACAGTTGGAAAAGTGAAGCAGCGTACCCCAAATTGCCAGCCTGGCTGGCACACGACAAAAAAAAAAAAAAAGAGATTGCAGTTAGGTTTTATATTTAGACATTTTCTGCCACTGTTAGCTTTTTAGTGTGTGTAGTTCTTTCTTTTAATTTCTTATTTTCAAGTCCTACATCGTGGTTACTATTTATAAAACAGTGTCTGCTGAACTTAAAGTGTCTTTTGGCCACTGGTGATTAACTAAAAATTTGAATTTTCAAGTCTATTGGTCATCACAATAATATATCTCAGCTATCTTAGCTGTTTTTCTTTCAACATATAAGTTTCTTAGTAGTATTTCAAACTAGTGCAACAGATCTGCATTCTCATTTTAAATGTAATAAAACTCTTGTCTAAAACTTTTATAAATAAATGACAAATATATGATTGTTCTGAAATATCTCTGATTTTAGGATAGAATATTCTGTTACAAATGTGAATAACAGGCAAGCTGCTGTGATAGAAAATCAAGGTATGAAAAACCAAGATATAGAAAATCAAGATATGGACAATCCATTGCACTTGAATGAAAATATCGTAATTGAAGGTGAGTGAACATTGTTTTAATATGCTATACAAATGGAAATGTACTTGTAGCTTAATCCTATTTGGAAAAATGTTTTGGAATGGGTTAATGTTAGTTGATTGGTGTAAGGTATTAAAAACAATTATAAGCTACTGGAATCTTAGATTTTTTCTGAATCAAGGCAAAAGCGTGAAACTAAGGCTGCCATACTTATCCATCTTCCTCTGATTTAAATGCCGCCCAGAGAATTTTATAATTATTTTATTTTGAGTATGAACCCTGTTACTCAAACAAAGAAATTCAGTACTAAAAAGCATGATGGCTTATTGCTCTGATAGTTTGTCATAGAGATTCAGCTGACAACATCATCTGCTGCAAAATCATGTTTTTTTTTTAAATTTCAAATAGACTCAGTAAAATGTATAATGCTCTTATATATCCTCTTGTTTACATGTAAGCAAAATTTCTTAATTTTTTAACTGGGTCACTATTATCAATTTGATAATAGCTCATTTATTACTGTGATTGCTCTTCAGCAATCAATAAAAGATATCATTTATTGTCAGTACCTCTTTTTTATTTTGTTTCGTTTTTTGTAACATTTTGGAAAAAAAAGTATTTAAAATATAAATAAATTTTGAAAGCTGCTTTGTTTTATTTAAATGAATGTCAACCATTCTAATTGGTTTTTAAAAAATAGAAAAGAAATAAAATGTATATGTAATTTTTCAGAACAAATAAAATGAATAAAGCAAAAAAAGTCC
Source organism: Uloborus plumipes (assembly GCA_038373865.1). Taxonomy (NCBI): domain Eukaryota; kingdom Metazoa; phylum Arthropoda; class Arachnida; order Araneae; family Uloboridae; genus Uloborus; species Uloborus plumipes. The sequence goes on from JAXGGA010000134.1 coordinate 207,744, forward strand.
AACTTGAAAAGATGTTTAAATGCTGGGATGTATAGCCGGCAGCTCTGACTCTATTTTTGTTGAGTTTTCAAACCTATATGTTTGGAGAGAGGGTCAGTGAGACTTCTTTTAGAGTTATAGTGCTGAGTTTTCTGGAATTACATATAAAATGTATGCAGATACTTAACTAAAAACAAGTTTCTACGTTAATTTTAATTCCACTTCCATAGTGAAATAGAGTTAAATTTTTAAAAATATTTTCGTAAATATGTGAATCACACTTATCCTTTATAGGAGTTATTATTACTTGATTTATTCAAATTTCATTGCTATTTGTCAATAATTTGGAGCAATAGAAAATCAATGTTTTGCCACATTTTCCGTTTAATTTTTATTTTTGTCTACTTGTTTAATATAACTTTTTAATAGTTACTTTTTTTTCAATATTTGCAGGTGCTAATCTGACTAATTCACAGCCTTCACAGGAAATAACATCGGAGCAAAAATTAAATTACCCAGAAAGTGTTTCTGAAATTGAGATGGATTTACCTAGTGCTTTATTTGAAACTGCCATGTTGGACTCAAATGATGCAGATGATAAAAAGTGAGTGAACTGATTATGCATTTTGAATTTGCATTGTTTAATATTGTTTTCGATAAGATATGTGTTACATTATTTTCAATTTTCATTTATTATTGCTTTACCTTTAACTCAAGTTATTTAAAATATTCATTTAATAATATTTTCAAAATATCTATTTGATTTCGAATCTTCTTTGTGACATTGAATTGATCACTTACATGCATATTGTGTTCTTCAACTACGTTGTCACAAACTGCAGTGCTGAATGCAAAAGTACTTAGCATGTCCCTCATTAATTTGAATAGTGTAAAGATTTGAGACATAAGGAAATCTGCTGTGTATTAGTTCAAAACTTCCTAATTATATATATTGTTCCTCAAAGGTGTTTTTCTGTGAGAACACCATACATTCCTTAATAATTTATCACACTTCATTTTTAAGGTATCATTTTAATGTTTTTTTCATCACTTTCAGCAAAAATAAACGGACATCTCACATTGCGGCGGTTTCCAAGGAAAAAAAATGGTCTTAATATGTTTTTTTTATTATGCATTGCTTTATCCCAAAGCACTGTGCAGAGATGCTTTATTAGCTCATCTGGTAAAAGCATCTTGCGAATAACGCAACCATTGGTTCAAACCCCAAATGGAACAGAAACTGTTAGTTTTTAATGACTTATTTTCCTATGAAGAATAATGATCCAATTTTTTGTGAATATATAAATATAAATTCTTTGCAAGATTCTGAACCCCATTTATTATCTACTTATATTAAAAACCGAGTATCTATCTTTCTTTCTTTCTTTCTTTCTTTCTAACTATCTATCTATGTCACGCTTCTTTCTCCTGAACGCCAATGAATTGAAAGTCGAACCAGGTACCGATAGATAGGTAATTTTTCAGGCTTCATTAGTTTCAATTTATATAATTATACGATTTTAATTAGCGAAGATATCAATTAATAAGTAATCAAGTTTAAAGCGATTAAGCCTAATAAATGATTAAACTTCCAAGACATTTGTTTCTTACCGTTGCCATTTTTAAATAAAATCGTTAATTAAATTATTGAACTGCTTAAAATTCCCAGATATTTATTTCCTACCGTTGCCATTTTGAATTAAAACGTTAATTAAATTATTGAACTATTTAAAATACCAAGATATTTATTTCTTTCCGTTGCGATTTTAAATTAAAACGTTAATTAAATTGAACTTTTTAAAATGAAAGTGTTATTTTTTTCCATTGTCATTTTGAATGCGTGTTATAACAAAGTTCTAACAATTATTTTTATTCTAATTATTAATGACATATTTTTTCTCTGGTACCATTTTGAAAATGTGTTTTTAAATAAAATTGCAATTACTGTTTTTATAAGGGACTTTTTTTGGCTGCGATCCAAATATTAATTGCAAAATTCTAAACGAAAAAGTTGCTTTAATTTTACAGGAAAAAAGCGGTTTGGAAATAACTGTTTTTGGAAAGGAATTTTATTTGTTATTTAGGGAGAGTGCTAAGTATGCGCTACTTGACATCGTCTTTATTTTTGAGGAAGCATGTGCAAATAATTCGATTGATTCTTTGATGCAGGAAAGCTTTTTAGCGAGCCGCTTTAGCGGGGAGTAGTTTATTAAACTTTTCCTTGATACTTTAAAGGCGAGCCGCCTTGGCGGCGAGTAGTTTATTGAAACTTTCATCGCTACTGTAAAGGCGAGCCGCCTTGACGGCGAGTAAACTGTTTGAACTTTCCTCATTACTTTAAAGGCGATCCGCCTTGGTGGCGAGTAGTTTTCTCAAACTGCCTTCACTACATTACAGCCCGTGCAAAGCCGGGCCACGCAGCTAGTGTTGTATTAAAACCGGAAAACAAGACGTTTATTTTAACATAGTAAAATACCAAGAATAATCATTCTTAAGGTTTTTGCTTTAGTGGGTGCTTCCTTAATGTTTCATAAAACTTCTAAAGTAGGGCTTTAATTTTTGATTTAATATTTTTTCACAGCAAAAAATAAAGTAATAATAGACATTTTTTTTAATGAAAAATTACTTAAAAAAAAAATAGGATTTTTGAATTACTGCTATCAAGTGGGAACCAGTGAACTAGTATTATTTTAACTGTAAAGCTTCTAACCATTAATGTTATCATAATAGTTAAATGTTTGTTAAAATTGTTCCCTGTAGCACATAAGTATATAGTGCTAGATAAATATACAGGGCCAGAAAAGAAACAGGAAAGCTTAAAGTAGAACTGTGCAAGAAGTTGTAAAAAGGAGACATATGTTTACGGTAACGACATCAATATTACCTTAACTATATGTCTTTGAGTTGACCATCAGGAAAATGTTAGACAAAATTATAAGGCCACAATTGCAAAAAAAAAAAAAAAAAAGTAGTCGGGGAAATTGCCTTTTTTCTGTGACTAAAATTAGTCTTGAAGTCATGGACTCCAACAAGTTTTTAAAAATATTTTTTGGATTATTTTCTCAAGAATGTTGTATGGATTTCTTCAACTCGTCCTTGTTTTAGTATTTTCCACTTTTAAAAATATCATGAACTACGCTAATTTGGAACAGCCGGACCAAGTTATGCACTTCATTAGCCAAAAACCATGACATTTTGCTTTTTGTCCCCAGTTTTTGTAAATTGTCGACAGCATCCCTTATGCTTAGACTATATGGAGAGATTAAATCATTGTAACTGATATTTTACACATCTCCTTTTGCTTAATTTATTTTACAACATAGTTGGGCAATTCCACCTATAAATCAATCAAAAAAAATTTTTTTTTGACCTCACCATTTCCAATTTTAACAAAATTTGATGTGAGAGACACATATGACAAGCTATAGTCTGTGGGCCGAAGGCAGAAAAGATGCTTAGAAACATGGTTTCGTTTGCCAACTTCGGGGACTACGAAATGTGATATTTTTCTGAATCCTTAGAGTCTACAGATGAAAAAAACACAATGTTCCCGAAAAAATATTGTCTCATTAGTTTTTTACAGGCCATTAAAGATAGATGGCAAAATATGCGAAAATGGAATTCTAGGGGCGGATAATTACGTTAAATATCATATATATGTGTCTGTCTCTGCCTATATATTTATATGTACATATAGATGGATATATAGATACTGTTTGATATTCTTTTCGGCGACCTTCCTCGAATTCGCGCATGCGTCAGGTCTCAACCGATTTTATGAAACAGGGGGTGATTGTGATAAGAGAGATAAGGAATGAGAAGGGATTTTTCTTTGTTTTGTTTTGTTTTGTTTTTCGTTACATTCGTATATTTGAGGTGTTGATTTGTGTTGGTGTTTTTTTTTCTCTTCCTTATCATTTCTATAAAAATAAAATAATATCGGAGTACGTGGAAATGCTGCTATCGTGCATTTTCGTAATCAAGCTGTCTCCCTTTTTAAAATAGAACCATTCAACGTTGCTTGACAAAAATAGAGAGTTTTTCCGAAATTTCTCGTTTTTTCACAATATACACCTGGAAAATTATTGAAAATTCGACAAATATGTGTAGAAACACTGTTATACAAAGTTTGTTTAGCTTGAATTTTTATTTTAAACCAATTTTTCCCACCACTTCCGTGATTTTTCGAAAAACCCAAAATTTGCTCCCCTCCCCACCTTTAGCTCACCCCCCAGGGTCAGGGACTTTCAGTATATTAACTTACTAACTACCCCTAACAATATTCTGTAGTCAAATACTCTCGCATATTCCATGCATTCTATAATGTATTCATTGACTGGATTATATAGGGCCATTAACGAAACAACGAGATTAAGAACAAGCGGAAATGTGGATTGATACATTTTTGTGATTTTCTTAGTAACTGAATCACAAAAGACGTGAAGTAAGTATATTATGACTTATTAATATATTTTGCAACATAAAATCGTATGAAAAAGAAAAACTAGGGTAGAAAACCTGTTTATTGAAATTTTAAATTGCAAATATTTTGTGCAACAGCGCCACCTAGAGACAATTTTTGTTGTGAATGAGCCAACAGGCTAAGGAATATAGTCCCTATTTCAGTTACTAATTAAAACTTAATGAGACAAGGTCTGCTTGGGAACATTGGATTTTTCGATTGAGTACATCACTATTAGTTGATTTCAAGCAAGTTCCCGTAGTCCCTAAAATTGGTAAACGAACTTGAACGATATCGGTGCTTGGCCCACAGACTATAGGTCCTGTCATGATCTTAATGGTTTCATTTAAAATTTTAAATTACATTTATTAAAGCACATCATAAAATATGCATTACTTTTAAAAGCTCAAAATTGACGGAAAAAGTCACGAATCATATTTGGCGACGATTGACGTCGTTCAAAACACTTATTCGTGGTAACAAATCAGTCCCTTATATACAAGGGCGGATCCAGAAATGTTCCAAGGGAGGGGCGATTGAGTTTTTTTTCTTACTTGCCCATTTTTTTCTCCATGCACCCTTGTTAACACATGTTGGTTACAAATGTTTTGGTCTTCCATTTCGAAAAATTTCCAGATCAGAGCTCCGAATCCTCACCCTTTCTCTTAATATCATCAAAAATCAACTAAAACTGCCTTTTTTGAACTTCAAAATCTAAGAACCGCTGTGGAAGAGTCCCTCAAGGGAGGGGCGATCGCCCCCATCGCCCCTCCCTTGTATCCGCCCTTGCTTATATATCCTATATGTATTTACACAAGCTATTTCAAATTTTTCCAGGGGAGCGGGGGCAAACACTGCATACACAATGTAAATTGCACCAAAAATGACAAAAACCACGCCCGCTTACATGTAAATTGATTTTTCAAAGCCGGGAAGAAGAGGAATTGACCCCCCCCCCTCCCCCAAATAACGGGCCTGTGATTTTATAAGTATTGGTTTTCTGAAAAACAGTAATAGTTAATTTATGTTCTAGAAACAAAGCAGCAACAAAAAATGTCTGAACTGGTTCTTATTTAATCTCTATATCTCCTACACTAACTCCTTTCACGACTGCAAGTTATGTAGCAAAAACAATAAACACTCAATTTTATAAGATTTAATTAAAATTTTGAAAAATCAAACGTTATTCAAAATAGCAGCGTAAAAAACGCAATATTACCGTATTTTTCGCCGTGTAAGACACACCCAATTTTAAATTAAATCCCCCAATTTTAATTAATCTTAAATTTATGCCGTATAAGACGGTGCGTCTTATACGGCAAAAAATACGGTATACAACAATGTCGTTCCACTAAAAGTTGCTCTTTGTGAAACATCGCCAGAAGGGGATATCAAGCCATAAAAGACAGCGACGCGAAACGAAACCGCGCGAACTGGCGCTCTTTGATCAAAAATAAAGAATGAGAATATCTGAAACGCCTGGCGGATTGATACAATGTTCGATTTTGATTTTAAATTAAGTCACACAGCGAAAAAAGTGAGTGATTCAAAACGTACTAATATATTTTGAAATGTAAATTCGAGTAGAAAAGTAAAATTATGGTTGAAAAACTGTTTATTAAAATTTTAGATTGCAAATATTTTGTGCAATAGCGCCACCTAGGGACAACGTCTCTAGTGAAAGAGTGGCCAAGGAAAAGAGTTCGTGTTTCAATTACTAATTAAAACTTAATGAGACAAGTTCCGCTTGGGAACATTGGATTTTTCGATTGAGTACATCAATATTAATAGATTTCAAGCAAGTTCTCGTAGTCCCTAAGATTGGTAAACGAACCTGAACGATATTTGCACTTGGCCCACAGACTACTAAGTATTCCTGCTAATTTTTAGATTTTTATTTTGAAAATTGTACAAAGTACAGGGCTATAAAAGCAGCAAAAAGTGCAATAAAAGCGAAAAGTGGCTACGTGCAAATGACTAACTTTGCACTTAATTAAGGAGGGGATTTCTATAAGTCAGTGTTATAGCATGATTTTACTTTTGGTGAAGGTAAAGAGACTTGTAATCGATAGTGGGGTTACTTTCAGGATTTTACAGTTTCTATAATTTACATAGACTTTTGCAAAAAAGTTAAGGAATGTTAGGGAAAAGCTTTTAAATTTTTACTGCTGAGATGCTGTAGCTACCCTGTCTGTACATAATCCTTTATTCTCTCAGCAAGAGCTTTGCTTCTCAAATGATCATACAAAGTGTGATTTTCATTCCTAGACTATTTTCAGTAATTGTAGTTATTCAGGGGTCTGGCCAGAGGAAATTCGGGTACGTTAACGGACCCTTCACAAAAATACGATCAAGCAAAACGGATCCTTCACAAAAATCGGATCAAGCCAGCACAAAACGGACATTTCACACTTTATTCATTCAAAAAGCAAATCAGAAATCAAAATAACACACAGCATATTTCTGCTTATAAGTCCATATATTTTTTGGGCCTTTTCTGAAGTTAAAGAAGGGAATCACTTATCCGTTAATTTTGCGAAAAAAAAAAAGTCGGCACTTCCTACCTGCTGGCAAGCGATAAACCTTTAATGTAAAACTTTTTGTTGGTTTCTTTTAAAGAAATTAACAACTTAAAAAAGGTAGTTGTTTTGCTTTAATATTTCTGCTTGTTTGTTTTATCATATGCAAATCAAAGTGGCTTGCTGCGATGTTGTTGCTGTTATAGATTTCTCTGAAATGCAGAGTAAGGATTTTTCTCCCTGCTCTTGACTTAAAGAACATAAAAGGAAATAACAATAATAATTTTCGACTGAATGAACTAAGAGCTGCAAACAGATAGCTAGAGTTGGAGAAAAAATGGGATTGCTTCTGGTTTTTGATGCTTACAAGGGTGGTGTTTTAGTTATATTTAGAAATTAATATATTTTTTCGTCTGTTCATATTAGAAGTTTGGTATTGTCTGTTTGCTATATCTCTCTACCGTATTTTTTCCTCCGAATTTTTGGCGAATATGTCGGTGATTATTAATGACATTCATCATATAAACCTGATGAAATGTAATTCTAAAATTATTTGACTTTGATAAATTATTTATTTACTGTTTTTATACTTCTGATGCTTTCATTTAGAAAAATGCGATCTCTTCATCCGATATGAAAATCGAATTTTACTTATTTTTTAAGCTAATTACTCTTTATTAAGAGGCAAATAAATGAAAATTCGCTTTATTTTTTGTTCAGATCATTACTTTAAATTTTTTAAAGCAAAATTAACTTTTCTTTTATGAGTAAATGTTAAACGCTGAATGGATCATTTCATTTTATTTTGGGGTTAATTGTGTTAGCAGACATTAATAATGTTTACCATAAACCTTTGAAATGCAATTGTAAACATTTTTTTCCAAAAAAAATTTGTTCATGTTCCGTTTTGATGCCATAACTTTGAAAATTGCAACCTCTTTGCATCTGCTACAGGAATCGATCAGATTTTTCGCATTTTTGATGTTTAATACGCTTTTTTAAGAGGAAAATAAATGAAATTTATTTTTACTTTTTGTTAAATTCCAAAAAAAAAAAAAAAAATTTTTTTGTTTTTTCAAAATTGTGTGATTTTCACAAAATTATTTGATTTTTCACAAAATGATTTAGTTTTTCACAAGAAACGGACCCCGTTAAAAATGCTGGACAGACCCCTGTTATTATTATCTATTTATTTGTTTCGTTATTTCAGGGTAAAGACTGAATGCTGTGATGCTTTAGATAATGCATGCAGTTTGAAAATAGACTCTTTCAACATTTGTCAGCATGAACAAGCTATTGAAGGATCAGAACCTTGTAAAGATGCCTTAGTTAAAATTTCAGAAAACGAAGTTGAATTATCTACTCATTCCTTTTCCCCATTAAATTTAGAAGTTGCTGAAGAAAGTTTAATTTTTGAAAATAAAGTAGTTTCTGAGATTGTTGAAAATAATTGTACTGCTATCAGTAATACAACAGAGAAATTACTTTTATCTTCTAATGAAGTTGAAAATAATATAAACTCTACTTATTCATCCACAGAAATTTCTTTAGATTCTGAAGTTGGGGAGTATAAAAACTCTTATTTTCCAAGCTCAAATGTTTCTCATGAAACTGTTAAATCTAAGGAAGCATGTGAGGAACATGGAAGTTCAGAGTCTAGGGTTAAGAGTTCTTCGTCATCAGTACTTATACCATTATCTCCGGAACCAAGGCGTTCACAAGAAAATAATGAAAGCGTTTCCTTCGAAAAAGAATCTTCTGATGACTCAAGCATGAAATCTCCTAGTAATGCTAACATTCTGACCCAAAACATTGCTGCTGTGAACTCTTGTTCAAATTCATCTGAAAATGAAAGCAATAACGATGATCTTAGTTTAATAAAAGAAAATGTAAATCATAATGAAGCTAATGCTTTAGCCATGAAGAGCATTCCAATTGAGAATAAAGATTCTTCAATCTTAGATGATAACGATCACACTGTTGCAGTAATTGAGTCCCCATGCATTGAAGAACCCAATTCATTTAATTTCAAGCAGACTAATGTTTCAGGAAAAGAGTGTCTTAATGAAAGAAAAGAAAATTTGGAATCTTTCAAAAAAGAAAGTAGAGACACTACAGAAAGGAATGAAAATAAAAGTGTTCCTGAAGTTAGTAAAAACGTGTCCTCTAATGTTTTAGGAAAATATGAGGAAGATACACAGAATAAAAATATTGATTCATGTAATAAAGACCAGTATAGTGTCAATAAAATGGAATGTTCTGCTCTCATTGATCAAGACAATTGCACTGCTTCAGAGAAAGAACTTTCTCAAGTGATTCTAAGAAAAACGGTAAATGATTATTGTTATCCTTACTGTAATGTTTATTTTTAAGTACTTTTTATGATACAACCTGTTTCAAGACTTAAATAATTAATTCCAGTTTAGTTTCTCCTTCTTAATAATCTCTTGATAAGAGAGTTTTAAATTACATTTAATTACTTGTATGTATTTGTGTGAATCCTGTGCAACTAGCATTCATTCTTAAGTGTATTTTATACTCCGAGAGTTGAAAAAAAATCCTAACTTAGTATTCATGGTGTGTTTTTTTTTTTTGTTTTGTTCTTTTTGTTTAAATTATGTCTTTTACAATGTCACATTTATTATATATTATATATGCCCCCCACCCCCAACTTTATTATATATTAAGATTTCATGCAATCTATACAGTTCTAACATATTAGTACAAGAATAGCTATTCCACTTTTAATTGGGTTATGAAACACACATTATAATATATGCTAAGAGATAATCAGCCCAGTTCAATTGACGTAGTAAAATGGTATTAATTAAATTAATTTTTACTTAATCTTTTATTGCTAGGTAGCTGAAAGACATGTTAGTGCAAAAAGTTTGCATAACACAATGTTTGCTTCTGAAGTATTTTTAATTTATTTTGTTTTGCTTTTTTTGGTTTACTTTTTTGTTAGTATAATAGACCTGTGCTTGCATTCTTACAAAAGCGCCCTCGTTCAATTCATTACTTTTTTTGTGGCTGTCTATGACTTCCTCTCACCGTTAATTCTACACCCTGAGTTTGGTAAAATTCCTTTATTAAAGCTCATGCAGAAAGGTTGCCTTCATAAGAACCATTGAAAAGGTGAAAATAATTTTTCTCTTTTCAATATCATTTAAAAAAATTTTTTAGCCTACCTTTGCTACTGATGTATCTAATTTGAACAAGTGGCTTGAGAAGCTGGTTTGGAACAGCTGCCCCAAGTAGCTTCAACTCCTCTGATTTTGCTTGGCCTTTCATCGAACTCCTCGTAAACTCATCCACTCCTGCTTTTATATATGATTCAGTTTGTATTGTTTGCTATATGAATTAACAGTGTCGTCGTATGCTTGAGCATTTGTTTTGATGGTTGATAACATCAATATGAAACACTTAAACACTTCTATGAAAAAAAAATATGTTTATATGTCTCCCTTTTTTTTAAAGCAAATTGCTCATATTTTTAAGTGCTTAACTCAGTTTTATAATAGTCTATTTTTTAGAACTATTTCAATTTAATTTCCAAATTCGTGTTAGATTTTTATATCAAAACCATAAATGCTGGTGGTCTAGAGGAAACTGGGAGGTTTGACCGACTCTTTACACGCTTATTTCTTTTTTCTTCAGACTGTTTTGAAATTCCTAAATTGACAATATTTGTCTCTTTATGAAATCTGGCAACTTTTTAAATTATAATTTTTTATTCAAATTGTATATTGATTATTTTATTGCTAATTTTTGAAGATTGTCCAAACCAGGTTAAACTTCTTCACTTGATGGTGATTTGACCCACAGAGATTAAAACTTGAAAAAATGATGCTGAAATAAATGCATGTTTAATGGGATGCTTTTACAAGGTACCAGTAGTAATTACATCTTAAGAAATATTATAAATTGTTAAATGGATTTAATTTGAATCAGTAAGGGTATGCTTTAAATGTTAGTCAAATTTCATTTTCAATACAACTCTTGCAACTTTATACCTCTACTGATCATTGAATGAGAGAACTTAATGACATCTGTTTAGATATTGTTTTCAGAAAAAAATAAAGCAAAAGCTACATGCAACAGATCTGTGAAAATCATAGAAAATTCATGTTATGTCGTTTTTCTTTCAAAGAGCAACCAATACACTGTAAGAAAGTTTAGTTGGTTAAACATTTTCAAAAAAAATTTTATTTTTTAATGATATAATAGTTGTTTGGTAGTCTTTGAAATAATCATCTACATCATTTAAGGTGTAATATTATTTAAGTTCAACTTTGTTTTCTGAAGTCCAATAATATCTTCCCTCCACAGTTTGTTTCCTTTTTCTTAACATTTTGAGAATTTTTCTTTTCCTATTCCTTTTAATGTTTCTTTATTATATGGTGTATCATTTAGGTACTAGCTTTGGCATGGGTATCTGAAAAATCCTTGATTTGGTATGTTTTCTGCCACATTTCCAGGTCCTTATTTTATTAATTTTTGCATGCTAGTATAACAGTTACTTCAGTTACATTAAAATAAAGAAATTAAACAAATCATTATTTGATATATTTATTTATTTTATTGAGGAAGATAAAGCTGAGTTTAGTATTTTAATAAGTACAAATGAGAAAATAATGTTTTAGTTGTGTTTAGTTTGATCAGAATAGTGCATTAACAGATAGTGTTTCAAATGAATATCAAGGGACTGAGTCTAAGTTAAGTACAAAAACTTCTTTCATTTAAATTAAAAATATTTCTGTTTAAAAGCCATTAAATGTTGTATACAGTTTACTAATTTTTAATAAAACTTAATGAGAGATTTGATCCGGGATAATCCCCATGAAATTGAAGTAAGTCAAACCTCCCTTAATAGCTGTATTAGTAAAAAAATTGAAAAAGCAACATTAAAATAAAAAGAGTAAGTAAAAAATAAATATAAATTCTTTTAGTATATTAATTTGAGTACACAAATAATAGATTTGTTTGTGTTAATGGTTAAAAGTACATGAGTGATGAACTTGCAACGAGAAAAATTACTTTCTTTCCGAAAAAAAAGCATATACGATTGCTCTTTGATTCTACTTCAAAATGTCTGAAAAAGGGAAACAACATTTAATTCTATTTGATACCATGCTACTGTATGACGATCATCAGTAAAATAAATGTTTAAATATGGAAAAGAGAGGGTGGGTCAAACCTCACTAGTTCCCTCTATGTATATGTGTGTACTTTTTTTTTTTTTTTTTGGTGTTATGTACTGTTTTAGAAAATGTGTGCCAATATTTTCTCCTTACATAACTTCTTTAAGTTTTCCTCTTATGGTTTCCTTTTCAGCATTTTGTATTTTTTTTCTACTTATAATAATAAATGCTCTTGGTTGTAGTTGTAAGTTTCTTATGGGGGGGGGGGTATAATAATTATTTTGGTAATTTTGTATGATTGTGTTTATGTATCTGTTCTGTACTTCTTAAACACATTTTTATGTATAGGAGAAACCTATTGGTTCATCATTGAAGAAAGGACTAACTACAGCAAATGCATCTAATAGAATGAAACAAAAGACTCTAAAAAAAACTCGAAAATTTATGATTGATGGCGTCATTATAACAACGACAACTAGTAAAGTTATATATGGTGATGAAGATAAACCTTTTAAAGATGACAATGTGTTAAGGTAAGTTATTTTTTGTTCCTTTTAAGAGAAGAAATAAATGATATGTGTACATCTTTTTATTGTAACAAAAATATCATTTAATTTTTGAAAAGTTTTACTGCGGAATTGATTTGCATGATAAATTTGAAATTTATTAGTAATTATAAATAATTTTTCAACATTTTTGCTAGTGTTATGCATGAAGAACTTTTTTTGCCTAATATTAGTTGCATACATTACTCAAATTTAACTATTTCCAGAATTAACTTTAACCATTAAGCATCTTTAGAAGAGTTACTGAAATATAAACATGTTTAACTACTTCAATAATATTTCTAAATGCTGCAAACAAAGTTAACAGTTGCTGTCATCATTACATTAAAAATTATTTCTTTTATATAATCATGTCCCTTTTTTAGCATAAAGAAATTACAAGAATTACTTCAATTAATGCATTTTATGATTTAACTTATCTACATGCATGAAATTGATGCTGGAAGAATTTAATATGCAGTAAACGCTTAAAAACTTGAAATTTCCAGGGACTGGCTGAAAGCTTCAAGCTATCGGAAAGTCCTCTACTCACCTATATAGATTTCCTCCCGTTATTTGCATTATTCTTTTGGTTTATCAACCTTATTTTCAGTTGTTTAATCTCTTCCTTAATGTTGAAATATGGCTAGTTTTTCTGACATAGCTGTCATGAATGATGCTGGCTTGCCAAGAGCTCAGATAGAAATCTTAGTCCATTTGTGAGTGTTTGTCTGTAATCTGAAATTACAACATGAAGATTTTGCCTAGTTTTTTGCATATCATTTTTAAAGGTGCGCACAGCTGTACCTGAGCATTTGCTTTTAGCCTTTATGGGTGTGTTGTGGAGGAGGAAGTGAATTAACATTGTACTCATGCATGATGTTCAAAAAATTTTCCATCAAAAGGTCTTCCATCTCCGAAAAGTACATCTAGTATTCCATGTCTAGAAGTAGATTTTATAGCAATGCAACAGGAGCTTTTGTTCCATTCATGTGTTGTAACTGTGTACTGCTTAAGGGAAAAATGAATCAATATTAAATATGTTATTCCATTTAGCTGTCAGAATTTTGAACTGATGCTTTATCACAGGCTGTGTGCAGTGCCTCTTAAAAAATGTTCTTATTGCATTCCCCTTTTCTATTTGTTTCAAATTTCCTTTTATAATATTTATGTCTATAATGTAAATCACTGCTGACTAATAGAAATGTTTACTTGCTTCAGTTTTGCAGGCAACTATACTACTATGTGTTGTGTGTAGCTTTAACCACCTATCATTTTTTACAACATTTACAATAACTAAGTTTCCCTCTATTGAGAAGAGGCTCATTTTCATTAAAAAAATGTTGGTCCTAGTACTGGAAATTTCTTAGACACAAAGAAGTGAGCAGGCCCATCATTTAGGGAGAGGGGGGGGGGGTTCAGTTGCCCCCCCCCCTGACTTTGAGAAATCAATGCATTTACATGTAAGTGGGCATGGTTTTGTTGTTTTCGAATGAAATTGCATTGTTTTTACACCTTTTGACACCCCCCCCTCCCTGGAAAAACCTGAAACGACGGCCCTGGAAGTGAGACAAAATTAGATCTACGCCAATTATATAAAGAAATAGAATGATTTCAATGAATGAAAGACAAAGTGAAAGACAAAGTTTGAATGGCAGAACGTTTGATGATTTATATTTCTTTTTGTTGGCTTTTGATTGCAATCACACTGATTACAATATTAACTTCGCTGATTGCAATATTATTTGGTTAAATTTTTTTTGTATGTGGCGCCATGTTGTGCTGCACTTATTAATGATTTTAATGATTATTTTGGTTTACAATTTTTGATTCACTTAATTTTCTATGAATGCAGACAATGTTAACAGCTTTCATTAGATGTCTTACAACCATAAGCTCACCTCTTTTTGCATTTTAAATGAAGTTCCTCCTTACAGACTTTTCTGGCAAAATTTGTGCTGATAACACTAAAAGAATGCAATTTTGTGCAAATGTCATTCTTTTTAAACATTGTTGTATATATTTTTTTCTACTTTTTTACTCGTAAGTATTTATTTATTATTATTTTTAAATTTACGTTCAAATTTTGAGCTGATGATGTATCTATTTCATTTTTGAAATGGCTTCTGAAATATTGTCAGTGACTATTGTTTTATCTTAGATTTTGTTAACTATCTGACACTTTTAAAATGTTATACAAATAAATTGTTCAATTATGCTTCATATTCTTGTGAACTGTTAAGAGTCTTAAGAGGTATCACAGAATTAACTATTAAAATTTCTTGTTTTATCTTTTTAAAGTCATTTTTTCAGCTTTAGAGGTGTACTTCTATCCAAACCATATTTATTAATTTTTTCTGACATAAAACCTGATGATATTTTCAATTTTGTTTCAGATTGAAATAGTGTACTCTTGATAACTCAGTCTTGTTACTCAAATAGTTTGTTATTTCAATGTTTTGATTGGGTTCCAAAACTCTGAATAATGTTGTGATTAGAATTACCAATAAATAGAAGTCTTTCCGGTGGGTCCCTTGTGACTCCAAGCTCTGGAGAATTGGTTGTATTTAAAAGTCCCAAACATAATTTTTAGAGCTTAATTTTCTTTTTTTTCCCCACAGGAAAATGGAACTTAGAGAACTGAAAATGCTACAAAAATTGGAAACAAAGCAGTTTCAAGATTTAAGTGCTAAAGCTCAAGCTGCTCGGGAACAAGCAGAGAAACGATATGATCAAGAAATGTCGGTGAGTTGACTTTTTGAAAAAAATAATAAAAAAATATAAGTTTATTGATATGTGTGTGGGGGGGAAGGAGGGATTGGCAACAGTATGTTCCAAATTCACTTCCTTACTCATCCTCTTACTAGAGCAAGAGTGTCTACAGTCGACAAAAGAAATTTGAAAGTTATTGATTTTTATCATTAAGGCCAAGGTTATAGTATATTTCTATAGCAATAGTTTGAAGCAGCTGGTCAAAAATGGAAACTTTCACTTGTAGTTTGCCTTCAACTTTAATAGCAAACCATCAAGGTTTTCCTTTCAAGTTTGTTTGTTAAATTGAAGTTTCAGTCTGAAATCATTACTACTTTACTTTGGATCAGTGGTTGGAAAAACTACATATTTTTTGTAGCGAACTACAACTACAACTACTTTCTTATAAATGTAGTTAACTACAGCTACAACTACTTTTTTTTAATGTAGCGCGCTACACTACTTTTGAAAAGTAGTCGCTACTTCGCTACTTTTCAAAAACATATGAGAAAAAAAATTAAATTTTCATTGTAGGAATTTAATTTTGAGTTTCAAGGGGGTTGGCAAGGGCGTAGCTAGGGGGGTGCAGCTGCACCCCCTAGATCAGAGTCAATGGGAGGTCACTGTGACCTCCCATTTTATTTATTTTTTTGACAAACGATTTTGTCCCCTTTCCTGCTTTTCATTGTAACATGCTGATGCAGACAAATAAGTTCGTATTTTATTACTCGGTGAAATTTGGAATTTCATTCGGTCATTGAGAGTCTCCCCCCCCCCCTTCGCCTCTTCTCCCACCAATAAGTTTTAAATCCTTGGCGCCACATCAGAAAATCAGCTTCATTCTTTACCTAACACGGATCCTTGTACCAAACCCAAATTTGTCTTTTAGCATGAAAACAACTTTTTTAATCTGAGTATGCGAAGAATAAAAATTTTAGGGTGAAATATTATAAGAAAGCTTGCCTGTTTTTGAGGAGAAAATTTTTAATTTACCGAATGAAACTCAGAACTTTACTGAATGATTAAAAAAATGCATTCTTATCTATGTCTACCAAAAGAGACGTGAGGCATCACAAAAATGAATAAATTAATTAATTAAAGAAAAAAAATAAAATAAAATGAAGTTCAGCCTTGCAATACTGTTTCACTGTTTTCAAATTTCATCAGCCAATTTGTATCGGATAAGAACTTTTGGGAGGTCACAGTGACCTCCTATTGGGGTGCCACTGCTTGCACCCCCCCCCCTAACGTGAGTCCTGGCTACGCCCTTGGGGAGTTGGGTCTCGGTCTGAACACCATCCCTATTAATACGCCACCGATAAAATGAAATGAAAACGTTTTTCCAATTGTGTCAAATGATGTCAAAAATATTTAATAATTGATTTTTATTATTTTAATATTTTTCAATACTCCGTCACTAAAGAAGCTAAACTTAAGAAATATGAAAAACATACTAAACGGTACTAGTATTCATTATGAAATATTAATAAATAAGCTATCTGAAGTGTGAAACATAACTAAAAATGCTTAACTTACTTCAATATGCAGTTTTAAATTGTATGCGGATGACTTAGAAACAGAAAGTTTTTTGTTCAAAGTGCAAAGTTTGCACGAAAATCATTTCAATAACTGTGAAGTATTTATTATACGCCGGCCAGGGCAGCTCGATATTGTCATCTTCTATCAAATTTGTATCCTCTTCTATTAAAATTGCTGCCATGTTTGGTGGACATTGGAACAATAATCCAATTGAGCATTGAGCGCCAAAGCATTCATTTACGTGACATTCTCGGTTGCTATAAAACACTAACACTCAGTTATCGCTCATTCATAAATTTTCCTTCCTCAGCCATACACTATATTCAATGCAAATATTGGCGGAATATGAAAATGGTGACGCCAAAGAAACCAATGCCGTCTAACATATAGAACTTATGGCGTCAAAATGATATGCCTGAGGTCAGCTCGAATTTGTATGATTCATTTTTCTCACTGCTTTCGCAAAGGAAATCGTGTACGATATGCGCCAGTCAGACGCGATTGAATCTTTTTTTTTTTTTTTTTTGCTCCATTAGAAAGTAGTTTTATGAAATCGCTACAAACTACAACATTTTTGTATCGCGCTACTCACTACACTACTTTTTTTAAAAAGTAGTGCGCTACACTACAAACTACTAAAAAATGTAGCTACTACAGTAGTTTCGCTACTTGTAGCGCGCTACTTCCGACCACTGCTTTGGATATTGTTTTCAGTGAATCATTTACTTGCATTCAGGGCTGTCAAGAACCAAGGTATTAACCCTTATCAGTTAGGTCACCCCTTCCCCCTTGTTTCCGACTAGGCTAACATGTCGGCCCTGCTTGTGTTTTACTACATTTTTTTTAATTTCTGTTGGTCTAGTACAACATACTTTTTTTTCACCATCATCAATCACCCAATAAAGTAAAAAGCTCTTTACAGTTCCGCATATTTTGATCATTTGAACTTGGATATCCTGGACTGCTACCCTCCCTTCGCTTTCAGAAATATAATGTATTAATGCATGAGTATGTAGGTATTTTTTACTTTTACCTTGAAAAAATAGCCAAGAATTCACCTTTGCTTTAAGTGTTTCTGAAATATAACTCCGTCTTTGTTAAAAAAGAAAAGAAAAACAGCAAATTTATTTACACATAGAGAAAGAAAGGAGTTATAAGATAACCCTCAAAACGAGGAAATTTATTACTTCACATCTTTTTGGGATGAGAAAGATATTAAACTTTGAAGACAAGTGTTCATTCTCCTCTCCCACAGTGGTAAAAATCCCCTGTAAGAGATAACTTAATCCTGGAAGTCTTGACAGAAATAGGAAACAAACATTATTCATTTCTTCTGTTGATTCTCTTCCAAGAATACAGCTGTTGATTGGTTGACTTTTTTGAATCATAATTTACTGTAGTTTTAAAGTTTCAGTGTTTAGAAGTTTTGGTTGATGTTTGTTGCATAGTGATCAGATGGAACTAAAAGACAATGAAAATTGTTCAGACTTTTTATGGGAAGTTTTCTCCACAACAATTCATCCTAAATAAATTGATAAAGGATAGGTGTGATAAAAATAACTGTTACTCATACTATGAAAAATGAACTAAACTGAAACTAACCTAAACTGAAAATAAACAGAATCCTTAGTGAATCTTTAAAAAGTTTTTTTATAAATATTTAAAAAGTGTTAAAGAGCATTTTGTAAATAATATCTTTCTTGTTCTTCAAGTTCATCTAAAATAGGTTATCATTTGTTATATATTTGTGTGTGTATATGGTAAACTCCTGAATATCTGCGAAATAGGGTGGCACAGTAACTGCAGATAATCTAAAAAATAGATAAAACACAATATTAGTGTATACAATAGCTAAAACAGTAAATAACCCAATACATGCACTTAAATTAAAGCTAAAAATAATAACATTAAATAAAATAAATAATTTTAAAAGCTAAAAACGACTGATAACGCCATTTCATATTTCTGCATTCCATAAATCACCTTAAAAGAAAAATGAAAGATCCGCTGATAATCTGAGCTGCGGGTAATTAGGAGTTTAGTGTGTGTGTGTGTGTGTGTATGGGTACATACGTTCCATAACTATTAGCCAAAATTGAAAGATAAGGGAGAGAACATGTGCCAAAACTAAAGTAATGTAATTTATTCAACAAAGTGTCCACCATCATTGTACAAAAGTACTTTCCTCAAAAAGTTTTAAATGCAAAAAGGCCACTGTAGCAGAAGTAGGGGTCACATTGGTCCAAATATTCAAAGGTGGCATTAGTCATATTTAAGGGTATACAAGTGGCTCTCTTTCAATGTTGTGCTCCCCTGCTGTGAATTCAGTATTTAAGCGCAGTACGACTTATGGTAGTGTGTCTACTATCCCACAGACCATGAATCTGTTCTAGCAAAAGTCTTTTTGACAATTCTTCCAAATTTCTTGTTAAGAAAAGTAGTACAAAAATTTTAAACTCTTATAAGTAATGTGTATAAACTACAGTAACAATCACAAAAGTTCACAAAATTTCCAGGGGTATATCTACTCTTGTATACATACTTCTGCTCTATTAAATGCATACCAAAAATCTAAATCCAGAAGCAAAACATTTTTACCAGTTGTTACATAGTGTTAATTTTTCTTTTATCATTAGGATTCAATTTTTTTTTCTTTCACTGTTGATACTGTATAAATTATTGAAATATCACAAAAGTGATCATCAGTACTAGAGATAGATTATAATTTTTAATGTTATGGTGCATAATTTAGAGACGGTTATTTTTCTTTCCAAATATTAAGCATTCATTTCTTTCTGCAACATATTATATCAGCGGTGGCCAACCCGCGGCACGCGTGCCACAATGTGGCACGGCAGAGCAGTAACAGTGGCACGCGAAGACTTTTTGAAAAAAATCTAAAATTAGGGGAAAATGTCAATCTCAACCCTTGCACTGATAAATATAATGATATTATGACGATTAAGTGTCAGGAGGCTGGCTTAAAAATTGTCTTAACTACAATATTGCAAAGTACTTAGCGTTAGCTTCGGACATCCAACGAAAGCTGTGACGCTACAGACAATGCTTTGTAAAGCATATTTGTGCTTGACACGAGTGAGAATTTCGATGCTGCAGAATGAATTCTTGATCTGCAACAGTTTCAGCTACGGGTGATGAAATTATGAAAAAAGTTAACTCTGCAAGTAAAATTAAGAAACCAGATTGGACAAAAATCGGTATGGTTGCACAAATGAAGATCCTTAAATTGTTTTTGTTACATTACTTAAAAATAATTTGGGAAAAAAACTTTGAAAGTATCATAGAATTACTTATCAAACTCCTTGCCAAAGAATGAGACTTTTTTTCTGCTGGCGACCATGTAGACTGCAGAGTTCACTTTATTAACAAACTACGAATTAGAGCTCTGAATGTTTTGTAAACTTTTCCCAGAAGAAAGAGGAGAGAATGGCAAGTTACTCCTTCATTGAAATGTACAATAGTTGTCCAAAGAAAAATAGTCATAAGATTATAGAATTTTAGGGAGTGTATTTTTTAAAATAACTGGAAGGAAAGCAATGAGGACTTGCTACTTAGAAATGAAGAATAGCAAATGAATTTAGCTATGCTATCTCTATTATCTGACGTTTCAGTAATTTAAATTTAAGATAGTACAAAAAAAGTTTCCTAAACCAGTATAGGCCATTTATATTCTTTTATGATGAAACTTCAGTTTTTTTCTCTCTACTTTGGAGAATAAAGAATAAAACATTAAATTTAATACTGAAAGTATCAACCCAAATTTATTAATTTTCCAATGATTATATGGAGAAAATTTTACACCTATTTTAAGTATACATTTAGTGTTAGGTTTGATGATTTTCAGGATCATAACAAAAAAATGCTGATCTTTTCAAATCCTTTGTCTATTTCTCTGGAAGACACTACTTGTTACCCTTTTGAAATCCAAATCAGAATTACTGACCTTTTGCATTGGTCATCAAATATAAGAGCTTACTTCAACAGAAAGTCATCCACGTTGTATAAAAATTTGAAAATTTGTACCAACAATTTTTTTTTTCACATTTACACTTTAGCCGTCTGATGCTGTTGTAGATTTGGTTCAAAATACGCTTCTAAACAAATATTTTTTGTTGTAAATGCAGAAAAATCTAAATACCGTTGAATATTAATTGATAGCACTTAAAAAACTTAAACTTCTTAGAATTCTCAAGAACTAATCCTAAAATTAAAGACTTGGAAAAAAGCTACAGACTCATAAACCACATTGAGTACAGACTGCTTAACTTTTAGAATAGAATGTTTAATGTTGTTTGTTTCTTTTTTAAGCATAAGATAACTGACAGAACCTCCAAAAGTGTTTATTAACGATAACTCTTAAGTTCGGACTTGTTTTATCTTTATTATCATTTAGATTTCGATTGCTCAGATTTACGAGAAAAAATGTTTCATTTGAGTAAGAATTACGTAATCAGCCAGCATAAAATCTATTTTTAACTTTGTAGAAATTTTCAGTTTGTGGGAAAAGTACAATGTGGCACGCTAAGCTTTTTCTCTCCAGATAGTGGCACTCTCCTTATAAAGGTTGGCCACCCCTGTATTATATCATAAAAAATTACTTGTTTTGCTACAAAAACAGTAAATGTTATGTGTAAAACTATAATTATCTTTGAAGAAAAATGTCCAGAATGATGCTAAAATATGATTTCTCATGCAACAGAATTGTTAATGCAAAACTACTATTTTGGTTGCTACTATGTTTCTCTGAAAATGTTTGTCCCTCCTAGTATATACACACAATTATAATAAACTTTTTCCACCTTAATTTTTATGATTACTAATAAATTTGACAAAAACTGAAATATTTCTCATTAAAATTTTGATAACTTCATAATTTTGTCAAACTTTTAATGTTAAACTAAATTAATTCATAGGCTCTGATGAGAAGTTATGATGCAGACATTGAAGTTTTATCTAGGCAACAAAAGCAACAACTGGAAAGAGCTGAACAACAACAAGATTTGGATTTAAAAATTGCATCAAAAAAAGTCAGAGCTGAGCAGGTAAAGATTTTACTTTTAAAAGTTTGCAACTACTCTCGAACTTTTGAATTCAATTTTATATTTTATTGGAATTTCTTTATTTTTTTCCCCGCAGTTATGGATGATTCTATCATAATTTAAATATTTTTAGCATAGCTGTAAGTAGGAGAACTGTTATTTCCTTAAACCTATTACAAAGTTGTAATTTTAACCACAATAAACAAACAAAATGTTCAGTTTTTTTTAAAAATGTTCTGACAAAGTAAAGTCATTTAATTTAACTAAAAGGAAAAAAAAAAGAAACTTTTAGGGTTATATGAATGGAATATTCTACTCACATAAAAATTTCCTGCGTCTATTAATTTTTAAAAATATATTCCGAACTATTCTTACCAAATCACATTTTTGTGCAATGTCTACTATGCCTAAACCATCAAATTCAGGACGAGCTTTTAAGAGATCATCAAATACTTGATTCGTAAGCTCCTCCAGGTCTGGAAAAGAACAACTTGAATGTTTGTCATTTCCCTAGGTTTTACAAACTTTTCCATCGGAATTCATATCTGAAAATCATGAGAAGTGAAAACAATTGTATGAAAGACATTGCACGTAATAAAATGAAAAAATTCCAAAATACAGTCAAACCTCGTGAAAAACAAACTTCTATGGAACCAGCTACAAAGATATGTGGTTACCAGGTTGATGTACTGCATGTTACTGATCTTTATACAGAACTCTAACTATTTCTTAAAATAAAATGCAAAAATATTGATATTTTAATTTCAAGTAGAATAATGCAGAGAAAATGATTGATTTTGAATGGCATAATTTGAGTTAAAAAATTACTATGTGCAAGGTTAAAAAAAAAAAATTTTTTTTGCTTTTTTGAAATAAATCTTTTTTTTTTTAATTTTAACTATAATACTTAATGTACAGTATTAAATAGTATACTAAATGCTATATCAGATGCAGTTAAGAAAATCTGAGCATAAAATGTCATGAACTCAATGTTTTTTAAAAAATTAGAGTATTTAAAACAATAGATTAGTATTAGAAAAAAAAATATTGCATCATTACGACAAGAATTACAAATAACAATGAGATCTAGACTTTAAAATTGTTATCATATTCTTTTTTTCACAGAGTGAAGTAGTAAGTATTGAAAAGTATAAAAAGTGAATACCTGTAGAAACTCAAAGTGATTTTCCAAACACAGCCAAAAAGCTTGAAAAATTCAAATATTTTAAATGAACTAAAGAATTTGTAAGAATTACTATAATAAAGAAAAATTGCAGAAATGCGAGAATCATAACCATGAGTATATATAACTGAAAAGGTACTCCAAACTTACTCATAATTATCTTTTTCACAAACACTAGACAATAATTAACAATGCAGGCCTATTTAAATGAACACTCAAGTGTGAAATGGAACATTGCACAAATTTATACTCTTAAGAAAAACTTAAAAAGTACTTCACGTGTGCTTATAGAACATATATGCAATTACAATAACTTGGAAGTACGAAGACAATATTTGAGATTTAGAAATACAGTGAACTGTCACATATGCACCGCCTCATTTATGCGCCTTTTTCACTTATACGACGATTTTTAGTGGTCCCTGCACATTCCATAGTAATATGATGATAATTTCATTTGTTTATGCGTCGCTCTAAAGATAAATATTTCACTTACGCGCCAAATTTTTCATAAAATGCAAACAATTTAATTTATTTTCCTACAAAATGAGCATGTTTCTTCACTTTCCTTTTTGATATTTTGCTTTTATTGCTCAAGGAACACAATTTTATACATGAACAAAAATTTGGAGAGGGACAATTATCTATTATGGATCGTTTTAAAGGGACCAGTTTGTAATTAGGTATGCTACTATTTTTGTTTTATCCTTATCAGCATAGTAAGGTTACAGTAGTTGCCAAACCGTAGTAATATAACCACTTTCTATAGAAACATTCTTATTCATGCTCTCATTAGAACTTATGTTGCATTTTAGACTTTTAAATAGGCTCTTTCACTTATGCATCTCTCTCACTTATGCGCCTTTTTCTGTTGGTCCCTTAGGCCGGCGCATAAATGAGAGTTCACTGTAGCTCCTATTTTCTTATTTTTAATAGAGAAAAACATCAGATATAAAAAGCAATATGTGCAACATATTGGTCACCTGAAATGACGAGCATGGTTACATTTGAAAACATGTGAATTTTCTATAATCACATGTCTAGTACTTTTCACATTATTCTTAGCTGTGAGTAAATTTGCTCAATGTTTTATTATGCACTTACTGAAATGCAAAAGTTGAGTGTTCATGTAAATAGATGTACTGTACATCTTTACTTATCGCCTACCATTTGTGAAAAGATAATTATTTTGTAATGAATAATGCTGATCGAGAGAAACGAATTGCATGAGTGAGATTTGAGTATTATTTCATTATAGATCTTGGGGAGGTTCAGTGGGAGAAGTAAAGGTACATTCTCGCTTGAAGTGCTTGATTAGTTATTTTAAGCCAAATTTTGAAATAAAATTGTGAACATAACAATTAACAAAGATATGGAATGTAAAACTTACTCTGTTTGAAATTTCAAGCTCTACAAATTACTCTTAACTTAAGTATGCCCTTTTTAAGCATTATTTCCGAGATAGTGTAGTATTAATGAAAAAACAGGTGTGTTTGATACTGATTTGGACGCGGTGGTTGAAGCGCACTTATTAGGTGGGGAAAAAACTTTGGATATTCAATACAGACCCATACAAAATACTTAAAAAAACTTTTTCCAACTTTCTACCAATTACTTCTGAATTCAACTCCTTAATCACTGGGCTAGTTTTGCTGTTCACAGAAAAAATAGGCTACAGTCAACTAACAGGTTGTCAGAAGGTTTTCTCTGTGCCATTTGGGGATTTTCTCTAAAACAAAAAATTGGGAACCAATAGTATTCACATTCACCATCTGCTTAGTGCCAATTTATTCTTATCAAAGCTGAACATGCAGTAGACATCAGCAAAAGGTGCACTTCGTTTACGCATGATCCTTCTTTTCAGCAAACACAATATGGTTTAGATAAGAAATCAGGAAATTGGTAGTATTTTTAATTTCACATTTAAAAACAAATTTGATCAGAAGGAAAAAAAAAAAAGTCATTTTTGCTCATAAAGTGATAAGATACCGTAAAATGGGGTTAATCGGAACACTTTTCAGCTTTGATTGTAAAAAAAGCAGTTAAAATATTTTTTTTCAATTTGATTTTCTGGATAAAAACTTCGGTCTTGCTTTACTTTTGATATTCTAAGCAAACACAAAACATTTTGAACAGTTATTATGAAAATATATAGGAAATTATGGGTGTTCCGAATCACCCCGCTGATAGGGGTCAATCGGAACACATGTTAAAATTTTTATTTTTTTCCATTTAACCTGTAATAGGTGTCACAAACATGAGTAATATTGATGGGGGAGAACAAGAACAGATAATTACTGTCAAATAAAAGTATAATTTCAATACCAGTAAACATTTATAATTTGTCAAAATTCAAAATAATTTTGAGCTTATGAAAAATGAAAAGTAATTTTAAAAAATGCTTTTTAATTGAAATACAAAGATTTAACACGAATGGAAGTCGCTCATGTCGTCCATAAATATGTACTTGTCCTTAAAACTAGCAATTGTGACTTGGCTTAAGTTTTTTCATAGCATCTTCTGGGATGATCTCTGCCTTTTCTTTAGTTTCTTAAAATCTCTGGGTTTCGGGGATTGTCCTGAAAGATTTTTTCGCTTATTCATCACTGTCTGTGTGCTTGCCTTTTGCTATATAAAGTCTATATGACTTTTCCCCTCGTATTTTAAATAAAAAGAAGTCTCCTGGAGAAAAAATCTTATGAAATCTGCAACTTTTTGTCATTCTAAGATCTAGTTGCTCACGAGAAAGGATAAACAGTAATAAATCCTTGTCCTTGTCTTGATTAGAGGAATTGGGGTTAAAATCTTGATTTTTCAAACAGTTTCCTCCAAATAAGTTTGAATTGGAACAACAGAACAAAGTGTTCCGATTCACCCCGCAATTTTTTTTCCTATGGCATTTTTCAGAATTCTTCATTTTTATGACATAATTTATAAAAAATGTAAATTTCAATGTGGTATTCTGTTGTTCAGATACATGTATAATTGAAACATACCACTCTTAGGTTTAAAATATAAGAAGGTTTGTTCTTGCATATGAAGTTTTGCAGTCTATGAAAATATGATGTTTTCTAGCATTCCACGTGCAGCCCTCCTTAGAAGCCAGTAGCGTTGGCAGATTGACAAAAGTAATTTTTTCCTACTTCCAATGATCTTACCTTTCTAAAAAAAAAATTTAATGGCGAAAAATACCCAATAGTATATTTTTGAAGAATTTCTTTGTGCGGTCTAGAAGTTTTGTTCCGATTGACCCCGCTGTTCCTATACACCCCATTTTACGGTATGTTTTGAAGTTTTAGGAAAAATTTTTGTATTTGATTAATGAAATTTTGTCAAACCTTTTAAATTTTTTTCTCTAACTAGTGATTAAAAAAAGGTTTCTAACATTTTTCCTCAAGTTAATTCTATTTCTTGTCATTTTATTAAAATCTGAATTTTTGTTGATATGAATTTTGAAAAATCATTTTCTGTGTTCATAGGATAGAGAACTGAGAGCATTCAGGGAGAGTTTGAAGCATGAATTAAAACTTCTAAAGCATGAAATTGATTTACTGCCCAAAGATAAAAGAAAAGATGTTTTCAAGGAAAGAAAAGAGCAGCTTGATGTTGAGCATTCTGAAAAAGTTTGTAACATTAGAATGTTATCTGCAAAAAAATATGTCTACAAAATATTATTCCGAATTATTTACTGATTTTTCTGGTGTATTTTTTTTTTGGAGCTTTATGTATTTATACTTCATTTTATATTACTTTTAAAGATTATTAACAATTTTCAAAATCTGAATCAGTTTCATTTTTCTTTTTCTTTGTTAAAGTATTGTAAATGTTACTTTTTTATATTTGTATTACAGTGGAACCTCAACTATCCAAAGTAATCAGGTCCGAACCTACTTCGGATAATCAAGAATTCATCAATAATCCTTTAGTTAAATATATAGTATCATCACTGAACTGTTATTATATGACTATTTCAACTGCTAAATTAATTAAAATTTTCAATGAAAATAAATTTGTTTCTGAAACAAAACCTTGTAATGGTTTTCATGAAAGCTTCATCTATTATAAACTGGCAATCCTTTGCCTGGCAGTTCTACCCCAAAATGTTCTTAAAAGTTAGTTCAGAGGTATTAATTACTGTAAATGTTGTTCCAATCAAACAAGGCCTTTTGACTCGGAAGTATTACCTTCTAAATTTCAAAATGGGGCATGTTTTTGTTTGGAACAGAGACATTTGAAAGTGAGGAAGAGGACACTCATACCGAGAAATAAGTTTGCTAGAAGAATGTTTAAAAAGGGGAACTCTAAAATATTTATTTGTACTCGTAGAGTTTGGAAAGGACGACTTGTATGCAAAAGCAATGTGTGGGAGAGGAAAAACTTTTAAAATGCATGTTTGTTCTGAAAATTTTTTGGATGATAGTAGAAAGTGAAAAAAAAAGTCATTTTTCTAGTTCAAAAACTATTTTAAATAACATATATTTTTCCTTTGACATGCTACTCTTTACATTGTTTTATCACTAAGTTTATTGACAAAGCACT
Organism: Uloborus plumipes; assembly: GCA_038373865.1. Classification (NCBI taxonomy): domain Eukaryota; kingdom Metazoa; phylum Arthropoda; class Arachnida; order Araneae; family Uloboridae; genus Uloborus; species Uloborus plumipes. The sequence goes on from JAXGGA010000134.1 coordinate 235,465, forward strand.
ATATATTTTAAGCAGTATGCACATAACAAAGAAACTTTTCCTAGTTAAATTTTCTTGTTGGTTTTAAATTTCATTTTACTTTATAGTGTATTATTAATCTGAGTGAATAATGCTTTATAATATTAGTATATTCAAATTTTACTTATTTTTGTAGGAGGTTGCATTTCTGAAAAAACTTAATGAAAATCATGAACTCTCCATGAAAAGACTTAGTGACAGTTATAGTGCTAAGATTTGTCTCTTGGAGCGGCAGTTTTTGCAGCAAAAGCAACAACTTCTTAGAGGTATTATTTTCAGTTATTTTCTCTAATTATTTTTTTATAATTAAGATTTTTTCATCAGTCAACACCATTTTTGTGTGCAATTTGTTTTTATTGAATGAATGAATGAAGTGATCGGGGGCGCTCCTAAGACAGCGCAAGCACTGCAACCACAGGTATATTGTACTATCCCCGATAAGGCCCTTAATAGAGCCCAATAGCTGAAATGAGCTTATGCAGATGTCTTAACAGGTATGCTAGACAATTCGTAGGGATCTAAACAATGGTACTCCAAATGTTCAAATCTGTGAGCGAATAAAAATTGCAAACGCGCAGAACATGCCCTGAGCTTTCTTCTGCCTCTAGGCAGCCTCTGCAAGCCGGGTCACCAGTGACACCCAACAAGTTTAGGTTGTTTTTATTTGAAAATGAATCATTGAATGTAACAATTTACATGTAAAATATTGTTCTTGTTTAATATACATACATTGCCTTCAGCAAAGTACTCTGTTTTACATGCATACACATGCCTTGAAATTCTGAATAAGTATCCCTTTAATTTGGATAAAATTAGAAAAAATGCTCATGTGAATATTTAAGTACAAAAATTCAAACTAAATGCTAATTAAACACCAGGCCCATCATTTAGGGGGGTAGGGGGGTGTCAATTGCCCCCTGCTTTGAGAAGTAAATGTATTTGCATATAAGGGGGTTTTTGCTGTTTTCGGATGAAATTGTATTGTGTTTGCACCCTTTGCCCCCCTCCCCCCCCTCGAGAAAAACGTGAAATGACGTCCCTGTTAAACACTCTCTTCTTGATTAGTTAAGGCATTAGTATGCAGGTAAGCATCAAACTTTTACCTACAATGCTTTTCTATGGAAAACAACATAGGCGATTCCCCCTGAAAAGAGACAGCTACTTTATTTCTCCTCTTGCCCAATGTCTAGTAGGCCAACATTGACGTACTCACAGCTATTTTTGTCGGTTGTTTATGCGATCCTGTGTTTACTGTCTTTGAATCATGTAATTTTTTGTAGTTAGCGAGTTATTTTTATCTTGATAAACATTGAAAAATTCAAATATCATAAACTTAACGCTTATCACATACCATAATCTTGACTTTGGTTTAACTTTCTTTTTGCATTATTATGTTTTATTACTTAAATCAGATTTTATTTTAGTATTAGATTATGAATGAATTTTATTTTCTGCATTTTTAGGAATTTTTATGAATTGAATTGCATAAGATTTCCTTTTCTGAAGTTTTAAGATTCTAACTTCAGTGTATAAAACTTTTAGTAATAACTCATAAATGATCAGTGACATCAAAATTTTTAATTAAACAGTCAAGAATATAAAAAGTTATTTATATTTAAAACAAATGCAGTAAGATGTTGTTAAAAAACAGAAGTACAGTTTGCTAGTAATAATGAATATATATATATATATATATATATATCATTCTCCATTTTATGGTAAATTTCATTTTAACTAACCATTGCATAACAATGCAATACACCACCAGCTCATTTATTCCATCCATCGACTGAAGTTTAATTCCTATTCCATACTGACGAGTGCCAAAAAGCACTTAACTGCAGTTCATGGATGGAATAAACAAGTTGGTGGTATATTGCATGTTTCTGCTTAGCCCTGGCTTAGGGGTGGTTACTTGCTGCTTTATACATGATGGCATAATAAGTTTATGAAAAGATTGTATGCAGTTCTTTAATGAACAAAAATCTATTTTCAAACCAACACTTTCAAAAACTTAAAAAATATTCTGAGGGAAATAAATATTTCATTCAACTAACAAAAATTCAAGTACAGTACAAATGTCCATGAAATTGAAAAAAAAAAAAAAAAAAAAAAAACATGTTCTGAATTCTAAACCCTTAAAGAAAACCAGAAAGAAAGAAGAAGAAAAAAGATTGCAAATTCCATGTAAAATAAAACTAGTATGTCATATCTGACTTTACAGTTGTTACATCAAATATCACCTTAATATTTAAAGTGTTTAGTTTAGATACCTTTTGTTTATTTTTCTATGAATGTTAAATTATTTTTAGCTCTTATTCAAAAGGGAAAAATAGAAAAAAAAAAAACATATTTCCATTATAATCAATAAAAAAACAAATTTCCCAATAAGTAATTTTAACAACAAAATGAAAATAAACAAACTGGCGATGGGAATTTGTCTAAAAAAGCAACTTTTTAAAATATTCAAGTCGAGTTAATAATTTAAAATAAAGTGAAGATCTAAATTTCAATTAGTGTCTTGTTTTTAAAAATAAGTTTGGGGCCAAATCAAAAGCGCAAATCATTGTCTTACTTCAAAAATCAGAATATAGCAATAAAGATCAGTATACAGAGCTTTCAAGATCAAGAAGTAAATTTTATAGAAGCTCCTTTTTTTTCTGGTTGAATACTTTATGCCAAAAACAAAAAATTAACTTGAAATTGCTACTAAAGCATAAAAATTAGCAGCTTAAACAAAATCTTAATCAAAACAAGATAAAGTTTAGGAAAAATATTATTATCATAGTTTTAAAATGTGCACAGGTTTCTTCAAGGCAATCAACAGAACTAGCTAACAAATAATAACTTACATAGCGTTACATTACCATGAAATTAAATTTTTTTGGAATGAATAAAATTTTAGCTACATGGATTATTTTAATGTGAAAGAAGGTAAATGTCATTACACAAGGTTTTATATACAGGGTGTTTTAGGACTCTTGTGTAATACTTTAAGAGGGGATATTACACATGAAGAGAAACAGTGTTAAATAAAAACTAAGAATCCTAAACTACTTCTGAAGGAGATAGGTGCCATTAGTTTAGGGTCTAAAATTTCAAATGATTACGAAAAACAGAAAAATTGATCAGGTTTTTTGTAGTTTTCATTTAAATTATTCTTAATGTGAGTATTTTCTTGTAAATGAATTATAAAGATAAAATTAAAAAATTGCTGAAAGAGGTCGTTTTAAGACTGTGAAGCTACAAACAGCTATTTTTTACTGTCATTTTTTGTATTTCATCAACTGATTTCAACAGATTAAAAACTCAAAACTTAAAAAAGATTAATTTTTTTTAACAAAATTCAATTTATGCAAGTGTTTATCTAATTTTATTTTCATGTTATTATGATTGCAGATGACTTAAATATTTTGTTTTACAAGAAACAACAAGTTTTAAAACAGAATAACACATGTCATGATGTTGAATCTGCTTATTGTGCTACTTAATCACTTCCAACAGTTCAGATTTTGAGCTCAAAGTTTAAGTTTTAGTTTGAACTTTTGAATTAAGTTATCAAAGACAAAAAATAAAGGTAAAAATTGTTTGTAACTCTAAAGTCTTAAAATGACGTCTAATGGCAATTTTTGAACTGAATAATTTATTCACAAGAAATCCCTCCCGTTAAGAGTAGCTTTAGCAAAAACCACAATGCTTCCATCTTTTTATAATCAAATTGAAATTTTGGACCCTAAACTAATAGTGCCTATCTCCTTTAGAAGTTGTTTAGGACCCTTAGTTTTTATTTAATATTGTCTCTCTTTATGTGTAACATCCCCTCTTAAAGTTTTGTTCAAGAGTTCTAAAACACCCTGTATATAAAGTTAAAAATATATTTATGTCAAGTTTCGCCAAGCGATGTGCTTATAAATAAAATATACTTCATAATAGTTATGTGCACTACAAGTTCACAAAGTAAAAATAATTAACAAATGATTACAAATGAAACAAAATATTTAGACTGAATGTAGAAGATAGAAACGCTGATATGCTGGAGAAGTTTAATTTTGAAAAGAATAGAAGCAATAGTGTATAAATAATAAAAAAAAAAACCGTACTCGTGAGTTAGGAGTGCTTTTAAAATCTTTGTGACATATTATTTGTAGCCATTGTCTTCTTACTAATCATCTTTTTACTAATGCCTTCTTACTTCTCAACTAAATTTAATGTTGTATAGGAAATGCTTTTATGTTATATACATGCTTTGCTATATTTTTAATTGCAAATGTTGTGAGTAAGGGTTTACCATTTTGTAAATCTTCACGTAGCAAGAGAAGCTGCTGTTTGGGAACTGGAAGAGCGACATTTGCAAGAAAAACATCAGCTGTCAAAGCGCCAGCTAAAAGACATTTTTTTCCTTCAACGTCATCAAATGCTTGTCCGCCATGAAAAGGTATATTTGAAGCTCACAGATATATCTTACAACTAGTAATTAAACTGCACCAGTTGCATAAAACCAAACAAATATATACTGAATGACATGAATATAACCATATTATATGCATGAAATTTAATTTGTAACTTTATTGGTCCTTTTTGTAGTTCATAGTCTTAAAAACTTAGCTTCATATACAACTCAATACGTGCTGAAGCAAATAAGACATAATCTTATGCATTAAAGCAAGTATGCTACAGTTGAGTGTATGAAGTGCTAGTGGGAAAACACCACTTGTTTTTGTTGATCAAGGGATAAAAAATAATCAGCAAACATACCGCAAACTCATTTTGGAAGATGTTGTCTTACCTTGCAAAAGTTCTTTGAAAACCAAAGATGGACCTTCCAACAGGATTATTCACAAAAGACACTCAAGATTGATGCAAGACACATTTTCCGAACTTCATTGGAGCTGAAGAATGGCCCTCCCATATTCCCCAGATTTGAACTCAATGTATTATTCTGTTTAGTCCATCTTGGAGACAAGGGTGTTTACTAAACCTCATAAAACTTTGGCATCCCTACAAACATTCTTAGAGAAACAAAGGGATAAAATATCAATGAGTGAGTTGCAGCCCGTAGCCGAAAATTTTGTGACACGTCTAAAGCTCTGTATTATTAATACTAACGGTAGCCAATTTGAAAACGTTTAAATATATTAGACAAAATAATGTATTCATACTCATTTTGAAGTTTGGTCGCATTATTTTCATTAGCAACAAAGTTATAATGTACGATGTGTGTATAATATTGCTACAAATAATAGCAATACCTATTTTAAAACAGGTAATTGGCCTTTTTTCTCTAAAGTCGAAAAACACTCATTTTTCAAAGTTTAGAGCCGAATTATGCAAAAACTGAAAGAGTAGCCATAGGTTTGTTAGCGGATTATGTTTCTGGGACAAGAAAGGCTTCTACTCCAACTAGTTTTGTATCTGGTCACTCATGGTGCAAGGAGATAATGACCCTCAAAGTCATGTGGTTTTGCGATTTCTGCAATTTCAGTGTCAAATATCTCGATGTGCAAAATATCAACCACACATATCTTAATGTTTTTGGATACTACTCTTTGGTGGGTATTTACTGATATATACACTACCATGGTGCACCGTTTCCACAAGAAGATTTGGTCAGTCAAAGTTGCATTAAAAAACTATTTTTCGTACAACTTTGCGTGACCTCTGACCTTTGCGCCAAGAGTCGTCCACAAATATTTATGTACTTACAGTTAGTGGGGATATAGTAGAACACAAAATAATTGTCAGTTCCACTGTTCACTCCTAAAGCAAAAAGTATTGGCTCATCTAAGTTGGCATGTTTTTATTGAAAAAAAGAGCAAAGTCCAACTTTGACCTCCCAAAACGGAAAGAAAATTTTTTTTTTTTGAAAAAATAAAAAAAACACCTGTTTAATAATTTTAAATAAAGACCATATTCTGAAATTTTCAGCAAAATCAAAAATGTCAAGTTTTTTGACTGCCTGATTCTTAAAAAAAACGGCTCTTAATTATAATTTATTAGAGTTCTTTACTTAATGTGAAACACTTGGGCTTTAAAAGTAAAACATGCATTTATATTCCGTTTTTATTTTCTAAATGCTATTCAGTATGTTCTTTTTGTTTGATATATTTAATTAATGACCTATTTTCTGTTGTTTCTTTATGTCAGTTGTTGATCACTTATTCATTTGTACATATAATTTCAGTAAAAACTGATTTTTTTCCATTTTATTGTATCAGGAGCTTGAACAAGTTAAGCGAATGAATGCTTGTAAAGAAGAAGAATTGCTGAAACTTCAAACAATTGAAAGAAGACAACTACCGAAAAGAATTAGAGCTGAAATGAAAACCAGAGATTTAATGTTTAGGAAAAGCTTACGCATAACTCATGTTCCTGAATCATCTGAAGAAGAAAGAGAGAAAATTAGAAAGGTAATAAAAGATTTTTATTTGCGCATCAAGTTTTTGAATTTTACGTGAGTCCCTAAAAATGTATATAAACAATGCTTTACTGAATACATAAAAGTGAGGGGAAATGAAATCCTAGAAAGCAATATTGAAACATGCCAAAATCTACTTGTGGAATGTAAGTTTTAAGAAAATAACTAGCTGACCCGGCGAACTGTGTTCCGCCTTAAAGGCAATAAATAAGAAAATTTTTTAATTTATTAAGTTTTTTATTATTAGAAAATACAAAAAAAAAAAAAAGTACCTACATTAATCATTCATTATTGTTTCTGTATTTTAGTACATAGGTTGCTCTTCACTAAAGTATCTTCTGATGCACAACATTTTTTGTTTTATTATCAGGCGCAAAAAGAAACAACGCAGATGGTCTTCCGACCCGTAAACATGCCACATGTAATTGACCATGGGAAAAACAGTGATGTTCTAGATTCAAACCACAAACTTTTAAGGATTGGCCTTGTGATTTGTTAAAGGTCATGACAAATGCAAGACGGATCGGAAATTGAAGTCTTTTAAATTCAAACAGCATATCGGTTGGGATCATCGGGATCCTAGGAATCAGCAATCGTTTCTGACAGCTTATCACATATAAATTTCAAGGAAAGTAACGCGTATGTTTATAATTTACTTCAAAAAAAAGTCAAATAACACTCAACGCACCGCTAACTTACAACCTGTTTGCTGCGCACCGGAAGCTGCAGAACGTGTGCTTTATGTCGCTCAGCGATGGAGGTGTCAAAAAAGGCTTAGTAAAAAGGCTTAGTTAATAAGACAGTTTTTCTATTTATGTAACTGACACACATTAATTATAGCCTATGTCCGTCTCCGAGCTCTAAGCTACCTACCCAACAATTTTTAGCCACATCGGTACAGCCGTTCTTGACTTATAAGTAGTGTAACTAACACGACTTTATTTTATATATATATAGAAGATAGAAAAGTAGTGAGAAGAACAACCTCTTTAACTGCAGTGCAAGAGCCATCCCACCAAGCGCTTTCTACCTCTCAGCCTCAGAGGCGTAAAAACTCTTAAGTGACAATCGTTTCTGACAGCTTATCACATATAATTTTAAAGGAAATAACGCGTTTGCTTATAATTTACTTCACAAAAAAGTCAAATAACACTCAAAGCACCGCTAACTTACAACCTATTTGCCGCACACCGGAAGCTGCAGAACGTGTGCTTTATGTCGCTCAGCCATGGAGGTGTCAAAAAAGGCTTAGTAAAAAGTCTTAGTCAATAAGACATTTTTTCTATTTATGTAACTGATACACACTAATTATAGCCTATGTCCGTCTCCTGGCTCTAAGCTACCTACCCAACAATTTTTAGCCACATCGGTAGAGCCGTTCTTGACTTATAAGTAGTGTAACTAACACGACTTTCTTTTATATATATAGAAGAAGATAGAATAGTAGTGAGAAGAACAACCTCTTTAACTGCAGTGCAGGAGCCATCCCATCAAGCGCTTTCTACCTCTCAGCCTCAGAGGCGTAAAAACTCTTAAGTGACAATCGTTTCTGACAGCTTATCACATATAATTTTAAAGGAAATAACGCGTTTGCTTATAATTTACTTCACAAAAAAGTCAAATAACACTCAACGCACCGCTAACTTACAACCTATTTGCCGCGCACCGGAAGCTGCAGAACGTGTGCTTTATGTCGCTCAGCCATGGAGGTGTCAAAAAAGGCTTAGTAAAAAGGCTTAGTCAATAAGACAGTTTTTCTATTTATGTAACTGACACACATTAATTATAGCCTATGTCCGTCTCCTGGCTCTAAGCTACCTACCCAACAATTTTTAGCCACATCGGTAGAGCCGTTCTTGAGTTATAAGTAGTGTAACTAACAGGACTTTCTTTTATATATATAGATAAATTAAACTCCCAATTTTTTTTAATTAGTTTAAAATGACCAAAAGTAAATTGCCTACTTAGTTTTCAGCAAAATGCTAGAATATTGACAACTTTTTTGAAAAAAGAAAAACAAAATGAATCATATAATTATTTTTCCAAACTGAGCAAAAGCAAGTAGTTTTAAAAGAACAGTAATGTTTTATTAATTACTTAGAATTTACCTTTTACAGCAAGTGACTTCAGTTATTTCCTTTGATAAAATAAAGTGATATTTCATTATTCTTTTACTCTGCTAAATAAACTTCGACTTTAAAACTAGCAGTTTATATTTGATGGTGATCCTTGACATTTTTGTTAATATTTCATGTACTACTGGTCACAAATGCAATGAAATTTGACATCCTGGCTGCTTTTAGCCATAAAAACTCATTTATTTAGTAGAAAATTGAGGTCCTTTTCAAAAGTTTCCACTTTAACAAAATGACTCCTTTCTTTTTTCCCTAGCATATACACCCTTGTGCAAATTAATTGAAACAAACTCGAAAAAGTGAGAAAACTAAGAAAAGAACTATTTTGTTTAAATTTATATAAAACCAAAAGTTTTTATAACATAATATGATGTTTATAACTCTTTGTAAACATTTGGACACGATTCGCAATGGAATCTATCAATTTTTTAAACTCCTTTGTAATATGTGTGTCTATGAATTAGCGCAGTGATTAGCCTCTCCATAGTTGAACAGTCCTCATGCAATAGTCGATTTTTGCATATAGCCCAAAAGTTCTCGATTGGATTGATATCAGGAGAGCTCAGGCTATTTAGATGTCTCAATTTGGTTCTCAGACATGAATTTCTTGGTCATTTGGACGCATGGCAAGGGGCAAAATCCTGCTGGGAAAATACCGTTTCATGTGGGTATCGTTCCTTCAACACTAGTAAAGCATTTTATTTCCAGAATAGCAATAGATTTCTCAGAATACATCATACTATCAACATTCTTCAAGGAACCAACCCCATTGTAACCGAGATAACCCTAAAACATCTTTTTAGGGTGATTTACAAATGTTTTCATGTGGCAAACCTGAATTCTTTCACCTGAAGATCTCCGTACGTTTTAAGTTCGTTGACCTTGGATAATGAAGTGAATTTTGTCACTAAAAAGTCGTTTCCTCCAATTTTTAGCTGCTCAATTCTTATATTTTAACACCCGCAAATAGCGATTTTTCTTCATTGGTGGAGTCAGAAGCTGTTTCTTCATAAACCGATAGACTGGCCGACCGGTACAATAAGGTACCTTTGAACAGTAGATAAGCTTCTGATTTGTGGAAATTGATGATAGGTAAAGGATTTAAGTATCTCATCCATATTTTTACTAATTTTAGCATAATTGGTAAAGAATAAAGGGATAATTTTAAAGTCATGAAAAAAATATTTTGTTTCAATTAATTTGCACAAGGGTGTATAATAAAAATAATTAAAAGTGTTGCTTTTTTCCCCAATGGCTGTAGGGTTGGTCCTTAAAAAATAAACTTTTGAAATGTTTATTGGGCACCCTCTCATTTTGGTTTATGCCCTAAGATGAGAATTCCATGCAAACTCCAAACTTATAAAATGATTTTTAGGGGTCATTACCAAGCTTCAAAGTTTCAAAAATTAAACATTTTTTTCAATAATTTGACTTAAGTTTTGAATCAAACTTACAAATACATTAAAAAGTCAATACTAACTACTAAATAACGAGAAGTTTACATTTTCCATATTACAAAGTCAACTCATATTTTGCTTTAATATTTATATGGGAATTTTATGATCAGAGGCTCAAAGAGCAAGCCTTCAACAGCTATTGTATTACAACACGTAAGTGTAGGGCCAGGATTGTCTGGTTTAAACCACTTGTTTTTTGGGTTTTTTTTTTTTTTTTTGGAAAAGAAACATTTTTCTCTGAAATACTTTCAAAATTTTTACATATTATACAAAAAAGTAAAATCTAATTAATACTAACTTAGCAGCAAAGCTTTACAGATTAATAAATTTCCAAACTTTCTACTATTTTCAATGTAAGGCAGGTTTGCTAAATAGTTTCTTTTCTTTTTTTAAATCACTGCAACTTTTTCTACTAGTGCGTAAGTGTGCAAAATTGACCAACTCAGTTTTTTTTTTCTAAATTACAGGGACTACAAGTAGTTGTAAAAAGTATTTGTCAGCCAAAACTTTATTTACTCCCAATTTTGCTTGATTACTTAAGATTTGTAGAGATAAGTCATTGATGTAATCTGTAACATATATAATTCTTAGCTCTGGCAAATATTTCAATGAGAAGAGAAAGATATAACTAATGAAGACCAAAAGCACTTAGATTAGACATAAATCGGCTTTAATAACAGCACACTTTTTGTGTGCAGCAGCACAAAGGGATTTAGATTTTAGACAAATAAATAATGAGGCTATCTTGAGAATCCCCAACAATGCAACCTCAGCAATGGTAACTGAAGAAAATCAAGCTATCAAAACATTGTAATGAAAATTAATTGGAAAAATTGCAGCTATTCCAAAAAACATAATAATGATAATAATAATAAAAACAATTAAATTCGAAAGTTTAAGGTTCAGAAATAAAAATGTAAAGTTCAGGATTGCTACGATCTTATCAACCAATATCAGTAAAGCTCCAATAACACGCAAAGCGTATTTTACAGAACTAAACTTTATATGCCAAACTATTTCTGAATCTACGGTCTCCTTTAAACGTCCTACGTTAGCTAGGAATTAAAATACTATTAAAACCATGACAGAAGCCAAAAATGGACATAACAGCCTCTTCCTTAATGTCATTTTGCTGTAGCAAATTTATAATGAGAGTAAAAATACCGAAATACAAAAATTCAACTTGAAAAGTGTTTTCTTTGCTTAAAACAGTGTAGATAAATTACTCTGTTGGGAATTATGTCAGAAATTTTCTGTAAATTCACCTTTTCTTCAGTGAGTTCTTGGCTGTTTTTCCTTGAGTTTTGAACGCAAAGCTAGCAGGGCTGCACAAATTTTCTAATAGCATATTTTAAATTTTAAAATTTATAAGAGACTAGCTTATTACCCGGCGTTGCCCGAGTGCTTATTAAAATGCTCTCAAAAATTAGAATTAAATATCTGTTGAAACCTCTAATTTTTCTGCATCATACAATATTTGTACCAATGTTCCAAGGTAATTAGAACATGAATTATAGTTGTTTTTACTTATTTCATGCTAAAATGAAATACGTGAACCTTAAATTGATAATTCATTGTTAATCGTAATCTTTGTTGGAAAATCCTCATATTTAAATACGTTAAATTTAATCAATTTTTATGCTTAATGGCTTATCTCTATTACTCTATCTATTCAAAATTGAAAGAAAATGGCCATTTTGAAAACAAAAAATTTGAGTTTTGAGCTTTTTGGATTTTTTACAAATTTCAAAACCCCGCCTATGTGAATTCTAGTGCATCAAGGAACCTCTGTGCCAAGTTTGATGAAAATCCGACAAAAACTGGATTTGTATAAGGAACAAGCATACAAACACACACCCATTTTATATATATAGATAACTACTTTATTAGCACCAAGCAGAGATGTCATTTCGAATTTTTCTAGGGGAGGGCAAAGGGGGCATACACAATGTAAAATTTACCAAAAAGTGGCAAAAACCACACCAACTTATATGCTAATACATTGATTTTCCAAAGTCGGGGGGGGGGGGGGGTAAATGACGGCATCTAAAAATGCATCAGATGTGACAAACAATGCAATTATTTAAGATAAATACAGTGAAAACAGCATTTTAATGTTTTGACAAAATTTATTAAAAACGTAGGAAAAGACAAGAAATTGCCGAAACTTCTACGCATTTGTCTAAGAGGAAGAAATTATACCATAGACCTGAAAATTTTTGAGTGAATTGTATGCCCCCAATGGCACCTTTTCTGCCTTACCAATTATCAAATATAAAAAAATGAAATTTTTTTAATAATTTTCTGAAAATCTCAAAAAATTGCATTTTTCCAAACTTCACTGCAATTACGGCAGATCAAGAAATTTACTAAAAAATTTCAATTTTTTTATGTGCTCTTTGCTCCCCCAATGGCACTTTTTCCACAATACCCATCATCGAAATAAAAAAAAAAGTCAATTTTGGCCCGCCGTAATGTCCAGTGCAGTCCTTATTTAGTTTGTATTAGGCATGCTTTGATTCTAAATATTCAATATAATTTGTTAAGTGCACGCAGTGCAAATTGGATGAGGCAAAGTGAAATAGCTCATTTCATTTTCGTATGCATTCATTTAGGCTCATTCCACGTCAAATCACCTAATTTTAGTAGTCGGCAGTGCCGTCATGTCATGGATTTTGTTCATTATTTTTCTACGAATAGATACCTACGAGATAAGTTCAAATTAATTTTTTTAGATTTTTTGAATAAAAATTTAGGGTGTAGAATTTTTTGAAATTTTGATTTTTTCAGAATTTTTGCTTTCTTATTTTTGGTATGCATTTTGAAAAAGCTTCATAATTTCCTCATTTTTCATTCAATTAAGCCAGTTTATGTATTATTTTAAATCTAATTATTTTCTCCTTCAATATTAGTGACAAAAATGAGATTGTGAAAAATAGAATTTTGCCAATGGTCCTCTGAAGTCGGATTTTGTGTTTTTCAATTGGTATGTTCAGTAGGTCATATCTCCGGAGTACCAACTAAGAACTGCACAATTTTTTTTTCAGTTGTGACAACATCATATACTTTTTATGCAAAAAAATTAGGAGGGTGTTTTTTGTTGTTTTGGAATAAAAAAATCAAACATGTTTTTTCAGTTGGTATGATCAATAGGTCATATCTCTGGACTACCAACTATAAAAACTGCACCATATTTTTTTTCTGCCATGACAACGTCATACCCTTTTTATGTATAAAAAATTAGGAGGGTGTTTTTTGTTTTGGAATAAAAAAATCAAATGTGTTTTTTTAGTTTGTATGATCAATAGGTTATATCTCCGGACTACCAACTAAGAACTGCACCATATTTTTTTTCTGTCATGACAATATGATTGACGGTATGATTTTGTCATGACATACCCGTTTTATGTATAAAAAATGAGGAGGGTGCTTTCTGCTGTTTTGGGAGAAAAAAATCAAATGTGTTTTTTCAGTTGGTATGATCAATAGGTCATATCTCCGGACTACCAAATAAGAACTATGCTTTTTTTTTTTGATTGTGAAAACATTATACTCTTTTTATGTTCAAAAAATTAGAAAAAAGTTTTTTGTTATTTTGAAATAAAAATATAAGATGTTTTTTTCAAAAAAATTACTTTAAAGTCAACTTTTGAAACTTAAATTTGAGATTCACTTAGCATCACACGTCACAAGCAGATGAAAATGTATCCTATTTATTACATTGAAATACTTGATGGTAGTTTTATATTTTTCTATATTGCTTGCATGCTTTGGTAGAGAAAAGTCACTGTATAATTATTTTACTCTTCAGTAATTATTTGCTAGCCACTCCATCAACCGATAGGAATAACGATAAAATAAACTGGAATGACTTTAAATATACTTTCATTCATGGTTTGACAAAAAAAGACTCGCGAGTTCTTGGTGGTTGGAAGAATTTTATATTTGATTTCCATTATTCTGAAATCTGCGTAACATTTTTAATTTGTTATCAAATGAAAGCATAAAACATTCATGAATAACAATCTCTTCTTGTACGATGTTCCGACAGTGGCAACAAAAGATTTTTCAGACACACAAACCTTCTTCACTAATATATTCTTCGTGTCTAATGGCTTGAAGAAGTGATTCTCTCTGCTGCTTACTATTCTTAAGGCTCTTTCATATCTTTGCTTTAAAAAATCTTCATTTGCAACCACTTCCGCTGCTGTAGTGAAAAACATCTGTATCCGCTTTATGTTTTGAGAGGCAAATTGAAATAGATCATGTGCATTTAAAATCTATCCTTCGACAGTTCTTTGAAGACTTGCTCTTATCGCAAGCCGTTTTTTTTTTTTTTGTGCCCCCTACTCCATCGCATGCACTCTTGCCATGACTCGTGGCAAAGAAATGCCATTCAGCTGCCATGTCGTAGTCTTCCTTGTGATAGCATAGGTTTTTTTTTTTAATTTTACAGAGTTTTTAAACTTACCGAAAACTTGATTTTTAAAGAAATTTTTTTGAAAAATTTATTTATTTTTTAAATTTCAGGGCAACAAAAACACCCTTCTGATTTCTTGAACATAAAAAGATCATAATGTTTTCATTATAGAAAAAAAATATGGTGCAGTTCTTAGTTGGTAGTCCGGAGATATGACCTATTGATCATACAAACTAAAAAAACACATTTGATTTTTTTATTCCAAAACAACAAAAAACACCCTCCTAATTTTTTATACATAAAAAGGGTATGATGTTGTCATGGCAGAAAAAAATATGGCGCAGTTCTTATAGTTGGTAGTCCGGAGATATGACCTACTGATCATACCAACTGAAAAAACACGTTTGATTTTTTTATTCCAAAACAACAAAAAACACCCTCCTAATTTTTTTTACATAAAAAGTATATGATGTTGTCATAACTGAAAAAAAAAATGTGCAGTTCTTAGTTGGTACTCCGGAGATATGACCTACTGAACATACCAATTGAAAAAACACAAAATCCGACTTCAGAGGACCATTGGCAAAATTCTATTTTTCACAATCTCATTTTAGTCGCTAATATTGAAGGAGAAAAGAATTAGCTTTAAAATAATACGTAAACTGGTTTAATTGAATGAAAAATGAATAAATTATGGAGCTTTTTCAAAATGCATACCAAAAATAAGAAAGCAAAAATTCTGAAAAAACTAAAATTTCAAAAAATTCTACAACCTTAAATTTTTATTCAAAAAATCTTTAAAAAAAAATAATTTGAGTTTATCTCATAGGTATCTACCCATTAAAAAATATTGAACAAAATCCGAGACATAACGGCACATAGCCTTATGCGATTTGACGTGGAATGACCCTTTAGCAAATCACTTACGTATTTCTTATTTTATTGATTTATTCCCCCATATTCTTTTACTTATTAATTCACTTATTTATTTATTCATTCCCTAATTTTGTAATTCATTCTCTATAATATTTACTCATTTCTTCATATATTAATTAAGTTAGTTATTTGTTTATTTACTAGTAATTCATTCATTCGGTTATTCATGCATTCATTTGATGAAAATTACTGTAACTCATCCCATGAAAAATGCTTCATTACAAAAAAATATTGTGTTTTTCACTTTGCCCTGTGATTTTTTTAGGTGATAAATTTCCACCCTTTTTTAAAGGTGCAAAATAACTGCCAAAAATGAAAAATAACATTTCAACTATAGTTGTAGTACAAAATACATTATTCCTTTTTATGTTCACTGATTTTAAGATTGAATTTCCCATTTATTCATTTTAAAACAGGTCAGTAATCTTAGCTATTTCTCTTTGCACCACATTTTCCTACTATTTTCCTTGATTTTCATTATGAGACACTGAATAGAGGATTTGTTAACATTGCATTTGAAAGGATCATGCCCTATGCTTAAGCGTTGTCAATACAGTGGCTGTGGAAGGCTTGCTCTCTGAGCCTATGATCAAAAAAAAAATATATATATATATATATATATGAGTTGACCTTGTAAAAGGGGAAATGTTACATTCCTGTTATTTAGTCGTTTGTACAGATTTTTTTAATGCATTTAACAGTTCAATGTAAAAATTTATTCAAATTATTGAAAAAATATGGAATTTTTAAAACTTTGAAGCTTGGTAGCAATCTCTAAAAATCATTTTACAAGTCTTAAATTTTCATGGAAGTCTTATTTTAGGGCATAAACCAAAATGATGGGGTGCCCCATAAGCATTTCACTTCATTTTTTAAGCATCACCCTACTGTACATCTAAATCTGTAAAACAAGAAACTTCCGACTCGACTCAGAAATCTCGATCATAGATAATCCAAGAGATTCGAAAAAGGATTAACTGTAGCATTATTTGGAATAATTACTTTGTTGTTTGTGACATTGACGTGTAAAATTAGTAATCGATTAGCATGTGAAGAATTTTAAAAAAAGACTAAAGTCACAAAAAAATTCGTAAAAGAAGAGCCTTGTAAAAATAATAAAAAAAAAACTCAAATGCTTTTGTTATTTATTACTACCCCTAGTTTAGGTTCATAATTAGTTTCCATTTATTCCTAATATGTAAACTACCCTCCAAACCAGTCTAAAAACCAGTCTAGGGTCAGCGTACCGGGTGCCCTTGAATACTCACAAGGCTGGTGTTGGAGGGCGAGTAGGCATTCCTGTGTCCCGGTTGAACATTTCAAAAATCTGGCAAGCCTATATATATATAGATACAGTCAACTTGCAATAGCATGAAACTTTATAACTTAAATATTCCTTTATCTAAAAAAACCTATTGTATCCCAATCTCTTGAAAAGGCTATGAGAACTTCTCATAACTGGAAGCACCTATAACTCAAAGCTTTATCTGGTCCCTTGGGTGGACTGTATTTGTAAACTAGTTTTTTAACCTTTTGGATCTGGGCTGTTTTTTAGAAATTTTTTCTTTCGACCCAAGTAGTACGACAGTTGAACCACAGATTTCTTTTCCATTGAAAAGAGAAGGTATAAACTGTCGTACCAGATGTATGAAACCTTGAAAAAATCCCCGGCTCCAAAGGGTTCGAGTGAAAATCTCAGCCCCGTCCTCTAAAAAAAAAAAAGACTTACGGTGCAGCATGTGTACCGCCTGGCTCCTAATGGTTAATGAAACTTTTTCCCCAAATATGTAACTTTCAAACCTCATTCTGAAAAGGAAATATCTTTGTTGAATAAAATTTCATATTTGATTTTACGACATCATTATGTAACTTTTTCATGCTGTGCCCAATAAAAGTTGGAAAGGGGGGGAGTCACTATAGAACTGTGGCCCCTCCAGTATGTTCATAAAGTTGGTTTTGCTATAAAAATTTATTTAAATAAAATGCTAAAATTAATAACTGATTTTTGAAGAATCAGTATATCTTAGCTGCAATATCACTATTTTTTACAAGTTCAGTAATATCCCAGCCAAGCGAATAGTTTACTTCTCAGTCCTTTGAGATGGGTCTAGTGTCATAAGTAGGAGATAAAGTGATATTCATCATTTCTCAAACTAGCCCCTTAGTAATAGCCTGTTAAAAATATTTTACATGTTCTGAAAAGGAAACCTAATGTTAATGTATTTTTTTTTCTAAGTCTATGTTTATTTACTTTGTATATAAACTGATGCATAAAGGGTTTACCATTTACTCTGGCCTAAAAGCTGTTTGAAATTATCTACTTTGCTCCTATTTGGGACCCGAGCTTAAGCTTTAGGTAATAGTTTGGAGAATAAAGGCAAAATAGACCTGATATTTGGTCAGTGAAATTAAACATCTTTACAATAAAAGCAAAGTGAAACAGAATAATTGATAGCAATAACAATAAAAATAAAGTAAAGTAAATGAGGAGAGGGTTGAGGGCTTTCAAAAATAAGTCATAGTGTGATTCAAATCTCCCTTTTAAAATTTACTGTTAATGACGCAATAATTTCTTTGAAGTGCACTACAGTAATTTCTTGCGATAAGCTATATATGTATCTATAAAATTAAGACAAAACAAGTAAGGTGCATGGCTCCAATCACGTAAAACATGGCTGCTTAAAATGCAAATAATAGAGTTATAAATATTTCTTGAATTTTTATGAAATTAATACAAAGTGTTTTGCTAGAGAATGTGAATTATGAAAAAGATATTAATATGTTTTGAAAATTTTAATGAATGGTTTTTCCTCCAAATAGTTTCAAGAAGGAGAGAAGAAAAGATATAAAGCAGAGCAAATGCGTCATGATTTGAAACAGAAAAAACAGTTGGAAGAATTACGAGTGGCTGCAGAAACAACAATAAAAGAGTTGGAGCAGTTACAAGTAACACATTTTCTCTTTTCAAACTTTCATTCTTTATATGTTGGGTGGATATGATTAAAGTCCCACTTTTAAAATTCTGTAAAAAAAGAAATTATTCTTCCAAATGACTAAATTTGAACTGAATACATTTGAAGAAAAGGTAAATCGGTAGGGCATAAGAAAATATTTTTCCAAAATATCAATAAGAAGCATGCTTAGCTGCATATAATGCAAATTAAAAGTGTATCATGCAGAGTACACATTGCATTTATTGTAAAAACTCAGGATAAATGATTTTATCCTCATAATGCTTTTGAGTAGCTTGTCATGAGCCTCTATGGCTACACGGACTTACATCAGAGTAACTGATTTCCTTTATCTGCTAGCTTTCACTTCTGATTAACCTGTCTTTTTGAACTTCTTTCAAAATCATAAAATACTGCATTACCTGGTAAGAAATAAAAGGGATACTGAGAAATGAATTTCAAAGCATTTCAACGAAAAACAAAATTTGCATAAGAAACAAAAGAGAAAATGTTCTAGCTATGCAATAAAAGAACAGAATTTGACATCACTTGTTTGCATATCCTATGTTTTATAGTAAAATTAAAAAAATATTTGTAAGAAAAGTAGTTTAAAATATAGTTAATGTGCTATAACAAATGTTCTCAAATAAACAATAATGTGCTCAAACAAATATTCACTTAATCTTTAAAATTCACAAATCCTGTGCTGTTTAAGTAGATTAAAAGATTTTAAACTTATGTATTAATGAGAAGGATCAAGGGTACACATTTTAGTTAGAAAATTGTAAAGAAAATTGTATATGTCATTGTGCATAGATGATGTTGTGTAAACATGGTATAAATATTCAAAGAAGTACTAAATACAACTGCTTTGAAGCTACTTGGTCTCAATAATATTTTTTTGTTGTAAAACTGCTGTTATGATTTTTCATTTCATTAAATGACCTATATAAAATGCAAAATCATAACTATTTCAAACAATTTTAGGTGAAGCAAAGGAAAGTTACATAGTTCTTGCATTTAGTTGGCAAGACCTATTTTTAATTTAATTTGTAACTAAAATGTATCTTGTTTTCACAAATCCAACTTGGGCTTGATCAGTTCAATCTTTCATCCTACCAATGGGTCAATAAAATGAGCACCAAGCGTGCTTGGGAACTAAACCATTGGGGTTCCACATTTGATTTACCATCTAACCAAAACATCTGCCTTGCACCCCAGAGCTCTTTGTTTCATAAATTAAGATGGACACAACAGGCCTTGACCCTCATGGGCTGTTGTACCATTGAGCTTAACACTAGATTGTCCAAGCAGTCTTTTGACAGCTTTTTAATTTCAAGTTGAAGAACAATTATGTATGTTTAATATCACAATTTCTTAGAATGTTATTAGTTTTTAAACCACATATGAATGCATTTATTAATAATTGTAATTTCCTCCCCCCTCCCTCCGTTATTTCTGGTTTCAATATGTGTTATACCATTATTGCCCAAGCAGTCCAAATGACTTCTTGGGCAATCTAGGTTGAGCACTACTGGCCATGGTCAATCAGGAAATGTATTCCATGAAAAGCCTGCTATTTCATTGAAGAAAACCAATTTCCTCAGCATGATGTAAGATTTTGCGGTTTTAAATTGTGCTAATACTCTTTTCTTTCGAAATACAGTTTAATTTATAGAAAATTGTAATTCTTGATTTTTCAGTTTCATGTATTTAGTTTTTTAGTACTTAGGGCCGAATTCAAGTGAAACACCATTGCAATCGCTTCGAAGCGATCGCAATTGCAATCGCTACTGGAAGTTGAATTACGATAGAACAGCATCTCGTAGCGATTGTAACGTTTCACTTGAAACCAAATTTGGGAATTTGCGATTGCATTGGTGAGTTGCGATCGTCCGTTTTTCACTTGAATTCCTGCCTAAATCTTTTGAATATCTTTAATTTGTTTTTTGTAATTATTCTGTGGTGCAGTGTAAACTAATTATCTGATTAATGTAATATGATTGGGAGAAAGCTCTTAGCTAGTTCTGCATTAGTTCTTATATATTTTAGGGCATGAAGTATATTAGTGCACATCTGCATAAAAATACATATTAACAAATGACTCTATGTAAATTTTTAGAATGAAAAAAGGAAGATGTTGATGGAGCATGAAACAGCAAAATTAAAACAGCTGGAAGAACAGCATTCAGTTGAACTGCTGGAGTGGAAAGCAAGTTTAAAACCTCGGAAACAGGTTTGAGTTTTTATTCTGTTGAATTGATTCTGATTTTATTTTTAAAATGTTGAAATATTTTTAAAAATTATCTCATGTGTGGTTTCAAATTTCTGTTTTAGAGTTTAGAAGAAGAGTTTTCATCTGAGCGGGAAGAGCAAGAGACAATTCTCCAACATAAAATAACTGAAGAGCATTGCTTATCTGCAGCTCGCAAAACAGACATTAGTCACAGACAAAATTAACACCATTCATAATTGATTTGGTATTGAATGTATCAAAATATATCTCTCAATTGGCCACTGTGTGCCTTTCTGCTGTGCCAATTACTTCAGCAATGTATTAAAAACAGTTAGTTTTTGAACTTTTATTGATAAACAAAAGTATTTTAATACAAACTTTATAGTTGAATTGAAATGTCAATGCCCAAGACATCTGTGATATTATTGTTACATTTTAATGTAACTGTTTTAGATGGTCATGGTATGTTTTTTTGCTAAATCTTTGATATTGATGTTCATTGTGGCTTACAATAGAATTAAATTTTATCCTACCAAATTGAAGGAGTCATATTTGTCACATCCCACACCGTGAATGAAAGAGGCACTTTATAAATTATATTAGTATTAAATGAACATAGACTAAAAAATAAGATGTACCCCTTTCATTCTCGGTGCGCAATATATTTAAATATTTTGGAATTGTTAGTTGGGTAAATTCAATATTTTTTCTCTCAAAGTATGTAAGTACTTGACTGTGTGAATATATCACAAAAGCATTTTAATATTTTCAATTTACGTTCTTTTAATTTTCCGTCCTTTTATAGCATGAACAATTAAACAATTTTATAATGTCTTGAGTCAAAAAATAGTGATATTTATTTTTGAAGCATTTTATAATATACAGAAAATCTGAACAGATCTGATTTTTTTCCCAAAAAGTTATTTCCCCTAAATTATGGTATATCTCTTTTTTTTTTTTTTTTGACGTTTACTTAGTCCTTACTTCCTCCTCAACAAGTTTTACTGACCTAACAACATTTACTCAAGCTCATAAGAGTAATGGTAAAGAGAAGGTAGCTCCTTCAGTATTTGGTATTTGAAAGACATTTATAAGCTAAGTACGATATGGAAGCTAAGTACAGTAAAACGGGGTGAATCGGTCAACTAATCAGCTTTGATCATAAAAAAGTAAATAAAATATTTTCTTTAAAGTTGATTTTCTGGGTAAAAACTTTGATCTTGGTTTGAATTTCACACTCCAAGTAAAAACAAAACCTGTTGAATAGTTTTCATTTATAAAAATAATTTTTTATGAGTATTTCAATTCTCCCCAGGTAAAGGTGTAAATTGGAACATGTTAAAATGTTCACTTATTTTCAAATTAATCTTTATATTGTTCAATAAAAATAGCTAAAACTGATGAGGAAGAATAAGAACAGATAGTTACTGCCAAATAAAGCTTTTATTTCTTTACTAGTAAACATAATTTTTCAAAAATCGAAAGTAGTTTTGAATGTATGAAAAATTTAAGTTGATTTTAAGAAAATATGTGTGAATTCAAAGCAAAAGATTTAATGTATATTCAAGTCACTCATGTTGTCCACAAAAGTTATCATGTTCTTAAAACAAGCAGATGTTCCAGATTGGAATAAGTTTTTCTTAACACCTTCTGGGAAGAACAATGCCTCTTCTTTCTTTTCTTCTAGGTTTTGGAGACCATCTTGTTAAATCTTCCCTTTGATTCATTGTTGAGTGCAGGACTTTTGCTGCAGAAAATCTGACTTTTTTCCATAAATTTAAACTACAAGGAAGTTTCTTTGATCATTATTTTTTAAAATATTTTAGCTAGTGTCATTCTAAGATCCCATTCCTTATCAGTAGATGTTGACAGTATTAAATCCTTGTCTCTGCCTTAACTAGAACTAGGATTGAAATCTTTTGATATTGCAAACAGTTTCCTTCATTTCATTTTTTATCCTTTTATTAAGTTTGAATTTGATCAACCGAACAAAGCTCTGATAACCATGCAAATTCTTATCCTATGATCTCAAAGAATTCTTCATTTTTGTTATAGAATTTTTTTAAAAATGTCAATTCTAATGCGGTACTCTGTTACTCAGATGTATGCATAATTGAAAAATACTATTCTTAGGGTTTAAAATATAAAGAGGTTTGTACTTACATACAAAGTTTTGCAGGCAATGAAAACTTGATGTTTTTTAGCATTCCACATAAAGCCTTGCTCATAAGCCAGTTAGTGTTGTCAGAATGACAAAAATGAATTTATTTTATTTCTCATAATGTTACCTTTCTAAAAAAAAAAAAAAGAAAAAAACCCAAAAATATCTGACCATGTTATTTATGGAGAATTTCTTTGTTTCATTCCGATTCACCCTGTCCCTGTTTTACGGTATTTAATTGACATACAATTTTAAACAGCAACCTAGATACTTAAAGTAATTAATAAAAGTATTGTTCAATGTTGCTTTTTGTTTTAAAAACTACAAGTTTATAAACATAATGTGATCAATTTAATACTGTATATGTTCTAGTGTTAGTGTTTGCAATTGCTTAATTTGTTCAAAAATAAACAAATAAAATAAAAATTCAAAAAAAAAAAAGAATAGGTAAATAATGATTTTCTAAAAATAATGCTGAAATTGTTTTTCATAAAGATATGTATTGTGTTAGTTACCATTTTCTGTTCCATTTTGTTACATGTAAAATTATGTTTTTTGTCACTGAAATTATCACATGCTTGAACAATAATACATTTGTATAATTATTGAAAATATTAGTAACAAGTAATGCGAATTTTGTATATGAATAATGTTTTTTTTTTAATTGAGTTTTTGTCTCAGAAACATATAGTTTTTACATTCATGTATAATATACATGAATGTAAAAACTGTATATGTTTCTGAGACAAAAACTCAATTAATTATGCGCATTAAATGATGTAGAAGTTAGTTTTAAAATAATGATATAATTTGTATAATTAAACTTATTGAATAATCCATTTCTCAATGTATTAACTGAATACAGTGCTGTTGAAAATTTTATTTATAATTTATTTTGATAAATTTATCCCTTTTAAGTCTTCATTGGTTTTGTTTATACATACAAAACTCATACATGTTTTGTTCTATTTTTTAATGTTCTGATTTCACCTGAAATGGTCATTGTTTTTTCTAGTCACCTTTTTAAATGTTACAGAATGAATACTCGATAAATATTTGAGCATTTTTGTGTAATTAAATTGTGAATATTTTATATTAAACTAAGGAAACAGAACAAATTTATTATTTTTTTTAATCCTGCAAATTGTTTAAATATAATTTTTATCTTAATCTCATAAACTGAATCTCATTTGTGTTTTAATAAACATTTTTTCTTGTGTTAAAAATGCTTCTATTTCATTTCACATTCTCTCTCTCTCTCTCTCTCTGTTTTTTTTAACTACTCTACTGATTAAAAATTGGATTGTGAATTTTAAAAAAAGAGTGATTCTCTAAAATATACAAATCAGTACCCAGGATGCAGAAATTTTGTTAGAAAGTATGCTTTATATACTGATACATGAAGCGAATTTTTTAACTTAAAAAAATGAGATGCATCTATATGGTCAAGTAGGGGTAGGTATGTAGAATGAAATGAGTAATTTAATTACTTGTACAGTTGAGTCTCGAAAACTTAAGCTAATGTGGACAAAGAAGTCTCTGTGTTTGAAAATGCTGGGTTGTTGGGAATATGTGCTCTAGGTTTTTCGGTCCTGCCCCCAGAGTGTGGAAAGTTTTCTGGATTCTGCCGGAACTCTACTGTATTACATAAAATGCAAGTTTTTAAAAGAAGAAGACGGTCCTGCTATTAACTTTTGGTTTGACTTTATTTTGATTTAAGAAATTACTCAATGGCAGCATTTGCTACAGTAGTACACCAAGTCATACAGATAAAATAAACATATACTGTGCAAATTGAAGAACTTTACTTCCAGAATTGGGTTTAATTTAGGCAGGTATTTTACTATTTCTTTTATGCAACAATTAACCCATTAATGCCTGACATTTTTTTTCCAAAGATATTTTGCATACTGGTTACAAACAGTGTTTAATGGACAGGAAAAATAATAAAAAAAATATTCTGTAAAAATTAATTTTTTTATTAAGGAAAGAAAATCGTCTCTTAAAAGTTAGGATAGACCCCAGAAGGTACATACTTTTTTACTAAAATTTTTTTCTGTCTACGATATAATATTTAAAAAGACCTTTTATAAGGAGAAAAAAAATCAACAATTAACATAAACTGGGAAGCTGGGAATAACTTTGAAAACTTAGCGTTTTTTGTTGAGATTGTGAACGATTGTGTAATTTTTTATAAAGATCATATTAAAACTGCTACAGAACACACTTTACAATGGTTATGTGCTGCAATCTGTTAATAACGAATTGAAACAATTCCAAGGTACTAATTGAACACTATTATTTGGTTGAAATGTTCATTTTGGGGAAATTCAGATCCTTTTTTGGACCGTCCCTAAAAAGGGACGATAGGCATTAATGGGTTAATATAATTTGTGAAATCTAGTCAAAAATTTTAAGTGCGGGGAAATGGGTATATAACATAAATATGTTGAACTAAATTTTGCATAAAAAGTTTTTCTATGCATAAAATTGAAGCTTAAAAATGCTATTAATCTAAATTTCTTATCAAGAGACAGCTTTTGTTTAAAATATAATGTAAAATTAAAATTAATAACATATAAATTTACTTAAATGAACTTCAAAATGATCTATAATAGTCTAGAGCAGAGGTTAGGAACTTTTTTGCCACTGGAAGTCACGTTTAAATTATGCAGTAACACAGGAGGCGGCATCAGTTGATAAACTTATAAAACCATCTGTTACATAAATATTACAGTTTTTTGATATAGTTTTATGAACGAAAAACACTATACATCAGGAATACTGGAAAAAACATTAAATCTTTGTTATTTTACCTGAGTTACAACCCTAATAATTTGTTACAAGATTAATTAAGATGCTTTGTTATGAATTAGAACAATAATAATTTTTGTATTAGTTAAGGATTCCGGGCTGTTGTGCCGTGGTCTGCATGGCTTTAATCCATACGTTTCGATCGCAACTGCGGCGGTCATCTTCAGTGGGTGTCACTAAACACCCACCAGACACCCACTGAAGATGACCGCCGCAGTTGCGATCGAAACGTATGGATTAACCCCTTCCAAGCTCATTTTATTTCGGGATTACGGATCAAAAAATGTCAATTTTTTTACGCTTATTTTCATACATACATATCTTTTTAAACATAATAGCATCATTCGCATGCAACATTTCCTAAAAATAAATGTAAAAATATCTATTTAAATAAATGAGTATTTACCTGTAAAGTTGGCTTTCTGTATGGCAGAAATCATTATACTTTGGTGTTGGCGCCTACTCTTATCTTAAATCTACTGCTCAAAACACTGTATAGTTATGTTATCTAGTAGCAACAATAGTAAATAAAAGCATCCGAAACCATAAAAGGGACATGTGAAATAATTCTTGAAAGACTGGTTGTGCAGTGTTAATTTTCACTGTGCCCGAGCTACACTCGGGATGAGCCAGAATGGAACATTACGCTTGCCCGAGTCCAGCTCGGGATAAGCCGGGAAGGGGTTAAAGCCATTCAGACCACAGCACAACAGCCCGGGATCCTTAACTAATATTTACACCGGCCATGGAAGCCTTCATTCTTACAATAATTTTTGTATTTACACAACATATAACTTGTTACAAGATTAATTCAGATACTTTGTTTTAAGAACTATGCGTTCTAATTTTCTCAAGACTATACATATTAAGCATTCTAAGTCTAGAATCATACTCTAAATTAGAGAATTCATTCACTAACCTTGTAACTTTTGAGCAAATGTAGCATATTATGAAAGAGTTACAAAACTTAATAAATATGCATTATGATATAGTAAAAGTTTAATAATGTACTTTTATAAAATATTAATACTTAAAATGAAAAACTTTTTCCCCTGGTGGGCCGAAACTATTATTTTGTCATTGGTGTCCCCACTTCACCCCAGAAGCAGTTCAGGTGAAAATGAATATCTAATGTTTTGGAAAGTATTTAGTGCGCTTAATTTATTTGGTTACGGTATTTTTTAATTCTTTTATCAAATTTCAAACAGTAATAAGTAAAGAACATTGTTATATCTTTTTTAAAAAATAATGATTTAGATTGAAAGATATTTAGGTGCATGTAAACATTATTAGTGTTTTATTGAAGTTGTATCTAAATTTTAAAACTTACAAGAACAAATTTCTAGCTGTAAATAATTGCTCTTTATGTGAAATGGAGAAAGTGACTTCTTTCCCCATGAGGAAAATGTGCGTTGGTAATCGCAATATACACTATCAATTTTGAAGTTTAAAAAGTTCTACACCAATGACACTCAATCTGCCGCCTATAGGTCACATGCGACCTATTGAATAATCCTCCAAATGAAAGCTGATATCATTTTGAAAGAAAAGGCATATGAAGGTGAAGTCTGACAGCGGATAGCGAGGTTCTGGGCCCGAATCCCTTCTCGGGCGTGGATATACTTTCTCTCTGCTATCCTGGTTCTTTTTTTATATGAATTTGTTGTTGTGCTGAGAATGGTTGCCGATGGAAGTCAAACTTCTCACCAAATTACGGTACAATTGGAAAAGTGAAGCAGCGCAACCCAAATCGTTAGCATAGCTGGCACAAGACAAGAACAACAACAGTCATACGAAGAATAAAATTAAGCGCAAAATTTATGTAAAATGGCGTACAAAAGCGCAATTTACATCAAAGTATAGTATTTACAGGGTAACTCGAAACTCCTCAACTGCAAACCAAAAATAGGTGGAAAGTTGGGGTGCGCTGCCTCCCTTTTCCAACTACCGTAATTTGGAGGAAGTCCGACACACATACCGTAAGGACCTGTTTATAGGGTAGGCAACGATTTACAGCACAATAACACATTCATTCGTACAAAGGAATGACAGGAGAGAGAAATTACTTCCATGTCCGAACCGGGAATACCTCCCCCCCCCCCACCATACGTTGTTAAACTCCAAAATAAGCTCTATTACCACAGTGTGGTAATAGAGTTTATTTAAATTGACTTCATGTTTCATTGTGCCCCAACTGACCTCACTTGAAATCTCATTTTAAACACCAAATATCATTCACTAAACTAGGACCAGCCTTATCAAGCAATTTTCAGAACATATTGTGGTGCAAAAAGAAAGCCATCAATTCATTTTTTCTGAAAAACTGGAAGATTTAAAGATTTGCTTATCTTTGTTTCGAGTTTACAACTAAACAAACCCCAAACACAGCAAAATTTGGGAAAAAAGAAAAAACTCAGTAAAAATCTGTGCCTCTGATCACGTTAGATTTTTTGAATTGTAAATTTTACCTGCTTTTTGAATAAAGTAGACAATAGTTCTTAAAGCATCGGTACAGTACGACGTTTCCATAAACATTAGTAAAAGTATAGGAAACCCTTTTACTCTCCTTAAATTTTCTTGTCTCTGTAAAATATTTTCGAAACTCTTTTGTTTATTTTCTCTTTTGTTATATTGCCGCTGTAGCCCATGAAGTCTAAAATGATACTGTGGTTTTAAGTTTCGTCACTTACGTAAAGGCCCGGTTTCCTAGGAGTGAAATTGTCGACCAGCCCTTAAGGCCCGGTTTCCTAGAATCGTCGCTGACGCCGGGCGCGACGCACGCTGGAATGAGAACCAGTTTGATTGGAGCGTGGCGTGAAGCGACATCAATCTGCGGCTCAGGCGCATGCGCAGAAGGCGGCGGCGTCTGTCGCCTCGCCAGAGATCGACGATTTCACTCCTAGGAAACCGGGCTTTTAAAGTTTGCGCACTTGACGTTAGCGTTGCTGTATACAAACTGGCACCGTTTTGTTTTCTTCAATATCAAACCCTTAATTAATTGGTGAATATTTGACTAAAATCACCAATTCTAAATTAAATTTCAAAATACTAACTTATTTCATTTTTTACATCAGCCGACGCATGAATCGGGCATTAATAATATGTAAATTAGAAGGAAAGTAGAAAATGATGCAGATTAAACAATTTAAATTTTTAAATGTGTCACCATAACTTTACTAATAAACTATCATTTTACTTGTAAAGTATCATTTTCCTCACTTTTTGAAGATAATTAAGGGGGGGGGGGGAATACGCTCTCTTAAAAAGTATATTTGCAATGGATTTTTTTTTTCTTTTGTTCTGAAAGAACTAGTCGCCTAGATATTTGTTCGCCCGGATCACCAAGGGGGGACGAATTTGTCAATACTTGGTTATACATTTTAAAGTGCTTATTAAAGGGATGCATAATAATAATACCTTTCGCCCCAAAAAACATACGTAGCAGAAAAATCGTTAATGAAGCACAATAATTGATATCATTGCTTTTTTTCTGTGCTTTATTAATGTTGTTTTTAAATTTCAGAGTAATTTCGAAAGCATGCAAAAATGTTTGTAAAAATAATGTTACTACAAGTACTTATTAGTTTCATACTTCTTTTGATAATGCATTAAGTTTCTCATACGTATTATCTTCAAAGTGCAGTCAAAACACCTTAAGACTTGAAATGAAGAATAAGATTATCAAGCATCTTGCATGTTATATCGACGACCTTTTTTGAAATTGGAGTGATTTAGCTCTAAGGTCTGATCACATTGATTATTGTTTCTATGTTACCAAATTAACAAACTATTTAACAATAAACAAAACATTAAAACTTCAACTTATCCATAAAGTAGCTCTGAAGTGCAGCTTTTTTCCCTTTTTGTTTTCTTACGTCATTAATTAATGTGCTTAAACATACTGTCTAAAAAATTTTCGCGAGACCTCCGTCGAATCTACGCACGCGCCAAGTTTCTTCTGACTCTCTCGAAATAGGGGGGAAAATTCAACGAGGAAGTAGCAAGCGAACAGAAACTGAAGGCATTGGGAAGTGCGCATCCTAAACCTATCTCCCCTTTTTCAAATGGAAGCGTTCGTGGCTGCCAGGCGCACAATACGCAATCAGACAGTATATATTATTATTGCTGTTAATTGTTTATTTACTCATTTATATATTTTTCTTCTTTTCGTTTCTTAGCATTTTTTCGAGAGAAATTTTACATTCAATATTTGCACCTTATACTTTGCTAGATTCCTGATTCAACATTTATAGTATGTCAAAGTACTCAACCCAACGGCATTTTAAAGAGAGTGAAGAGCTTCCAGACATTATTCGCGACTCAGAATATTTAATCCTGACTACTTTAGTTTACACTAGCTGCAAGCGGCTGTGTTGTGTGTGTGGATACACAATTCCCTTTTTAGCCCCCCCCCCCTTTTTATAGCCTAAAAATGCCTGCCGCTTTGGGTTACTTTAATAAACTTGATGGCGGTATGAAAATTATTTCAATCAATATCAATATTACGGTTTGTCTATCTTTCTTCTATTCTTTTATGTCTATATGGGTTATTTTCTCAATTCGTTAACTTTTGTGTCCTTCATCCATATCTTCCAATTAAACACCTATTTTCATTATCTAATGCTATGTTCTATTCAAGATGCTCACAAAGAGTAATGACAACGTGCATTGGCATTATTTTGCACTTAAATTATATATTAAAAAAATAATATATAGGCGAAATGTCATTTCCGTCCCCTGTCCCCACACACATTTGTCAACTTAAAAAAAAATTACTATTCGAAGAAACATTTTAAAAAATTAATACATATGCATTATGATAGAGTACAAGTGTATACTTCATTGTACCATGTAAGCATTCGTTATTATATTTACATATTTTGATAGAGAGCTCAATTTATACGTGTCCCCAGGTTTTGAAAAAAAATTCCCCCAATTAGAAAAACCTTCAATAAAATTCTATAAATGGTGCTAGTTGGCAATAAAATAGCTCAAAATGTTTAAGAACATTCTTCTCAGCAGAAAAAATATGCTTTAAACGAAGTTTACACATCTTTTAGGGTGTGTGAGGCTTGTTTTATCTTAAAAATTCTATGAGTGACTTTATTCAATGTAATTTCCGTCCCCCTGGTTATCTTCCAGAAAGATTAAATTAAATTAAAAAAAATTCCACTGCGAATGTGTTCTTACGAACACCTTTTAGGTATTCAACAGTTAAATTAAAGATATGAAAAACTTTTCACACTGTTTTCGAAAACCCACTGTTTTGTCATTTCCGTCCCCACTTACGAAGTGGTTTCGGGAGAGTGACATTTTAATGGATTTTAAAAATTTTAATGCTCGTTATTTATATTGTGTTATTTTTTAATACTTTTAGCAATTTCAAATGACAATAAGTTAGGCACATTGTTCAATCTTTAAAATTCATAATAATTTAGATCGAATGATATTTAGTTGTATGGAAGTTATTAGTTGTTTAATTAGTTAAATCTAAATTTTAAAACTTATAAGAATAAAATTTTATAAATTTAACTATTCTAATCAATATTTTAAAAGTAGTTTAGAATATTTTGTGTTTCAAAGTGTTTTTCTCTCACTGAATAGAACAAAATTAAGCATTTAAAAATAAATCCAAACGTTAATTGTATTTTATTTCCACAAATTTTATCATGGTAAGTTTTCTACACAATTTTGTTTCTCTTCTATTCTAGGAACAGTCTGTAACATTTACATTATTGTTTAGTTATGGTTAACAATTCAAGTATAAATTAGAAATTTTATTTTTTATATTTGAATTTTGTTTATTTATTTTTTCAAACTGTTAGTTGTTAAATTATTATATTCTTTGGGTAAAGTTCAAATGATATAATGGAGATGAAAAAAGTAGTTTAGAATATTTTGAACTCCAAAATAGTTTTTATCTACGGAACAGATCAACATTAAAGGAAAATATTTTTCAAAAGTAAATTTTTAAAATCTTAATTAAATTTTTCCTTGTTAGTTATCATATAATTCTGTTTTCTTTTTGTATTCTTAGAATAATTTAGAACAAATTCATTTTTTTTTGCTAACTTATGACTTAAAATACTTATATAATAATAATTATTTGTTCTATTTTGTAATTATGTTTACTTTTATGTTAAATTGCGTTAAGCATTAAAAGTAAGGCTCTTCACCGTCACACAGACTGATATAAAGCGAGTTGAAACCCTACTACCAAAAAAACTGAAGTCAATTCCAAATATCATGAAGCTTCATCAGTTGGTTTGGCATGAAAATAACAAATCAGTGTTAAGTTTACGCATGCTAACTTGCGTTTCTTGCGAAACCGATCTTTCTTGTACTCATTATACTTCGAGTCCGCCTACAGTTAATATTTTATAGACTAAATCAAATTAAATGTAAAACAGACAAATTAAAAAATAAAGGAACTTGTAACTCTTTGCAGTAAAAAAAAAAAAGTTGGTATTGTAAAAGTTTAAAATTCCAACGAAAAATACTACTATTTCTTTAAAAAATTAGATTTAATCTGTTTTGTTTGTAAATAATGTAAAAAAAATATATATGAAGCAATATTCTAAATGGTGTATTTTGTTTTCTATGTCATTATTTATCAATTGAATAAGGTTTTAAAAATATTTCTTGAGTTAGGGAAGTGTTTAAGCCGGGAAATGGTAATTACACTTTTTACATTAAACTGAAACTTAAAACTGTCATTAAAATTTTATTTTTAATTTTTTTTCGTTGCTGAGCACTGATTTATGATTGTAAATGAGTTGTCTTTAAACAAATATTAACAATTATTAATTAATTATTAGTTGAATTTTTCCTACTTGGCATTGGCAAAAGTTAACGTGTTGAGAAAATCACCCATATCTGTATCTTAATATTTATAGCACATATGATCCAGATCAATACATATAATAAAATAAGATATTTGTGCGTGGGGCATGGGGCATGCATTCCGGGAAAACGAGTCGAATGATTTTTGAATGTGTGAATCCATTTCCCCATCCAATTCTCATTTTACCTTTAAAATGATGGTTAAAATTTGCCATGCACCTTAAAGTTAATATGAGTTTGTTTTCTGAAATAATATCTTGAGAAATGTGTTCGAATAACTTTTAACTTTGGATATTTTTACCTGTTATTATTTAACTTATCTGTTAAGTTTCCTGTTGTTCTCTCCTGTTATAAACCTCTGATTATTTTTACCTGTTCGTGTTAAAAATGTTTTCTTATTCAAAATAATAGTAACAATAACAATAATAATAGTAATAATAATAAGAAGAGCAATGATATGTTGTACGATATTTTTAAAGTTAATTTTGCAATTACTACCCATAATTTTCAAAAGACTTATTTAGTAACGTATAATACAATTATTACAAATATTTTGTTTTTTGAAAATAATTGTAAGCAATTAATAATAATGAAATGTCTTACAACAACAGTTCTTCAAAACCTTCTAAAGAAGGTTTTTTTTTTCTAAAAAAAAAAAAAAAAGATAAAGATAAAAATAAATAAATAAATAAGTAAATTAAATAATATAAGATATTTTATCAGGATTTTCTTTCTTTTTTTTACACATATTTATCTGCATGTGGTACAAAAGAGGTAAAAAAAAGCTTGTATTTAATTCAGAGGAATTTAATTCAAAATTGAGCTTCAATTTCAATTTTTCCCCACTGCTGTTTCAATTCCCCGTAAAGTTCAAAACTAAAATTCAGGAACTCACGCGCTGTTATAGGAATGTTTGACTGAATATTTGTAAATAAGAGAAAGATAAGCTCATCAATTTGTATAACAAACGATTTACTTTGCAAAAGTGCCGCCGCATTTGAAGTGACGTCAGAAGACGCAGAGGTCACATGAGCTGCTTCAAACCAATAGATGCCAAAGAGAGCTCGCTTTATTTATTTATTTTTTCGAAATACTTTCCCGAAGTAGGGGAAAGATCGGTAATGTTTCCATCCGAAAAATAATAACTCCTGCATCTAACAGAGTTCAATTAATTTCACTTTCTTCATTTCGGCTGAAACATCAATAACAGAAGTCATTCAGACTCCCTCAGTCTATTTTGATCCATTAACCTTTTCAAGAAGATACCTCTACTTCAAAAAATTTGTTTAGAAAGAAGGTAAGATAATATTTGCTTTAAAGTAACATTGCCGTTTTTCAATCACTCTATAATTTTAAATTGGTTTAGGAAATTACAGTGCACGAAGAAAAAACAATGTATTTTGTAATAAAACTTGCACTGAAAAAAATTTATAAAATTTGTTAGTAAATTTGTGCCTTCAAAAAAGGTGGAAATGTTTCACTTTTATTTTTCATGGGACAAAGTGAAAAACAAAATATTTTTCCAATGAAATATTTTGTACTTAATTATCAATTTTTTTGATCAAATGAATGAGTGAATAAAAGAATGAATGAATAAATAAATAGATTATCAAAAGAGCTATTTGAAAAACTTCAACTAAAAACCAGTTCTTTCCCCACTAATCTAGTATTCATTCCGAAATCTAGTAATGCATACTGTAGACTGAAAAAAAAAGTCAATAATTATATATTGAAATATTTTGCTGCAATTTAATGGTTAAATACCCCTGCAAGTGTAAAACTAGAATTTATTAAGCTATTTGTATGCCTTTAAAGTGCTTCCCGTTAATAAAATTGTACTCCTCTGCGAGGAGAAGGCAATTAAATCATTTTTTTAAAATCGGTGATTTATTCCTTAAAACGTTAAGATTTGCAACCATACTTGGCGGTATACATTTTTTTTTTCGGTAATCAAAGTGTTTGCTGGAAATACTAAGTTTTTACGGATATAAAAGAGCTGCACGTGATGTACCGGATCTATTTTTTCTTTTTGGATTCGTGCCATTTCGTGTCAGACTAGCAGACATACGGAGAGGAAAAAAACTCTTTTATTTTATGTTTTACAGCATGCGGTGCTATATATTCCGTATGGAAAAAAAAAATCTGCTAACGTCGATAATGGACAGGTTTCAACTGATTAAAGTTGCTGGGCATGACAGTTAATAAATCTTTAACTCAGTTCTGAATAACTTTTAAGATTTTTGAGGCATTATTTTTTTCGAAAATATGTTCTTTGAAAGTATATAAACAAAATTATTTCTTTTCATAAATCATGATATTTTATTGATGAACTTAATTTACTTTTAACGTAAGAAAGAACGCATGTGACAGCGGTATTATAAGCTATTCCGTGAAGTGTGAAGAATTGTTACTTAGAGAAACATTTTGTTAAATGAGGATTGTATTACATTGGCGTTTGTTTGAGAGATGAGTTGCTTTAAAAATTTTGTTAAACCTTTAAGGGTCTTACTCTCTGAAGTAAAATATTATGAAGTGAAAAAAAAATTATAAGAAAGAAAGAAAAG
The DNA here is from genome assembly GCA_038373865.1 of Uloborus plumipes. Classification (NCBI taxonomy): domain Eukaryota; kingdom Metazoa; phylum Arthropoda; class Arachnida; order Araneae; family Uloboridae; genus Uloborus; species Uloborus plumipes. The sequence goes on from JAXGGA010000134.1 coordinate 270,415, forward strand.
AAACGTACATTTTTTTAATAATAACTTTTTTTTTTGGTAGTATTGCTGTTCTAATGTCTCAATGTTATTAAAAAAAAAAAAAGATAGTTTATAAATTATTTGCATTCGATAATTTATAAAACAAACGTGAACTTTAGGCAAGTTCAAGTTTATTAAAACGTTAAATATAAAAATAATGGAAGAACTGTTTTCAACAAAAATAGAGCACATATGCGTCTAAAGAGCTTTTCACAACATTTTTAGATTCACGGACATGCAAAACCTTTTGAAAACAGTTCGCGGATCAGTGAAATTGTATTTTTATGCAAAACAATAAAAATAATAACAAAACCTTTAGGTCAAGGAACTCTAAAAACTTATGGAACGAAAGTCTAATTTTTATTTAAAAAAACTAATAATAAAATAAAATAAATAAATAAATAAACCTTTACTCAGCATTAAAGAACTATCGCAAAAATATTTAACTGTTTAGCTAAGTTATTGTTGCAACAATTATACATAAGTAAACAAACCATTGAGAAAAACCATATAAAAGAAAGATTTACTACAAAATTCATGTAAAAAATGTCGTATTATAGGCTATAATTATTATCATCTTTTTTTTTTTCCTTTCCTTTCCTCTCCAGCTTCTTTTCCTCTCTCACTCTCTTTGAATAAAGATTTTTTTTTTTTAACGTGAACAAGCAAAACTTTCTGAGGACAGGTCAAATTCTTTTGCGGACAGGTGTCTGTCCATCAGACTACGGATTGAGCTGGCCATTGGCTAACTTAAACTTTTGGTATACTACATGAATAATAACAAGTTACTTCCAAAAGAAAACGTATGATCCTCATGTTTATATTCAGCATTAACCTTTTTAACTTAGGGGGAAAGTGGAGAGGGGTAAGAGATTGGGTGACACCACAAATTACAGCCCGGGTGTGGTCTCATAATGTTCCTAACGAGGTTAAGCGATAAGCTGTCCTCGAAATTACATTGCTACGTAGACTACCATCAGCAATTAATTCATCTATCTCCGGAACTTTTTCTCTATAGGTATCTAACAGTTTTTCTTTAAATTGCTTTTGCTTAGCATTCGCTCGTGATGGTATTGCTCAGGTAGCTGAACTTAGTCATCCCTGAAAACTATTTTTGTTTAGGAATCAGGGAACTCAGCTAAGATAAAATCAGTCGAAAATGAAAACGAGAGAGAAAAGCAGTTGCTTTTAAAACTTTGTTTTAAAGTATTACTAAATGTATTTTTAATGCTTTGGATTGTTGAACTAAGATTCTTTTCTCGCTCTTTAACATTAATTGCGGATAATTTAGTTATGATACCTTAAAAAAAAGTCAATTACTACAAATGTTAAGTTTACTTTGAAAGAATTTATTTGAGAATACTGTTTTTAACTAAAAGATAAGAGCAGAAAAATATTAAGGGTATGCATCCATCCAGAATTGTCTCAAACGAAGATGCATCATATCAGAGCCAACCTCTTTACCTCTTCCTGAAATCAAGCCTAAACAAAGAACTGAAATGATTAGATCAAAAGTTGAATTCTTTTGTGTTTGGACAGTGTTCATACCGCATCGAAAATTCTCACCCTTAATCAATCGAAAACAAAAGTAATCCAAGGGAAAAATTCAAGGTGAAAGTATCAATACTATATCACACTTCGGAGTAGCTGTAAGGTTCACGCATCGTGGATTTGCATCCGGTTCATTTAATGAAATAAAAACTTTCCCTCTTGAAACCTCTAGTGCAACTCAAAAAGTGCTTTGGAAAAGAGCAATTCTCTGTTGATGTAAGTACATTTTTAGCATAGTTGAAATCAGGTTAATTTCTCTTTTATATTTTGTCATTATTCTGTGAGAAATCCTCTTCGGTAAAGTAAATTTTTATCCTACTTTGCTTTTTTTATGCCATTTATATTTTATTTGAACTAGTTTAAGTTTTTTCTGTTTAAAATAGATAATTTACTTACTATTTGTGTGTGCTTTTGTGAAGCTTTCTTTCACTCATTTATTAAATATTTTTTATTTTAAAAACCGGGTATATCAGGTACAAAGTAATAATTAAAAGTCAGACAAATACCATCTTTCATAAAGAACATTGTACTGTGAAGCATCTTCACAACGTTTCATCGCAATATTTATTTATGAAGTATTCGATTTTTTTACTCTATTTGTACGGCGTGCCCCCATTTAACCGTTAGACCTGGATGCATACTAGCGGTAGCAAAAAGCTTAGCTATCAGTAGGTCAAAACATGTTACTGTGTTAAGGTATTAAATGATTAAATTGAAAAAAAAGAAATCGGGAATATATACGCAATTTTTTTTATAGCCCCGAAGTCCCCTAAATTACATTTAGAGAAATCACAAGAATAAAGAAGCAAATATTAGTACAAAAATATTGAAATAATTACTACCAAAAGTTGAGATATCAAGACTCTAAGTGATCGTGCAGAAAATGAGATGAGAACATCGTCCTACCGGAAGAACGTTGATTATAGTAATTATTGAAGCAAAAAAAGAGGGAGGGAAAGAACCAGAATATAGTTACTCTTTGCATTCCTATTGAAAAATGAAAGGAAAAGTTATAATACGTAAAACTGGTAAAACCACGTGAAAGCTTCGGCAATTCAAGAATACGAAATAAATTTATTGAGCCGCTATATGGCCCCTGAAAATTAAGAGTGTAGAGTGGTATAAGTCACAAAACGCTGCGTTTTATATCTTGGTGAATATTAGTCGAACTAATGTGTACTTTTTCGTGGTCGATTATTTCTCCCCAAATATAACTTCGAAAATCTAGGAACAGTGCAAAAACTCACATTTCGTATTTTTTCACTTCCCCTCTAGTGAAAAAATTTTAGATGACGTGATTGCACTCATGAGCTATTAATACACCTATTTTTCGGCAAAAATGAATAAGTTATGAAACAAAATGATAACATTGCGTTTACAAATGCACTCTAACGAAAAATCAGTTACTTTCCGAGAAAATAAATGGGTACACTGTAAAAAATGAATGTTGTTTTTACAGAATAATGCAGCTAATTTTATAGCAATAAACTGTAAAAATTGCTAATTTTGCAGTAATAATCTATAACATTCCTAATTTTACAGTAATAAACTGTAAAATTGCTAGTTTTGCAGTTTATTACTGTACATTTTACAGTTCTAAACTGGAACCTCTGCTGCCGATATTATACTGTAAAAAGAACGTTTTATTTTTTGCAGTGTAGCTGGTGTACCTAAATTCTATCAATAATATATGTGACAAAAATGCGGAAAATCCTGAAATTAAGCTGAAATCGGGAAGAATTTAAAAAGCTTTTTAATAAATGTCACTGATTTTTCTGGAATAAATGAGTAACTTAGTAAATAGAAAAGAAATAAATAAACGATTAGCTTGTGGTAACAGTGTGACTCCTTCCTGAATTAAAAGAACGGCATCTAGAGTATTCAAGCAAATGTGATCGAAGATAAGGCAGACTTGTGAGCAAATGCCGAGCAGCTTATTTGCCTACAGTTTTTGCGAAGCTATAGTATCCAGAGACTGCATTGCGCCGTCGTTGGGTATTAGTCAATCCAAAAGGGCCGGAGCAGACTTGTAGGCGAAACACCTAATAAAAAAGATAAGCATATTTTCACATTAGTGCCTACAAATATTTTACACAGCATTGAGAATTCTGTGACCATACAACTTGTAGCAACTTAGGAAACTTTTTGCGAATATACTTATTTTCACAAGAAACTGGCATAAACCCGTAAAACCATTAACGTTAAATGAAAATAATCTGTAATGTTTAGAAATATTGAACCTACGATTATAAAAAAGCTTTAGAAATATTTTTAATCAATTGTTAGTGAATAAAATATATAAAGTTCATTCGTGCGTAAACTCATCGGCTGAAATTTGAATAATGTGTTTGTTACTTATCTATTTACTGTTGGAGACCAGTGATCTTTATCCAAATTACTGTAATTTTGTTCTAGGAAGAAAATGAGTATCAAAACAATAGGCTGCTTGATTGAGTACTTGCAATGTATCTTATACAGTACGAGCAAGAAAGTTAGAAAAGGCTGTTTTTCCCTGATGGCATTTTATATATAAAAATGCGCAAAAATGGCAACGTAATAAAAACGGTTCAGAACTAAAGACATAATGTAATCCAGCGTTTCCTTACCAGGGTTCAACAGAAGGGCAATTCCATGAAAGTGTGGAAAATCGTTGAAAAAATTAAATTAAACTAGTGTGATTAATTTGCATATTTTTCGATTTAAAAGGGTTGAAAGTGTCTTATGCAAAATAAGTTTCCGTCTAGAACCTAGTTTTTTAGTTTTGGCAGCACTTTGAAGTTGGCATTAGAATGTTTTATTCTTGGTGAAGCAAATGGTCAAACTTTCAACGTCGGTAAGTTTCACTTTTTTTCTTTAGATAACTGTTGCAATGAAATATTAATGATTATTACACTTTAAATTAATATTCTGAATTGCTGAAGTAAGTGTTGTTACCTAAATTAAGTGATTTATGTATATTTAAAAAAAGCACTATGCTATGTAGCGTAAGTTACCAAAAACATGTTAATGTTTTTTATGTGAATAAAGAAAGAGCAATACAATATTAGTAATGTTATATTTTCTATCTTATAAGTGTGTATCAAATAAATAATGATAGTTTTCTTTCAAATACTGTTAATTTTATTCTTTGTGCCACAGTCAAAATGCGTAACGTAAGTTACTGGCATATGCACGTAACGTAAGTTACCCAAATAAAATTTAAATGCTTGCGTTTAGAAATAAAGTACATTGTGGAATAAACTTATGTGGTTAGTAGGAGTAATTTATTCGAACCTTCTTTTATCGTTATGTATTTACTTTATTATATTAAATTAATCATATTTCTTAAAATGTCTTTGTTTGCTAATAAGCTTACAATACACTTCTATAATAAATTATATGTTTCTTTTTGGCTTTTGAGACATTAATTCTCTCTAAACAATATCACTGCATTCAAAATATTTAGGAGTAATGTACTATAAATTATTCAAAAATGACTTCTGTTATGTTTTAAAGTTATCAAATATGTTTTGGAAAACACAAACACAAAAATATTTTATCTCTTACAGGTGAAATATATTTTAGTCTGCATTAAATGCCACTGAACTCTGCAGAACATATGCGCTGTTAAAGGGGTATGAGAAAAGTCATGTGGATATTACAGATTTGTGAATAAAAGTCCCTCTTGATGGTATTGAAATATGTTAGAAAAGCAAAATTTATCAAAATTACTTTCTGAAGATCCGCACATTGACAATGACTATTTAAGAACTAGAAATTAACAAACTGTGGGGTTTCGTTTAGTTAAGTATTTTAAGGAACAAGAAGAAAAAACAGAGATAAAAGCCGGTGAATGATGGTGTGTGGTGAAGTACGAAAATACATTGTATCCTTGAATTGTGACGATTATTGAAGAAAACGAGTTTAAAATATAAGTAATGGCTGCTGTTGGAACCAATTAGAAATGGCCAGAAACGCAGATGAAATTTATTACAAGAAAGAAAACATAATACGAAAAATTGAATTACCTGAACTTGTTAAAAACAGCGGCTATGATGGATTTAAGTCTTATGTTATGTAATATGTTTGATTGGTCATTGAGTTTGGTATTAAATTTCTGTGAATTTAACTTATAATTGTTATTTTACAATATCTTGATCTAAACTGGACTGGAATTTTCATTCTTTATTTATTGTAATAAAAATATGCTAATAAGTGAACTTTGTAACGTAAGTTACTGTAACGTAAGTTACTCAGTTAAAAATTCCCATAAATTTCAATTTTTTAACTACATTTTTAAATTTGTGAAAATAATTTCTTAAAACTATCCAAAAAAAAGATAAATTATGATTCAAACTAAAAACAATTGTGAAAGAGCAGAGATTTGCCTTAGAACGAACTGTCACGTTATTGCATTCCCTTTTTGTGTAACATAAGTTACTGCCTTATTTTTGGCTGCTAAATTTTGAAAAATTTAAATGCAGCAAATATTTTTGTATTTTTATTATGCTTTTGACTGTCATTTTCATGGATAACTTTCGTACAAGGTTTGTATAACAATATTTGCTCTCACTGAGGTGCTAAATGCAAAAGGGTTGGTCAAAATGTAACGTAAGTCACCGTGGAATTGCCCAGAAGCATGACTTCCCGCAAAACATTGTTATGGGCAGGGCCGCCGCTACCAGAGATGGGGCCCGGTACCAATTTTAATGCCGGGCCACCCATGCACCTCCCTCCAATTGCATATTTTTATGCCGTCGTTTCAGCACATTTGCAATTTAAAAAAAAAAAAAAAAATGGAGAAAAATATTTTTTTCCGGAAAACAAAAATATTTTTAGTTACGAAAGTGTGCATCTGATTTTATTTTCACGTTATTTGTATCGCCAGATGATTTTAATATATATTTTTTTACACGAAACGACAAGTTTGAAAACAGAAAAACACAAATTTTGACGTTTGGTTCGACAAACTTCAAAATTAATGGTTTGAAATCGAATTCACAAGTAATATTGCATTGTTTATTTGTTTATAACTAAATTTCTAAATTTTAATTTAAATTTAAAAACTGTAACTCGAAGTTTTTGTAAAAATATATTTTTAAATACAGTATATGGATTCGGAAAAAGTTGGATAACTTTTCATGTCTGAGATAAGTGTCCCCGCGTTACTTGATTCTTGTTCTTAAAGTGCAAGAGACATTTGTCAATGACAGTTTAGACTTGGTTTTACGTTTGACGAGTTTCTGTAGCTTTTGGAAAGCTGTGCATTTTCCTTTGCACAAGCGTGTTTCATTCATTTGTGTTTGTACTAGCAATTGTTTCATATTGAGAATCGGCAATGGAAAGCGATATTTTTTTTTTTGAAAAACAGCTTTGTTTTTTTTTTTTTTGATGAAATTATTAACACTATTACTGAAAAAACATGTTCATAACTCCGTTCATTCAAAGCTCCGGGCCCCGGTACTAGAGGTCCAGTATCCCCCCTCAAACAGCGGCTCTGGTTATGGGTTCTGCAAGAACTCTAATCTTGATTGTACAAGATCGCGTTAAAGTAAAAATACACTGCAAAAATGAATGTTGTTTTTACAGTATAATGCAGCTAATTTTATTGTAATTAACTCTAAAATTGCTAATTTTACAGTAATAAACAGTAAAATTGCTAGTTTTACAGTAATAAAACGTAAAATAGCTGGTTTTACAGTTTTATACTGTGTTTTACAGTTTTAAACGGGAACCTCTGCTGCCAGTCATATACTGTAAAAACAATATTTTATTTTTTGCAGTGCAACAAGTCATAAAAACAGAAAAAAAATTAAAAATTGCTAATTTTACAATAATAAACTGAAAAATTGCTAATTTTACAGTTTATTACCGTGCATTTTACAGTTTTAAACTGGAACCTCTGCTGTATTATTCTGTTTCAACAGTATAATACAGCTAAATTTTACGGCAATAAACTGTAAAAATTTTAACTTTACAGTAAGAAACTAAAATTGCTAGTTTTACAGTTTATTACTGTGCATTTAACAGTTTTAAATTGGAACCTCGGCTGCCAGTATTATACTGTAAAACCAACAGTTCATTTTTTGCAGTGTACAACTATTATTAACTTAAATTGGGGCAAACAATGTAGTGACCTTTTGTTTTGGTATCCTATAAAGCACCAAAGGGAAAAGGAATGCAAGTGTCGAAGTGAGAAATTTGGAGCTAAGTAGTATAAAATAACAAGAGAAACTATTTGTTTTGAGGCACAATATAGCTTTGGTAGGTGCTTTTATATGGCATGGTATAGAAAACTTTTCCATAAACAAAAGCCTGTTTGAACGTTGTACACGATTTTCTTAGCACTTTCATAAGACCACTTACATCCGATTGGGCAATTCCATGCATGTGTGGAAAAGCATTGAAAAAATTAAACTCAAGCAATGTGAAGTAATTAAATACCTTTGTGCTATTGATATAGAGAAAATTACAACATTAAGGAGGCACAAATACGCAGGGATACTGCAGACACGTGTTTCTGTGTTACAAGGAACGCCTTTTTCAATGCAAAAAAAATTTGAGCTTATGGATGCAGAGACATCCGACAAAAGCAACGGGAACAGAAGCGAACAGCTTAAAAAGCAAACAAAGCGGATTACCCGAACACCAATAAAAAAATTTAAGCCAAAAAAGATCCAATGGGAAAATAAAGATTGAACCGAAGCTTTCTATCAGGTACGAAATGGAAAGAAAGAATTCGATTGGCGACACGATAAGCCAAAATGCTAACATAATAATAATAATAATAATAATAATAATAATAATAATAATAATAATAATAATAATAATAAACACCAAGCTAAAACTGTTTACCACAAGAACAGAATGAAAGAAAGCGAATCGGTAAACGAAGAAAACAAAAAGGAAAATAAAGACAAGTAGAAAATAGGAAAAAAAAGCAACAACTGAATAAGTCTATTATTGCGCAACATTGTTGGGAAAAGAATCATTCTTTCGATTTTAATTCTTTTCAAATTGTCCAAAAATGCCCCAACCCATCGGATCTTGATTTTTGGGAATCGCTCCATATTTTGAAAAACATTTCTGACTTAGTTACAGGGCCGCGCCAAGCCTGATCGGCGCCCTCGTGCAAATGTCTTCTGAGCGCCTTATGCAGTAGCGTTCGATAGTTATCACCAGCAGTGATGTTTTATAGACAAATATAATTTAGAAAAAATAAATTTCGCGTATAATTTGTTTTTAAAGAAAAAGAAAAAAGCATAAACAACTTGCGTTTTATCAAAACTGATCCGTGCTGAAATACATTTATTGAAACATACTTTTTTTTAATTTAAAAATATGGTACTGAAAGAAAAAATAACAGTACATAATATGTACAAATAATGCATGCAATATTTATTAATTTGAAAATATGGAACTTAAAACATGCATGAATGTAACTGAGGCAGCATATACATTTAATTAAATGTTCAAAGTAAATTAGAATATCAAATTTTGATATTTTCACGCAATCCCATTCAATCCAACTCCAAAGCATACAGTATGCTCCTAAAAAGTCCTTCCAAATGTAGAAAAACTCCTTTAAACATAACATTATATTTTCATTCTTTTCAAAATGATTATTCCCAATTTTCGATCTATTTTTAAAGCAGTAGGTTTTGTTAAATATCCCGAAACATCTACTTCGTTATAAGCATTAGAATATGAGGAATATTAAATTTTAGAAGCTCAAACTAAAAAAGTAGGTTTTTCAATGGTTGAATTAAAAAAAAAGTACATGACTAAAATTTCGTTTGTATCAAATTCAAATCGTTGATGTAACGCAGTCAACGAGTAAATAGTCCAACAAACAGCTATACCGTACTCTCAAAGATCGCTTTGCCTAATGATCTTTTTCTTTGAGTCTTATTTCGACGTGTATTTATTTATTAATTATTTATTTTTCTTTAAGCAAAACATGCAATGGGTGTGTGAAACTAGATCTGTGTATTCTTTTAGCATAGAAAAAGTTCTAAATGGAAAAAAAAGATCTTTTTATCTACCTATTTTTATCTCTTTTGGGAGTTGAAAAATGCGTTAAAATTAGCACATAGACAGGCCCGTTGTTTTAAAGTTGTCCTGTAAAGGATTAAAGGGTGCAAATTTTATCAGTAAACAATAAAAATCACGCCAACTTTTTGTTAATACATTGATTTCTCAAAGCCCCCCCCCCCCCCCCCCCCACGGCAGGCCTGGTTTTCGAGAATTGCAGCCAGCTCTCAATCATTTCAAACGAATATTCTATCTCAAATAACACTCCTTTATCACCGTGCCCCAAGTAGACTTCATTTTACCGTAAATAAATAATTACAAAATTAAAAAAGTGTGAAGCTGGCTAAAAGTCAATAACAATAATAATAATTACAATGAGTTTTAAAAAATCTGCACGTGCGTGAGAGCACACACCTGACTTTCTTTCTGCAAATAACTCAAAATATTGGGGGTAAAAACAAAACGACGTTTTTGACATGAGTTATACGAAACCTAGTGTCAAGTGCTTTAACACCATTGAAAATGATGCAACTATTCTGTTGTAGCCAATCTCGATGGAATAATAATTCATAAACATAATCATTTGTAAGCGGAAATGTGAAAATCTTAACATTGAAAATGAAATATTAATAACATTTAACAATTTAAGTGATTAAAAATATCGTTAAACGTTTAACTAAAAAAATATAGGAATAGCTCTGAATTTTAACTACTGCGAAAAAAAACCAGACTACTACTCGTCAAATACTACTCATAAAAAGTTTTCAGATTCACTTTAATTCCTATCGAGCATCACGTCCGGTGTTTCGCGTAGCCAAAAATCGGAGTATGACAAATATTTAATTTTGGAATACCCTGTACATTTTTGCTTCATATCTCAAAGTTATCTCGAGTTCAATAGCTCCTTTAATACACCATTGTGTTTTGGAAAAAGAAATATAGTTAAAGCAGCTCTAAATATCTCTCGAATTTGCATTTGATAAATAATTAATCACACTTTTTTGTCTGTCTAAATATGACAACAGGGCACTGATTATATTTCTGAATTGAAGTATAAAGTGGAGGATATTCCCCTTAAAATCGGAAACTGAAATCTTTCCCGGAAAACCAATAAAATCCGGATTACTAAAAAGGCATTAAATTTGATATGAAATACAAATGCATTGTTCAAAGGTCTTTTTTTTTTAATTAAAAAAACTAGTGGTTGAAGCTTGAAGCAAAGAGGAGATAATCGTGTAATTATGGTCAAATTGTTACTTTTTGAAACTTAAAAGTTTACCTAAACTGTTGTCTATAATATGTAAATATTGCGCAGAAGTAAATAACATGCAAATATGCTTACCGTATTTTTTTATGTAACATAAGCAGTCGAATCACCACGAACAATTGTTGAAATACTAAAATACATTGCACTAGAGAAAATCCTACGTACAGTATTGATTCAACGGAAGGAAGAAACAGATTGAAGAGCAGACGATTTGCTTCGACTCTTTTGCGCTTATAACCTTATAGACATGCTGAAATAGCTTACACGGCGCCTCATTCGGAAGAAAAGTGCTGATGTATGCATTAACATCTACTGTCTGACATTTTTTCGCGAGACCTCCGTCGAATCTGCGCACGAGCCAAGTCTCTTCTGACTTTTCGAAATAATGGGGAAATGCAACGAGGAAGTAGCAAGCGAACAAAAGCTGAAGGCATCGGGAAGTGCGCATCCTAAACCTATCTCCCCTTTTTCAAATGGAAGCGTTCGTGGCTGCCAGGCGCACAATATGCAAACAGACAGTAATATTTCCAGTGTAAAAGTTTAAGCTTTTGAATAGCTTGTTTAGACACCCAACAAGGCAATAATTTTTCCTTTATGGGTAGGCAGCAAGACGGATTGCTTGTCTCATTGAGCAATATAATTTCATCGCCAGAGGTCGTTTTAATGAAAAGTCCAATTTTAATTTTTTATTTGGATTTTTTTTCTTCTGTTTGGAGCTTTTTTGGTCAGCAGAGCTCGGCGCCTTTCAGGCTCTTGCGCCCCCGTGCGCCGCACGCCTTTGCACATTGGCACGGCGCGGCCCTGCTTAGTTAACGATCTCAATGCTATTCCTTATGTTTCGGCTGTTTTGGCGTCCATTTGTATAATTTTGCCTTTTCCCTTTCTAATTTATTTCTCTGTTATTGCTGGCATTTTTCCTATTTTTTACTTGTCTTTTTTTTCCTTTTTGATTTCTTCATTTACCGATTCGCTTTCTTTCATTCTGCTCTTTTTTTGTTCTTGCGGTTAACAGTTTTAGCATGGTGTTTTTTTTTTTTTTTTTAATGTTTGCCTTTTGGCTTACCGTTTCGCAAATCGAATTCTTTCTTTCCATTTCGTACCTGATAGAAATCTTCGGTTCAATCTTTATTTTCCCCTTGGATCTTTTTTGGCTTAAATTTTTTTTATTGGTGTTCGGGTAATCAATCCGCTTTGTTTGCTTTTTAAGCTGTTCGCTTCTGCTCCCGTTGCTTTTGTCGGATGTCTTTGCATCCATAAGCTCAATTTTTTTTTTGCATTGAAAAAGGCGTTCTTTGTAACGCCGAAACACGTGTCTGCAGTATCCCTGCGTATTTGTGCCTCCTTAACGTTGTAATTTTCTCTGCATCAATGTGATTGTTCTGCATATTTTTTGGTTTAAAAATGTTAGAAATTTCTTATTTATAACAATTTTTTGTCAGGAATTAAGTTTTTTAGTTTCGGCAATACTTTGAAGTTGGTATTAGAGTATTTCATTTTTAATGAAGCAAATGGCCAAACTTTCAACATTGATAAGTTTTAATTTGTTCCTTTAAATAAATGTTACAAAGGAAGATTATAGTTTATTACACTTTAAATTAATATTGTGAATTGCTGAAACAAGTGTTTTCACTTAAATTAAGTGATTTATGTCGATTTCCAAAAGGCTCTGTTCTATGTAACGTAAGTTACCAAAAACATATTAAAGTTTTTGATGTAAATAAAGAAAGGGCAATACAATGTTAACTATGTTACATTTTCTATCTTATACGTGTGTACTAAGCAAATAACAGTATTTTTCTTTTAAATATTGTTTATTAATTTTTTTGCGCTAGAATCAAAATGTGTAACGTAAGTTACCAAAGCAAAATTTAGATGCTTGAGTTTAGAAATAAAGTAAGATGTGGAATTAACCTATGTAGTTAGTAAGAATAATTTATTCAAAATCTCTTTTATTTGTGCTGTATTTACTTTCTTTTAAATTAATCACATTTATTAAAGTGTCTCTGCTTGCTTATAAGAGTATATACTCCTTTCTAAATTACATATTTCTTTTCTCCTTTTGAACTATTAATTTAGTTAAAACTATCAATGCATTCAGTACATTTAGGTGGTGATGTACTAGAAATTATTAAAAAATGACTACTATTCTATTTTAAACTTATCAAATATAATTTTCAAAACACAAGTTTAAAGAATTTTTATCACTTTCAGTGGAGTGCGGTCTGGACAGGTGGATTAGTAAAATGGGGTGTGTAAAATGCTGTATTAAAGCAAAAATGCATTGTTACTTACGCAAGTGATTTCGTTGCTGCTTCTAGACCAGAATCAAATATATTTTTCCTGTATTAGCATTAAATATAAGTAACAGTATTAAATAGTATAAAATAGTTTTGAAAAAAAAATTGAATAAATATTAGTGCACGGACGTAAGCCTTCTCTGAAGTTTGGATTTTATTCAAAGGATATCCTAAGAGCAAATCCACACTTCTACTTTTTACGTCTATTAAAACTAAACAATAAGGAACATCCTAATATTACATATTTATATATATATACATATATGAAGGGCCGGGGGGGGGGGAGATGAAAGTGTCCAAAAAGTAATTTCGAGAAAAATGAAAAACAAAGTTTGATTTTCCATTGACTCTCTTTGTAGTTAATAGAGTTTTCACGTGCATTTCGGTCAATTCTCATATTTTTCCCCTTGTTGTTCTACCAGATGATATTACTTCTTCATAGCCCCTAAATAGCTCTAATATCTCAAAATCGACGAAAAAGTGACTTTCACCTTTTTTCCCCCCTGGCCCTTCATATATATATATATATATATATATATATATACAGTGTGTCCACTCCAATCGTGGACCAATAGCTAATTTCTAAACCGTTAGAGATAAGCATATAGTTTATTTAGGAAAAAATCTCCAAATTATGAAAGGAATTTTGGGTCTATTCAATGTTTTTCAAAAAATCAAATTTTGAAAGAGTTACGAAATTTAAATTTTTATACAGCCCCCCAGTCCTATCAATCATATTTAGTAAAACATTCTTGACACTGTAACGTTTAAAACTAAAAAAAAATCACTCTTCTACCACAAAAATTGACCGAGTTATGACGTTTTGAAAAATCAAGATTTTGCATTATTTCATGACGTCATCCAGAGATCGCTTAAGGGACCGTATGCGAAATCCTTCAAAATCTTGATTTTTCAAAACGTCATAACTCGGTCAATTTTTGCGGTAGAAGAGTGATTTTTTTTTAGTTTTAAACGTTACAGTGTCAATAATGTTTTACTAAATATGATTGATAGGACTGGGCGGCTGTATAAAAATTTAAATTTTGTAACTCTTTCAAAATTTGATTTTTTGAAAAACATTGAATGGACCCAAAATTCCTTTCATAATTTGGAGATTTTTTCCTAAATAAACTATATGCTTATCTCTAACGGTTTAGAAGTTAGCTATTGGTCCACGATTGGAGTGGACACCCTGTATATATATATATATATATATATATATATATATATATTGTGTGTGGAGGGGGGATGCAAATTAAAATAAATACATAGCAAAAAATAAATCTAAAAGTATTAAATAGAGCAATTATTCTGTCGTATTATCTTCTGTCAAACAACATGTGCAGCATGGTGCTAGCCTACTAATTCGTTTTTTGTAAAGTCACCCTGAAAAGAGGAGCACGGTAATACATAAATATACTGTAAACAAAAGGCATGATTTATCTGTAGGAGTAAAAAATTCAAAACGCCTCCTCTTCCTGTTTCAAGTAATTCTGCTTAATGACTCACGGTTCTAACTTCCGCTTGAGCATTCTCTAAGACTTTTATTGTTTCTTAAGTCGATTGTGCATTTTTTTTCCTTCTGTTTTTAGGGATGTGGTTTAAGAAGCGTACGTAAGCATACGTGAAGTGAAGAAAAAATATCCTTTCCAGATTAGATTGATTTGACAGCAAGGTAAACGTTTCTTCTTATTTCTTATCTTTGTATGGAGGATATGTTCGTAGGATGCAGTTGTCATTCATTTTCATAAAAGATACCTTACGCTAGTTTTTTTTAATGATTTTTTAAATTTATGCATTTAATAAATTCAGATATTGATTTTCCCCCCTATTTTTCAAAGTTTTATATTATTGAAAAAAATCCCCATTCTTAATATTTTTATTATTATTTATTTTTTTTGTTTTATTGTTATTATTTTGCTTTTTATTATGTTCGTATGATGTAACTCATTCACACTGTGGATAATTTTTGATAGTTAGTTTTTTTAAAAAATAATTATTTGTATTATTATTATTATTATCTATTTATTTATTTATTTCTAAATTTCTGTTGCTATTGATGATACAATGATTTTTCCGAATTTTCGAATATTAATAGGAATGAAGAAATTCCCTCATTTTTTAAAATAATTATTTATTTTTTTTGGTATTGTTAATTATGTGCGTTAATGTAATTGGCATTCGTGTTCATAAAATATATCTGTACTAAGTTTTTTATAGTTATTAATAGGGATGCACCGATTAATCGGCCATAATCGGCCACTTTGCCGTTAATTGATAAGCGGCAAAATCTCGGCTACTAATCAACGTTTTTTTAAATGTTATTTTTTAAAGTATACTTTTACCGGGAACTATGATGAATAACTTTATTAACAGTAAATGAATGCAATTTTCTGCAATTCTTCTTATAACATGTAGTATGAAAGTGTACAGAGTAAAAATAAAAGAAATAGTTCATACAATGAGTAAAACTGAATGCAATATTAAAAGATAATCCTCATAGCTGATATTTATTTATTGTTAGGAATAATTAAATTCCAGAACTCTTATATTGGAATGTGAAAACATGAGTATTTCATTTTATTTATAATAAGTCAAAGCTTGCGGATCAACAAAAATATGCTTTAAACAAAATCACTTTAAGTATACCTTGAACTAGAAACTATAATGAATAAATTTATAGACAGGAAATAAATAATTTTCTGCCAACAAAAGAAAATATGTAGTACGAAAGTGTAGTGTGTAAAAGCAAAACAAATAATTTAAATAATGAAACATAAAAAATAATCCTCATGTAGTCTAAGAGCTAGTAACGTTTTACAGACATTATTTTAAGACGTCTGGCTCTTTATTATATCTTTCCCCATGCTCTACTAAGCAGCGTGCGGATTGTCTCGCGGCTGAGAGTGATTACGTTTTTTCTGCTCATCAGACTTTAACTTTTATAAATAGTGATTTTTAAACCACTTTGGGGCAATTACAAGCTTAAACCTCTCGCAAGAAAGTCATGTAACATATCTATGGAAAGATCCATTTTTTACCTTTACATTTCAAGAAATGTTAAAGGTATACCAACTTTACTTTTTCTTCAAATATTATACCATTGACACGAATTGTAGCTTAGGTGGCGTATGCAACCAGTTTACGTTGACATTTATCTATCTCCCTTTTTTCTTCATATTTTATTCTAAAAGTTAGACCTTGATTTGAACATTTACTGCTTTAACGTCTTGCTGAATGGGTAAATGAAAACAGAGGAGTGAATTGGCAATAAAATTTCTGAATATAAATGCAGTTTCATTGCATGAGCGTACAAAAAGCATTTTATGATTTTTTGAGCAAACAATGAGCTCATTTTCCTCTCCGATTAATTTATGTCATTTCCGTAAAGATAATATTGTATAGTTGTTTGACTTTACATAGAGAAATAACACTTACAAGGAGAAATAACTTTAGCTTTAAGTTGATAGTTAAAGCGGCATCGGTAAAAAAGGTGACACCTTACGCAGCAATAACTTGAAACAGGCAAATTCATATTTTGAACAAAAGAAGAAAAAAAAAAACTTTGGATAAAGCGTTTTCCTTGTTTTTTTTTAAAATTTTTTTTTAAAGGAAACCTAAGTTCGTCCATAACTCAATCCAACTTACTTTACTGTCTCAAATAGGAGTTTTATGACATGCGCCCCCATAGATCTATGGTTTCATGTTATATCAAAATCAAATGCTCAATATACAAGAAATCTATACAGGGTCTGGCATATGAACCTCCTGTATTTGGAGAGGCCGCTATGGGAGTTGTGATGGGGACATGGTGGGGACAAGTGGAATCGATAGAGAGCACTCTACGGTGCCATTTGTAGTAGTAGCAATTTCATGCCACGGTGATCATCATCATGTGTTTATGTGTTTTAGAGGAGCATATTCAAAATAATGTCGTTTTTCTAACTACTCAGTAATAATTTCACCTTCGGCTCCTATTTGCCCGACATGAGTCTGCTTCAGATAAAAAAAAATTTCATATGGAGGGGGGAGTATCAGGTGTTAATTTTCAAAATGATTATTGATTTCAAGCATTTTTACTTAAGATAAAATATAATAGAACTATTTAGAAAAAAAAAGAGTTTTCCCCCGTAGTTTACATTAATGGTTAATTATTATATGTGCTTGGTCAACCACTAGCAATTTGCAGATAATCGAAGCAACTCTATAACTAATATATTGACCTTTTTCTATAAAAAGCATTTATAATAAGGAAGAAAAACTATCAGGGCCACCGAGAGGGTATGTCAACTAAGTCGGAAACTAGGATCTGGTTTGTAATAAGAATTGTGTAAATTGGAGCAATACTTTATATATATATATATATATATATATATATATATATATATATATATATATATATATATATATATATATATATATATATATATATATATATATATATATATATATATATATATATATATACATACACTGCTCGACATTGAAAATGCAACACCAAGAAGGAGTGGTCAGAAATTGATGAAATTTGGTAAGAAGACAGAGACAGCATGGAACAATAAGTGATATTTATTTCAAAATAAATAAGCAAAATTTAGAGCGAGGACGGCGTCGGCTCAGTAAGAAGTAGGACCACCGCGGACAGCGATGCACGAAGAAACACGTCTAGGCATTGAGTCAATAAGCCTGCGGATGGTGTCTGAGGGATGGCACTCCATTCCCTTTCAACCATTTGCCGCAGTTCGTCCTCTGAACGAGGCAGTGACATGTTCTGCAAACGGCTTCCAATCACGTCCCACACATGTTCGATTGGTGACAAGTCAGGAGAGTATGGTGGCCAGGAAAGCATCTGTACACCTCGTAGAGCATGTTGGCTGATTCGAGCACTGTGAGGCCGGGCGTTATCCTGTTGAAAAATTGCATTTGGCAGACCCTGAAGGTAGGGGATTGCCACCGGCCGCAGTACATTATCTACATATCGTTGGGCCGTCATAGTGCCCCGAATACGAACTAGAGGTGATACGGAATTGTATGCAATAGCGCCCCAAACCATTATGCCACGTTGTCGCGCTGTGGGGCGTTCCACAGTTACTGCCGGATTCGATCTTTCTCCACGTCGACGCCACACACGTATGCGATGACTATCGCTGGACAAACAGAAGTGGGATTCATCTGAGAGCACTACGGTTTGCTATTCTGCCATCCACGTCGCTCTGGTCCGGCACCATTCCAAACGTTGGAGTCTGTGCTGTGAGGTCAATGGCAGTCTTCTTAGCGGGCGCCGTGATTGCGGGCCACGTGCAACCAGTCGACGGGAAATGGTTCTGGTCGACACAGGAACATCCAGGGTACCTTGCACGTGCTGCAGAATCGACGTACAAGTGATTTGCGGGTCCGCCACAGCTTGTCGGTGAATCCGTCGATCCAAGCGGTCTGACGTCAATCTGGCTGCACCTGCACCCCTCAATGTGGCTACATTTCCTCTTTTCAACCATCTCCGACACAGCCGATGCACAGTGCTTGCATCCATGTGGGTATCAGCTGCAATTTGACGTATGGACCAAGCTGCCCCTCTCAGTCCGATCACCATACCCCTTGTAAAGTCGTCTATATGCTGGAAGTGTCTTCGTTGAGGACGGCGTGGCATTTCCTCCTATCACACGTATCCTTCGAGACAAAAACCAAATTTCTCCGATTATTAGTCTGGCAGAAAAACCAACATGAACATAGCCCACTTTTCAACTTCATTCTCTTATATCTTACTTCACGTGCGTCGGAGAGCTGCGCATTTCATATCATTTGCATAACTCAGTGACGTGCGTCTACGGTAAAATTTTCATGAATTTTTGACCACTCCTTCTTGGTGTTGCATTTTCAATGTTGATATATATAATATATATATATATATATATATTGAGGTTTCGCTAAACATGGGAATTCTTCCCTCCGTTATGCGTAAAAGAGTCGGATGTGATCTGTCGCTTCCTCCACTCCTCTTGTTTTGATGAGTGAGTACTTTAGATATCATTCATCATTCTGAGGAGTAATTCTTGATGATATACTTCCGGGAAAAAAAAGAATCCTGCTTTGCCTTACTGCTATCTCTGATAAAAAGGAGGGAGAGAAAAAGAGCGATGCAATCATTTCTTTTCAATTGTATCTTATTTTGTTTTCTGTTTGATTCCAAGAAAATGAGCAGAAATAATACAGAATTGAAGGGGAAAGGATTGCTCTTTTTTTGAAAGAAAAATCAATTTAGTTACAAATAATTATCTATCTATCTATCTATCTATCTATCTATCTATCTATCTATCTATCTATCTATCTATATATATATATATATATATATATATATATATATATATATATATATATATATATATATATATATATATATATATATATATATACATACATATATACATGCATGAGAAGTGAAATAAAATTACCTATACTTAATATATTTATTATATGTTACTTCATTACACGGATGAAAATGGAGAGTTTATTAATACCACTTTAAACCATTTTTTTCCCTTTAGCATTGTGCGATAATTTTGAACCTAGCAAGTATTTTGAAATATATATATATATATATATATATATATATATTTGTAGGAATATTGATGCAAGCATGGTATTTTTTAGCAATTACTTTAGCATTTGAGACTTAATGAAAATATTAAAAATATTTTATTGCTTAATTTTTTCTGATTTTTGCTTAGAATAAACTGTATAAGAAGCATGTGAACCAAATTCCATTGCTATTCTTTGAATATTTTAGAAGATAGCATGTACGCAAATAACAAAATATGCTTGAAAAAGCAGAGCGTAAGTTCCTTTATGATACGATTCGTAATATTTACATATTTGTTTGCAGAATGAAGTTTTACTTTGGGAGCCTTTTTTCTGAAAAAAATGCGTTGTGTAAAATGCTATTCATTTTCATTCGTTTAAAAGTTCAATTCGCTCAGAACAGTACATTTACAGCAAAAAATCCATAATTTTCAAGGTTCAAAAAACGTGTTACTCCTTAACAGTGAAAACTGACCATAATTTACATTTAAGATTGTTTAGTAGCAAGACTCACTTTCATATCCGTGAAATACTGACATGGATGTCTTTAAAGTCTCATATATTGAAATAAATTCAAATATATGCTGTAGGTAAAACAGAGACTTATGACTTTTCTTTCCCAAATAAATGTCCTAAACCGGTCACTCGGCGGTTAAGCTTCACTGACCTTGCACAAAGGACTGAATAATGTTGCATTCAAAGGAAAAGTTTTCTTATTCCAAAAAAAAAAGGGGGGGGGGATTACTGTTAGATGGATTCATAGAAACTTGTGTCAATGCCGTAATAAACGATGCATTTCTAAATTGAAACGTGTATCCTCAGGGGTGCAGCAAGGGGGGGGGGGCTTGAGATCAATTAGTTATGTAAGGTCTGCTGCTACCCCCTTCCCTCCATCCCGCAGAAAGTAAATTCTGGCTACGCTGAAGTGCAGGTTTAATATGTACTTTTCTGTACCTTTGATTAGGAATACGAAATTAAAAATGATATTTTGATTTGAAATAGTTGAAAGAATTTGTACTTTTGACGAATAAAACGAATGAGTTAATCGTATAAGAAACTGATCAGCTAGTCTAACAGCTGTCATTATTTTACTCATTTTTTCTTCCAAAACTTGATTGAAACACTTATATTCCTAGACGCAGTTTTCATAAAACAATATAAAAAAATTTTATTCTGAGGAAAAACTTTAATCAGGAATAAGGAACAAAAACTGCCAGTTTCATCTGAAATGTATGAATGACCTCATTCATAGATCATTGACTCATAAAAGTGATGAGCTAATCGTGTAAGAAACTGATTTGCTGATCTATCAGCTTTTTAAAACTTTTTGCAAGGCTTTTTTCCACGATTAAAACATTTATACTTGTAGACGTTGTTTTCATAAAATGGATACATAAGAAATATTATTTGAGCATTATAAAATTTGTTGCTTATTACCATATGAAAGCTAACAATCAACCAAAAGCTATTTACTGATAATTACGGCTTTCTTTCTTTACTGCCATGATACCTAAATAAGTTGTTCAGCCAATTTATCGCAAAAATCATGTTTATATTAACATTTGTAGAAATAAGTATTAACGGTCAAGTGTGCAGTTTCTGATCCAGAAGCTGAAGAGTGATTAATATATTCTTGCATAATAAATGCAAACAAAAACTACTTAGGATCCTTTTTTATATTTTGTCAAGTGACAAATGAAAGTTGTTTTGCCCGTAACTAACCACTAAAACAAAAAGTTTCTCAAACTACTCCTTTTTCCCGTATTGTTACTTTGATCCATTATTTAAGTTGAAACTCAATATCTTGTCAAATCATAAAAACTTTTTGAATGCTTTTTTGTATTTTAATGACTCGTATACATACTATGTTCCTTGAAGTGTTTTTCTGCTTTCCTTTCTAGCATCCAATTTCTGAAGCATTGAAAAGTTGTCCAGAAACATCAAAGGAGAGTTGTTTCCGTCCTGAATATTTTTAGTACAAATAAGTGATGTAGAGGGAAGCATAGAACTGCTCCTGTGACCGAAATTAAGTTTGTAAGTAATGTATAATACTTTTGCATTTACTCAAATTTCATCTATGTAAAATGCTCATAAAAGCCACAAAACATCCATCACAAAAAGTTTTGCAGCCGCCAGAAAAATCTTATTAAGAAAACTTAATTGTACACTTCAGAAGAATTGAAATTGAGATTGGTTGACAACTGGTAAAAACTTATTAATATTAAATTAAAATTAATTCAGTTATAGCAAATATAGCACAAATCTTGAATAACTACAGAAAATAGATTTTCCTTTATTTATTTGCCTTCATTAATGCAAAGATACTAATACACCATACAGTAAAATATTGAGTGATTTTAATTACTTTGTAATGAATGTTAAGCTAAAGTTGTTATAATTTGTTGTTCCAAACGTATTTCTTTCAACTTTAATCATATTTTACTCATGAAATAAACTTTCCCGTTTTATCCTATGCTTTATTTTTATCTTACCGCTATATGGTAATGCAATGCTTTATTAAGATCTTTTGAAGCTCGTATATGTATTCTAACTTTATAAAAAAAAAAAAAAAGAAAGGAAAAACAACATTTTTAAACAATACTTTGTGGTTCAATGAAACATATTATATGCTTTTTTTCGGATGAGGATATTTTATGCGGTCGTATCCCTTTTATAAAAATAAAATAGTGTCATCGAATCCTCCATTGCTTTTTTTTTTCAATTTGACAAGTCTCAACCTTTTTTCTTTTACATTCGTATTTTTTTCGTCATCTTAGCTGTAGTAGGTTCTATTATGCAGCATTTCTATGTTTGTTGTCCATTGTTTTATTCGCTTCGTTAATGAATGATAATGAATTTTGAAAATTATCTTTATTGATGCGTTAAGAAAAACTATGGATTTCTGTGAGATTAAAAATCAAAAAGATTTTCATATTCAAGTTTTGGTGCTGTTATGGATATTAATGCAAAGTATATTCAAAGGACTTCCTTTATATGGGCTAGTATGTATGTTTTTTTCTTTTGAAATATAATCTGTTTTATGAAGTATTTTGTAGCTCTTTGTAATCATGATAAATAAAATAATAATAAAAATAAATAAATAAATAAATAAATAAAAACAGTAAAGGCAAAAATTTAAATTTTTGCAACTTTGAGCTCAGTGTTAATTTTTTCCGTGAATATTCAGAAGATGAAAGTATTTACAGTTAACATTGGATCGAAACAGCAATTTTTTTTTTCAATGAATATGTGAATTTAAACAATAATGATTTGTACCAGTCTACATTTTCCCTCTTGATTAATTTATGAAAATTTAATGCTACATACATTCATACAAATGAATATGTATAGTTTTCCTGTACACTTTACGATGTTCGTATAGAAAAAACTCTTTTGTTATTGATACTTATTACGTCCAGTGTTTCACAAGCCATGTTTTGCTCTTTTTGGGAAGTCAAGAGCCAAATGTCCCTTTAAATATTTAGTATTATCAGAAATATTTTAATATAATAATAATATTTTAGTATAATAAGAAAGATAGCTTATGATACATTTTGTGTTTATGTTTTCGAAAGGCAGCTGTAGCTTTAGGTAATACTTGGAGATTGTTAATTTGATGAATTTAGTGAGGGAAAGAGAAACAAATCGTCAATAATATTTTTAATATGTTAGAAATTAACCATAATACTGCAAGATAACTTCCGTTTTTTCAAAACTCAATGAAACTAATTTTGTGAATCAAAATGTTTTGATTTTTTCAATTAATGATGTAATTATATTATCTGAGGTTTCGTTTCACAAAGTTTGGAAAATTCTTTTAAATATAAGTTATGCCTCTCAACCCCCCCTCCTCTCCTCCTCCATTTACCATGTACTGAAAAAGTTCATTTTTCCCCCCGCAATTTGATTAAAGTGACTTAGGTGATGTTTGGTTCCAATAGTTTTGGTCCAATCTACTTAGAACCGAAAACATAAACCATGGTGTAGTATTATATGATATATTCTGCTGACAAAACAGTCATCGACCTGAATGAAATTAGTTTATGTTTTGAAGTAGTATTTCATCTACTTACACGTAAAAAGAACTTGGAATAAAAAGCATAAGAGCCATTGTATTTTTTTCTTTATAATAAAACAAGTTCGATAAGAATTCTTTGATACGGACAGAAAAAGAAGAAAAAAAAAGGAAAGAAAGAGATAAATTTTTGACTTTATTTTTTTAACTCTGCACCTTTTAATCATTTACATCTTTTAAGCATTGTCAATCATTGTAAAATTCTTCGATAACTTAAAACATAATGCATTAGTCTTTTCCGAGAACCATTTCGACTACGGTTACAGCTTAAGTCCGCAATGAATTTTCCGAGCTCTTTTTTTTTTTTTAAACGAGAAAAAAGGAAATAATTACAGTCGACATTTTTTATGTATCCCTTTAAAAGAAATAAAGTAAATCCTGAAAATACATATTGTCAACAAATTTCCAGCGTAGTTTCCTTTTCTGATTAAAGTACCGTTTGACAAGTAAAAAAGTAATTTCTCGACACGTGTTGGCAGCCCCATAAAGGTGTAGAGATAAGGATGGATTCGAGATAAGGCATGCTATGGTTAGCTCGTAAATTTTCTTCCCTTTCATTCATAAGCCAGACTCTAGCACAGGTGTGATCACGCCATAGCCGCTCTGTCAATAGCATTCGAGTAAGTATACAACCCTTTTAATCAATGGCTGTGTGACTTTTCTTTTAATGTACATGCAAAAAGTTTTGCGTATTTATTATACTGTTTATTTCTAGTTTTCGATCATTATTACTCCGTAGTTTAACAACATTCAATATAAGAAGATTTGTTAAATTAATGATTTTGAAACGATGTTGGAGAGTAATAAATTAAAATATAAAACAAACCACTGCATGAAATTAATAAATTACGTGAATAAAAATATTAGCTTTTTTAGATGTTAGAACTCTTGAATGTTTTATAATTTACTCGACTAATTTGTTAACAAAAGGTTTATATTTTTATTCCTAATAAAATTTATATTTATGACAGTTCTCAATGAGATTTGAAGAGAAATAAAACAAAGCATATGAGCACGGGGCAAAATTTAAGGCATTCATGCCTATCGATTTGCTCCCTACATTAAAGTTGAGCTCTTTTCCGTGAAACGATAGGGTCTGGTGGGGAGAAAGAGGGTCTGAAATCGAGCTTTTTTTCGAAACGGCCTCAAAATCACATGATTTAATTCATTTTAAGGAAACTTTTGATGCACTTTATAAATATTGGGTTTATATAAATTAAATAATAAGAAGAACCATTTTATTTTGTTAGATTGTTTTCTCTCAGTGATACATTTAAAATATCATGTATTAATAACCCCACTTTCCCCCATGGTGGGGTAGAGTGGGTCTTGTTCAGAAATTAGTGAAAATTTAAACAAAAATGCGTTGATTTTAATTTTGACATAAATATGCACAATGAATTTGACATAAGTATACAATGAATTTGACATAAGTATACAATGAAATTAAAATACATTAATTTCATTTAAATGTACAAATGCACTAATTTTTTTTCCTGTTATTTAACGAATGAAACAATGTCATCAGTTTTATTCTTTTTGCTATCAACATAATACTGAAAAATTCTAGAACTATCTGCAACTTTCTATTATGTTCGATAACGCGTCAAACGTCGCCAAGCTTGGTGACACTTCGTAATTTCTCGTCAAATTTGACGACAAAAATAAGTCGCCAAAAGTGATGACAACTTGGTTATATCTTGTTAATTTCTCGCCAAGCCCATTAACTCTCATGTTAAACTGATGGCAAGCAGAGAAAACAGAAAGCAAGTAAAACTTTGCGTGTAAATTAACAGAATAAAAGCAAATTTTTGCAAGACAATCCAAAATAGGCATATAAAATCGTAAAAATAGCACAATTTACTCGATGTGTAACGTCATCGTAAACCCTCGGGAAAGTTTAGCCATAGACCCACTTTACCCCATCTTAGAAAACACCTCATACTAAATAGAAATATAAACTTTGTTTTTACGCCTTTATGTAGTGCTGATCCCTAGGTGTTCTACTACAAGTTTATACCAAAGTTAATAGCATTTGCCAATAAATAATTATGCTGGAGGAAAGTTCATAAACAGCTAACTCTTACATATCAGATACAATGAGAATATAATACGCTTAGTAAACATTTTACTTGCTTAGAGTGTTCTAAAACTAATATAACAATATTTGTTACAATCTCAATTTATGTCTAAAAAAACAATTAATAAAATATTTAAATTAGAAAAAAGAAAATGGGTGTTTTTCAATATAGACCCACTTTCCCCCACCTGACCCTATTCTAGTAAATATAAGTGAAAGGGATTAGATAAAATGAGCTTTGACTTAAACGTATGTATATTTGCTTCTTTTCTCCATTATACTAAGATATTTTTTAATATTTTTTTAAGTATTTCATTGCACTGAAACATATATTTTACATGGAACAGAAAGAAATTGTCAGATTTTTTAATACTGTCATAAAATGAAAATTATTTTAAAAGCTATGAAAAAACGTTTATCTAGCACTACTAAAGTTTTTTTTAAAGGCAAAAGCTGTTTTAAAGTCTTAAAACTCTTGATCATTTTTAAAATAGAGCACAGCAATGGACAAGCAGTAACAAAATGAGCAAATTTAAAGCTACGTATTAAAATTAATAATTTATTTCTTATCTTTCTATAAGACCTTAATGTTTGCTTTCATTGCTTCATAAATTTGGATCAGAAAACTATCATGTAATTGTCCTTATGTTATGATACTATTCTGTTAAGACGCATAATAATGTTTTGTTGTAATGGTTAGAATGAGATAAAATTTGATATTGATATTAAGTTAATCATTCTGAATTCATCTTTGTTGGTAAAAAATTGAAACTCTGAGCAGAATTTAAAAATAAGTGTTAATGTGAATAAGTAAAAATCCCCTTATCAAAATTGAATTTCTATATGAACTTGATATAAATGTTGGCATTCTTTTTCACCATCTTGCCATTCTTTTTCACCCGGTAATGTTGATTTACTGTTTAAAAACTAAGTAAAAGGTGCGTTTTGCGTTGTAGCTACATTTTTATTTTTCGCCTTCGAAAAATTTATTTCTGTGTTGATTTATTTCAGTTGAATATAAATATACGCAACAATAAATAAATAAAAAAAAAAACAACCCAAAATCCTGAATTTTCTGTATTGTTATTACTTGCTATTTCTTTATTCGTACACGAAACCGGGCAAAAATTCATCATGTTTGTTATTATTCCTTGTAGCTACAGCTCAATACTTCATATATAGTAATTGTGCTGTTCTTATGGCCTCCAACGGACGATGGGAAGATCCGTGTGGGATTAGAGAAGGTGGAGATGAAATTGATTATGAAGTCTCGGATGATTTACTTGAGGAGTCATTTGAGAAAGCGACTAGATCAGCAAAAGTAGCACATCGCCACATTATAGAACATAATAGAATTCCTGTAAGTACAAAACTTTCGTTTAATTTTAAATCTTTCTTAGAACCAGTTTACATTGACTACAAGCCGGTTTATTGCTGATTTAAAAAAAAGTGGATCACTGTTGTAGAAATTTTCGAACTGCTCCTCACCAATTAAGATGGAGATTAGTTCAAAAGTGCATTGATCAACAAGCTGTAATGCTATAGAATTTTTAATAAGAATTCCATACCCTCTGCATGAGGTCAGGTCGTCGCCTTTTGTGTGTAAGCGTACCCTATAAGTTCAGTTGAGTTAGAAGAGAAGCACATTTCTTCTGTGCAAAAATTTTTTTTCTCAATGAATACATATGTAGCTAATGAAAGTATTATGCATAATTGTCATTAAATATAAATATTTAAAGGAAATATAATCTACATTCAGGCACCTATTTGAGCAGTACATTCTGTTTGCGTTTTCAGAGTACAATTGAAGATATGTAGTTTGAATGGAGCCGGTATATTTCATTAACCAGCCACACTGCAAAAAAAGATGTTGTTTTACAGTATAATACAGATAATTTTACAGTAATTTTACAGTACTAAACTGTAAAATTGCGAAATTTACAGAAGTAAACTGTGTGCTAGTTCACAGTAATAAACTGCAGAATTGCTAGTTTCACAGTTTATTACTGTGCATTTTACAGTTTTAAACTGGAACCTCTGCTACCAGTATTATACTGTTCTTTTTACAGTATGATACAGGTAATTTTATGGTAATAAACTGTCAAATCGCTAATTTTACAGCAATAAACTGAAAATTACTACCCTAGCAGCATAATCTCATCGGCCGATGATCGGCCATTCATCGAAACCCGATGAAATTCTCATCGGCCAATGATCGGATTCGATGAGTTCTCATCGGGAATTGCTTCAATATGTCTCATCAGCCAAACAGAATCCGAGCAGCAAAATTCGATGAGTTTTGCTCGAAATACAATGAGACTTGGAGCATTTTATGAGCAGTGCAGTCCCGTGCCGATGAATTTAGGATCAATTTTGGATACTCGGCTTATTTTCATCGTGAAAGTTGATCGGAAGGATATAGCTTTCTGGTGAAAAGTAGCTCATCGAAAACCGTGCTTGGATACTGATCGGAAAGATGTCATCATGTGTTACGGGATCAGTTTACAAGGAGTTCGATGATTGGCCGAGCAAAATCCGATGAGTTGATGCTACTTGGATAGTTTTACAGTAATAAAATGTAAAATAGATAGTTTTACAGTTTATTATTGTGCTTTCACAGTTTTAAACTGGAACCTCTGCTGCCAGTATTATACTACAAGTATAACATTTTATTTTTTACAGTGCAACAAGTCATAAAAACAGAATTTTTGTTAGATATTCATAACATAATTTTCCTTATGGAAAAGTCTTTTTTTCTAATTATAAAGCTCGAATAAAGTTAATGAGTTTTATTTTAATAGTGCGCGTTTTTTAATTGCATATTATATGCTTCTTCGTCTAAGGTAGATAATTTTCCTGTTTATTTATTGATTACTTTCGTTCTGACTCTAAGCTGGATACTTCAGTTATGGATGTACAAGTAACCCGTTCTTCAGAGCATGAAAACAAAAGTATATAACAGAAATAAAGTTAAAAAACGCATTTTTGCTAGTTTATTTTTTTTTCTGACGAAGAAAAATTTTTCAAGTTAACAATGAAAAACGCACAAGTGTGTCATATGTAAGAGAACACGATCTTCGAAGCAAGGAATTAGAGCTAAGTGACAAAAATAGTCACAAAATATTTATTTTAGTTACGTAGAATCTTGATTAAAGGTTCATGCACAAAAATAGTATCTCTTTTTTTTTGTCTTTTTAAATTTTAAACTAGAAATTTTTTTACACAAAATGTAAAAAAACACAAAAATTGCGCCTAATTTTGCATTTTTTCCTTATAAAATTGTTTGGAAATCTACAACCAATAGTATAATGTCCGATAATTTAGCTTTCCTATTGCAGCTGTTATGCTTAAATGATACTTTAACTTCATGTAGAACGCCAATGTTTTTAAATGAAACATTATTTCAGCTTTCTTCCCTTTTCTTTAATGTAAAAAAATTAAATTTCTAAGACAAAGCGATAAAGGACCAAGACATAGATATCATTTTTTTCAAATCATAGTTATTGATTATAAATCAACATAGTTTCAAGATAAAGAAATAGTCAGTGTTTGTAAAAATAGTTTTTGAATGAAAGTAATTAGTTTAAAAGTTTTGGAATTCATTTGCTTATTTTTAATTCGTAAACAAAACTTAATTTATTGCATGTTTCTGAGAAAGTTAAATAGAATTTTAAATATAAATTTGAATAATATTTAACTTGGAATATTTTTGTTGCATATCATTGTTAAGCTCGCTGAACAATCACTGAAATGATATACAAATATATTTCTATCTTTTATGTAACTATGAATGGTTTTTAGAGAAGAAAATACGAAAATTGGTATTTTAACTAATTTTAAGTCACTTAAAGATTACCGCCAAGTTAGAAAAATACATAATAAACAAATAAAAGAAAATTGTCTAGACTTTTCATCGGTATAAACACTGCAAAATAGTTCGATTGGATTATTCGACATGGAATAAACATTGACTAAATTTTACCGCAAATATGGACGTTGATAGTTTCGATCAAGACAGAAGGATTTTTATTTACAGAAGCATACACATGCATAGGGATCTGGACGACCCCAATGCATATTGTTACTACTACGACGACCTTAACAGTTTTTATTTTTTACCGGCGTTAAAAAACATGAACTGATACTCTGTCCTTTGACATTTTTGTAATTAGCATAAAAATACATTGAACTTGAAACGTTTTGGTGCGGGAACTTTTTCTTACTGTTATTTGCTATAGCAACCACTAGCTACAGTCGTCAGGGCACAAAAGTGCACCACTTGCTACTATAGGAGATGAAAAGAATTAAGTCATAACCGAAACACACATACACACAAATATATACAGATTTTTTATAAATTAACGTGAGGTGTTTGGAGCCCTTTAGCGCGCGGTACAGGGCGAAATATTGTCAAATTTCATGGGCTCACGTAATAGACCACGGGATTTTGATTTCTGAAATAAAAAAATTAGCTTAAAAATTGCCACCAGGGGAAAATTTGCCGCTGTAACAGTGTATTACTCTGAATATCGCGAATTAAATTTGAAAAAATGCGGTACGAAGCAATTTCGCTAAGAAAAATAAAATATTTTTTGAAAAAAAAAATGGAACCGACTTCAGTTGGAAATTGCTCTAAAAAGTAAAAAATATTTTTTTTCTTTGAACACCATCGAAACTACTTTTAAACATAAGTTTTGAAGTCGGCGCAAAAACGATAGGTAAAATGATATTTAACCATATTTTGCCAACATTTTTTCAAAGAAACCATTGAAAATTAAAATCAGAATATTTGTACCATTACACGAATGTGTGGTAATCAATGAAATGAATCCATTAAAATTTATATTTATAGTTGAATTGTAGTTGCGTATGATTCTATACATTGTTTTTGCGCCGACTTCAAAACTTATGTTTAAAAGTAGTTTCGATGGTGTTCAAAGAAAAAAGTTATTCATTACTTTGTAGAGCAATTTCCAACTGAAGTCGGTTCTATTTTTTTTTTCAAAAAATATTTTATTTCATTCTTTTTAGTGTAAATGCACTTAAAATAATCAAAATATAGTTAAAAAACCATGCAGCTCTTCAAAAAACTTGCAAACCTAGACTCGATCTCATTCCATCAGGAACTTCAACCCGACGCTTTTAACCACTTGACCATCGGGTCGCTCATTGAAGTAAGGATTTACAATAGCACATATTGTTTTAAATAACATGAAATTTTAGTTTTTCGATCATAACTTTTTTTCTAGTGAATAAATATCGTCATATGAATGCATGGTACCTAAGTTAACCATCTCCTATCGATTTAAAAAAAATCGTCCAAATAGGTTCAGTAGATCAGATGTTATGTGCTAACAAACAGACAAAAACACATACGCTTTGAATTGAGAACCTCCTCCTTTTTTGAAGTCGGTTAAAAATTGAAAGTAAAAGTAAGTAATTTGAATTGTGGGAGCAGGAATTAGAGTAAGACTTGGAAAATTGGTGCAAGTTTTGCTTTTCATGGAAAATAATTTTCAACTAAAGTGGACTCTTTAGCTTTTTTCAAACACCACAAATCAAAATCTTATTTTTTAAAAATGTGTGTCACTTTAATGATCGTTCATACCACACCCCCCCTCGCAGTGCAAAAAAACATTACACAGCAGATTTTTCCCAATAACTCAACACTCATGGTGTTTGATACATTTTATTTGTTTGTAATGATGTTTTTTGGTCACAACCAATATGAAAATAACAAAAAATAGTTGCTTTAATTTTGAACATATATTTATCATCTTCAGAATTTTTGACTTTTAATTTTACCTTGAATTTGACGTAAATGCAAGGTATAAAATACAGAATTTTATAAAGGTACAAAAATTAACATAATACAATTGATTGTATATATAATTTTTGAAAAAATAATATAGGTGCCGCAAATCAAAAACCATTTATTGCCACAATCGATTCAAAGCCCCCAAAAATGGCGCAAACGTCCATAAGAAAATTCTACAGCATCGAAGGACCCCATTGCCAATTTTAACAAAGATCCGACCAAAAATGTCATTTTGTACCATAAAAAAATATGGGGCACATTCCCATGGGAGGATGTACCTGCATAAGGACATTACAATCATTAAAATCATAAAAAAAAAAAAAAATAAAATAAAATCATAAAAAAAAAAAAAAAAAAAAAAAAAAAAAAAAAAAAAAAAAAAAAAAAACATGCAGCTATCCAAAAAAAAATCCTTGCAGACATGGACTCGATCTCATTCCATGAGGAACTTCAACCTAACGCGCATAACCACTTGACCATCGGGTCGCTCATTGAAGTAAGGATTTACGATACCAAATATTGTTTTAAATGACCTCCTCCTTTTTCGAAGTCGGTTAAAAAATGATTGTTATTTGCAAATGAGGTTTAATATGATCGTCGTAGAATTTCCAGTATGGCCCCCCAAATTCGCCCGATCTCAGTATACTGTCTGTTTGCGTATTGTGCGCCTGGGAGCCACGGACGCTTCCATCTGAAAAAGGGGAGATAGGTTTAGGATGCGCACTACCCAATGCCTTCAGCTTTTGTTCGCTTACTACTTCCTCGTTGCTTTTCCCCCCTATTTTGAGAAAGTCCGAAGAGACTTGGCGCGTGCGCAGATGCGGCGGAGGTCGCACGAAAAAATTTTAGACAGTATGTGTTTTTTGGTTATGGGGATAGCTGAAAAGTGTTGTGTATCAAAGACGTGTTTCTGATACAGCAAGTTTCAAAGATATTGTAAATTCAAAAGTCAAAGAAATCAATTCTGATATGTTACGAGCTGTCGTGGAAAATGTTGTCATCGTATCCAGTTCTTGCAACTTCACAATGGTGATCATATTGAACTACATTTGAGATAAAAAAGCCATGTTTGCAAATAAAATGAATGCATATTTTGTCAGTAGCATTTAATTCTTCGACAGGCATTTAATTCTTCGACAGGCATTTAATTCTTCGACAGAGTAGTACGTTTTTGCAGCGTCAAAATTTCCCCTGGTGGCCATTTTTAAACTGTTTTTTTTTTTCATTTCAGAAATAAAAATCCCATGATCTAATATGTGTGCCCATGAAATTTGGCAGTGTTTCCCCCCAGTATTTCACGCGCTAGAGGTCTCCAAACACCTCACGTTAATTTATAACCACCCTGTATATGGGTCATTCCGACGAAAATGGTACAAATCATGTCCGAGACTTTAGAGTTTTTTCAAATCAATTTTAATAGCTACCACCCATTAAGTGTATTTTTTATTTGTGATGTCCACAAATAGTGCGGTGACAATCGAGCATTTTTTTCAATGTTAAATTGTATACAGTTTGAAAATTTATATTCGGAATAGAAGTCACATTTCGCCTATTTGGCCAAAAAGACCTTATACGTAGGTGGCAAAAAGTATCCGGACACCCCCTGAAACGTTGGTTTTGAACGATCACGCAGTAACCTTTAAAAATAGCTCTTTGTGAGCAGTCCCTCACTATTTATGTATTGTCTGCGAATGACTGAAATACAGCTCACTAGATCGCTGATATCTTTTCAATTTTCATGATATTCAACTGAAACTTTTTTTGTAAGATGCAGTATAAACCAGGCTACAATATTTTTGTAGTTAAATTTCTGTCGTTCGCTCATGTGCCGTGAAAAATTATTTCCTTTTAACGTTCATATCTCATCGGATTTTTAATATTTTTATTTACTGTTTTAGTATGTTTTTTCTCTTGTATTTTGTCATCTTTCCTGAAGTTTTGATAAGGTTTTATCAAAAACTCTGCGTGTTATGAGCAAAAACAATTCAAATAAAATTGCCGTTTTTTAAAAAATGTTTCATATCTTCGGAAGCATAAGTGGTACGTTCATAAAAATTTGTACAGTAATTATACATAGTGTGCTAATTAATTACTGAAATTTATAGCTTACTTCGAGCTATTTTCGAAGAGTTATGGTCAAAAAGCGGTTTTGCTTCCGACCCCCCTTCTTGTCGTCCCCCAAATGCATGGGTGATTTAATTTCAATGTGGAAATGTCCGGTGAAGTCTATATTTTGTATGACTAAAGTTAAAGAACAATTGATCTCTTATTTTGCGATGAACGGTTGATTTTTCTTATGAATCTCAAGTGTTTCCATTATTTTGATATATATATATATACACCCCTTCCCCTCTCCAGGGAGATAAAAACGCACAGTTCCCGTGAATAGGAAGCTGGAGTGATAATTTATTGATCGACAGGGTTCCTCATATTTCTTCTGGTAGCTATTACTATGGCGATCATCTGCAATTTTTGTAAATAGTAACAGATGTCATAGATACGTCTTTTATTTACATGAGGTTTCTTTTTTTTTTTCAATTTTGGTGTTATCTATCGATGAACAAAATTCAAACAAGTCTGTATTCAATTAGTTTTCAAATAGTAAAATATTAAATAGATAAAATAATATAAATGCTTCGATAATAAACTTTATTAAATCTACATGTTACGAAGCTGCAGCTTGCCCCGGAGCAGAGCCATAACTTTCTGTGTTCTTCTACTTACTAGATCTGTTTATTTCAAATTTATTATTTTCCTTCTCTTTTTTCTAATTAATTAATTAATTTATTTATTTTTACTTTTTTCTTACGGAAGATATTCTTGTTTGAAGCAGTGAGTAACCGCCCCTAAGCAAGGGCTAAGGCAGAAACATGCAATACACCGCCAACTCTACCATTTCGATCCATGGACAGCGGATCGAAATGGTCGAGTTGGCGGTGTATTGCATATTGTTGTTTGGTTGTGATTCCACTCTTAATGTTGACCCGATGGAAAACATTTTATAGCTAGTTATTTCAATCTTATTTTGATAAATTATTTTACGTAGGGTGATCTGAAGTGAGTGTTGATCACTACATTTCTTAAGTAAATATCAATGACCTAATTTTAATTTTAAGCTAATTTAAAAATGAAATATGAAACATTTCCCGGAAACCTAGAGCACTTTACTTTAGTATGACTACATTTATTCATTTGGGGTACGTTGTTCAGTTTATAAAATTGAGAAATTTTGAACAGTTTACTAAACGTGTTATTTCAAAGATGGACTCCCAAACATGAATATATTTTCAACGATCCACTCCTTTTCATAAAATTCAATCATTTGTGAAACTTTTTTTAGCGCATCTACTTTTTGATAGGTATTTTCCCACTTATCGCACACATAAAAATTAATTCCGCTGAGGTACGCATGTGTCACCCCATACAGATAGGGCACTTCTTGATCATCGGGGCAATTGCTGATCACGGTTCATTTCTTGTTATTAAAATGTTCGGAAAAAATATTGAATACATAATTTTAATTTCTCTAGGAGGCAGTTAATATTTATTGACTTCAAACGCTAAGAATAGTAAGAAATATAGGATAAAAAGCAAAAGGATAATGAGCAAGATTCAAAGATATTTGAGGATTTTAAAGTGGTTTTTTTTGGACTGCTGCTTAATTAAGAGATATGGGTTTATTTATTTTAACAAAAGCATTATTTGTAAATTTTTGTATAATTATTTCAAAAATGCATTATTTAAGTGGAAAAAACCATTAACTGAGTGACCCCAGACACGATCAAGAAATGCTCCGATCCAGGAATAATCCTGGAATGTAACACTGAAAATTTAAAATATTTATAATTTGTTTTAATTTTCATCGGAAAAGTTTTTGTATGGGACTTGTCACATAGGTGATTGAATTTTCACCGAAAATAAAAATTCTGCTTCCGTATTTATATTCTTGAATTTTTGACATGTCATATGGATACAAGTATTTTATAGCGTCGTCCCTCTCCTGATTCGTCAGATCCTGAAGCCAATCAAATATGAGTAACAATTAAATATTGACTAGTCCACTGTACCAGACTCTCAACAATAAAATATTTTTATTGTTAAAAGTAGGGATGTACCGATTAATCGGCCATAATCGTCAAAATCGGGCCGATTTATCGGCCAAAAATATTTTTTAAATATTATTCTTAAAAGCATACCTTCACTATGAAACTATGATGAATAATTTCATTAACAATAATAATAATCCTCACAGTTAATATGAAGTTTTTCATAAATGAATTCTCCTACTTTGAATAAATATGCATAGACAATGTTGCAACATTTTTCATGTGGCGACAGTTTTCTCCTTAGTACAGTGCTTTTAGATAACCTCTAATTTTCAAAGAATAAAAGTATTGAAAAGTATCACAAAGAATGTAAAAGTCTTGAATTAAATTGCTACTAATTACTAAAGAATTTAAATCAAAAGTACTCCTTAATTGGAGTGCTCACCACAGCGTCCCCTTCCCTCCTTTTGAATTCTTATGTCCAATTAACATAATTAACAATGTGCTAAAGTAATATTATTGGCAATAATATGAAAATTGGTTGTCAGTAATATGGAAATTTTCTAAAATATTGAAATTAATTTGTGAAAATTAGGAAAATGCAAAAAAAATCTTCTCTCGGAAATAAATTACTTACTATTTCTAAACTCGGAATTATATGAGAGAGAATAAACAGTGATTGTAAAATTGGTAGTATTAAAAGCAATCATCCTTATCATTAATCGGCTCAGCCGATTAATCAGCCGATTATCAACAACCGATTAATCGGTAATCGGTAATTGGCCAATTTGCTTATCGGTGCATTCCTAGTTAAAAGTTATAAATTTAACTGTCAAGATTTCCAGGAAGAAAATAGTAAAAATTAAGTCAGTACAACATTTTATAAACAGTTTATAAGGTTGAAGAACAGTAAAAGTGGAGTAATATTACTGAAATGAATTAAATAACATTTGAAATCAGTAGTCATTTACCGTGAAAAAAAAATGATTGATTTCAATTGATTCGTTCCAAGTAACCATTTTTACTACGAATAATATATATTTCACACACACTTTAAACGTTTAAATGAATTTTCTTTGTACCATACATAAATACTTTATGTTAATTAAGGCGTGTATTATCTTTTGAATAACCTAAGTTTATATTTAGTACCTGTAAGTCAGTCTCATATATACAGTAAAAGTAACTCATTCTTTTGCTACTGTTTCTTTTTGTCTTCTTAAACATGCGGTCGCACGTATTTCGATGTATAATTGCATTTCAGTATTTTTAAACAAGTCACCATCTATTGTTGTTGTTTTAGTTGTTTCATTTATTGATATTTCTATTCATTTATAATGTTTATCTAATGATTTTATTTTTTTTCTAAATATTACAATTTTTCTGTAATTTTTGAATTTGTATTTTACCGCGTTAGCTTCTAGAAATAAATAATCTTAGCATATCTTCAATGGAATTACTTATACATAGAAGCTCACAACTTGTCACAACGTTTAAGAGATAAGACCATGTAAACCCATAGACGCACGTATCAGGTGTGCTATTTGTTTCGCAAATTTGTGCGTCACAACATTGTCTAGCTCTTGTTAAATATTCACTCGAAGAAAAAAGTTTTTGGCAAACGCAACCAGTTAAAATTTATAAAAGAGAGCTTTCGAGCATGATTTAGTTTCTCCAGGCTGCACGAACCACCCCTAAGCAAGGGCTAAGGCAGGAACATGCAATACACCGCCAACTCAGCCATATCGATCTATGGACTGCAGTTTCGTGCTTATTATGCACTCATCAGCATGGAATACGAAAGTAACCGAGTTGGAGTCAAAAATCCTCTTTTAGAGCAAAAGAGAGCCAAAAAAAAAAAAAAAAACTGGTAGCTAATATGAAATTAGAATACAAGCGAGCGACCGCACTTGGTACGGTACAACTCGTAAATTTTAAGGCAGAGCTCGGGTATAAAGCAGTGAGTAACCGCCTCTAAGCAAGGGCTAAGGCAGGAATGTCCCCGAGAAGGAGGTGCTCCGGATTTAAAATTAGAGATGTTTTTGCCGTACTTATACTATACCATCGTAAAATAATACAAAAGAAATGAAGAGTTTAAAAAAAAAAATCTTGAGTAGAGTCTGATTTATGGAAAAGATTACAATTTGCGCTTTAAGCTAATCGTTGTCCTCCCCCCCCCCCACCGGTTTTATAGATGAACACTTTGCTAAATTTATATTTTTATCTATAGTTAGTCTTGTTTTCTATTCAAATAAGAATAATATCATGTTTTCTTTCATCCGTAGAATGAAAAATATAACTTCTACGACATGGAATCCATTGAAAATTACTCCTTAGATTTTCTCATAGTTCCAGAACTAACTGAAAACGTAACTGTAAGTAATGTTTTGTGTAACTTTCCTAATATTCTACTGAAACCATTACCGTATAATGGTGCTGTAACTACTACTTTTGCTTTAATGCATCGTTGATGATACAAATACTTTACTAAGAATTATATTAAGAATTTATGTAATTATTTTTTAATAAATGTATCTTATATATTATTTCTCTAGCCTGTTTTTAGTTACCACGACAGAACTTCTTTATTTACAGTATAATACAGATAATTTTATAGTAATAAACTGCAAGAGAGTTGCGAATTTCACATTAATACGCTGTAAAATTGCTAATTATACAGTACTAAACTGTAAAACTGCTAATTTTGCAGTAATAAACTATAACATTGCTAAGTTTACAGTAATAAACTGAAAAATTGCTGGTTTTACAGTTTATTACTGTGCATTTTAGTTTTAAACTGTAACCTCTGCTGCCAGTATTATACTGTTGTTTTAACAGTATAATACAGCTATAAATTTTAAGGCAATAAACTGTAAAATTGCAAACTTTGCAGTAAGAAACTGTAAAATTACTAGTTTTACAGGTTTTACTATGCACTTTACAGTTTTAAATTGAAACCTCGGCTACCAGTATTGTACTGTAAAAACAACAGTTCATTTTTTGCAGTGTAGCATCAGAAAACTAAGATGTAGTGGCACTGTCGGATAAAGCGATGCTATCTTTTTTCGTCGCTTTTGATTGACTTTTTTTCACCGATTCCCCCATTTTGATCCGAATTTCCTACAATATATAATTTATACTCATTTTAGAAGAATTTTAAACTACAGATGTAGGGTAGAGTGGTAATGAATGGGCCACTTTTTGGTTTTGAATTTTTGTAATTTTTTCTAACATTTTGTTTTAACTCTAAATTGGTGTTTTAGTTACTTTACTTATCTGGCTATCTAAAAAAGTCATAAAAGTTGGATTAGCACTTGTCTATAATGAATTATAATAGAAAATAAAAATTTTGAAATTTGGCCCATTCAACCCCACCTATGGGGTTGAATGGGCCATCGAAGGTAATGAATGGGCCACTAAATGAATTCAATGAAAACATGCGGATTTAATCTTTTATTTGCTGAATATGACAAAATAAATGTGGCACTTGACACGATGATACAAAATCATACTGATTTAAAATTATATAAACATCAAAACTGATGCATACCAATTGTAGCAGAAAAATGACTAAATAATGGGATTGTAAGAAATAAATAACATCAAATATACACTGAAGTGACAAAAGTCATGGGATACCTCTTAATATCGTGTCGGCCCTCCTTTTGCCCGGCGAAGTGCAACAACTCGACGTGGCATGGACTCAACAAGTCGTTGGAAGTCTTCTGCAGGAATATTGAGCCATGCTGTCTCGATAGACGTCCATAATTGTGAAAGCGTTGATGGGGCAGGATTTTGGGCACGAACAGACCTCTCGATGGTGTCCCATAAATGCTCAATGGGATTCATGTCGGGCGATCTAGGTGGCCAAATCATTCGTTGGAATTGTCCAGAATTTTCTTCAAACCAATTGCGAACAGTTGTGGCCCGGTGACATGGCGCATTGTCATCCATAAAAATCCCATCGTTGTTTGGGTACATGAAGTCCATGAATGGCTGCAAGTGATCTCCAAGTAGCTGCACATAAGCATTTCCAGTCAATGTTCGGTCCAGTCGCACTAGAGGACCAAGTCCATGCCATGAAAAAACAGCCCACACCATTACGGAGCCACCACCAGCTTGAACAGTGCCTTGCTGACAGTTTGGGTCCTATGGCTTCGTGGGGTCTGCGCCACACTCGAACCCTACCATCGGCTCTTACCAGCTGAAATCGTGACTCATCGGACCAGGCCACGGTTTTCCATTCATCTAGGGACCAACCGATATGCTCACGTGCCCACGAGAGTCGCTGCAAGCGATGTCGTTCTGTCAGTAAAGGCACTCGAGTCGGTCTTCTGCTGGAATAGCCCAAGAAATCCAAATTTCTCCGCACAGTTCTAGCAGACACGTCCATTGTACGTCCCACATTGATTTCTACGGTGATTTGACGCAGTGTTGCTTGTCTGTTAGAATTTACGACTCTTTGCAGACGTCGCCGGTCTCGATCTTTAAGTGCAGGCGGTCGACCACTGCGCTGTCCATGGTGGGATGTTATGCCTGAAATTTCATACTCTCGGCACACTCTTGACACAGTGGATCTGGGAATGTTGAATTCTCTAACGATTTCCGAAATGGCATGACCCATGCGTCTAGCTCCAACTAACATTCCGCGTTCAAAGTCTGTTAATTCACGTCGTGCGGTCATCATCACGTTAAAACCTCTTCACATGAATAACTTGAACAGAAATGAAAGCTCTGTAAAAGCACTGCGCATTTATACCTGTTCTATGCGATGCTACTGCCATCTGAAAATTTGCATATTGCTATCCCATGACTTTTGTCACTTCAGTGTATATATAATAAAAACAGATAATACACACTATGATTTAACAAAATTTATATATTTCAAAATAATATTAAAAATCACTTTCAAAACTTCATCTTCATTTTCAAACTTGTCAAAATTCAAATGTTTTTTTTTTTAATTTACTAGACATCCCGATGTCTTAGATAAGAAATATCTAACTTAAGTTACCAACAAAGAAAATGAAATTGTACTGAGAGGAATATAATATGAAGGAGAGAGGGGGGCCTTTTCAAGCCACGCACTGCGACCAGAGGTCTATTGTACTATAGGAATATAATATAGATCTGCAAATTATATTTAGAAGTTACTACAAACCTATTTTGACGACAGTAATCTTAATCTATCTATGACAGTCAGTTGTGTTTCATATTAATGCGAAAATCCAAAGAAAAGGAAGAAAAACAATATTTAGGTGGCCCATTCATTACCATGACATAGTGGCCCATTCAGCCCCACCTATACTTTTGGAATACATTTAGGTTTTTTGAGTACATTGAATTTAGATAACATCAAAATACATCTTAAGATTAGTTTATAGATATGGAAAGACTAGCTTATACATATGTATGCAGTGAAATACTTGGTACATTTTAGCTAGGAAATGTTTTACTAAAAAGGGAAAAACTTACTTTTCAGTCAGATTCTTGACCATGCCACTCTAGTTTGAAAATGGCTCAGCGCAAACGAATGAAAATTGGATG
The DNA here is from genome assembly GCA_038373865.1 of Uloborus plumipes. Taxonomy (NCBI): domain Eukaryota; kingdom Metazoa; phylum Arthropoda; class Arachnida; order Araneae; family Uloboridae; genus Uloborus; species Uloborus plumipes. The sequence goes on from JAXGGA010000134.1 coordinate 311,703, forward strand.
AGTTTAGTAGAACAAATAGCTACATCTATTGGTGGCATCAAAAAAAAAAAATCATGCAAATACTTTTTCATATTTTGTTAGTGGCCCATTCATTACCACTCTCCCCTACTGTTGCATTAAAACCGGGAAAGAAAATGTTTATTTTAGCGTGGTAATTTAGCTGGAATAATATCTCTTAATGCTAACTTTTTGATGCAAATTTTCTTAAGTGCGCGATATTTTGGTCTCCTACCTTATACTTAACTGATTTTTGATTTGCCCTTTCTTTTTATTTTTTCAGACTGAAGATCTTTTGGGTGTATTTAACGTGCTGCAGAAGTTTGGTCTATCCTTCGAAGTGATTCAAGAAGATACAAAAGACGATACGCAGTATTATGTTTTTTGGAATGATTTAAAAGAAGTTCTTTTACAAGTTTTATGTGACTTGGATTTGCTACTGATGGACTTAAAATTGACTAAGAGAGAAAAAATATCCAAAATAGATATAGCCGAAAATCTAAACGTCACATCACAAGAAAAGGGGGTTCGTGACGTAATAATAGTAAGAGATTACGAAAAAGCTGTGCATTATGTTGTGAATATTCTTCAAAATTTGAAGGAAAGTACCTTTCCTATTTTTTAGTTTTTTTTCACAACCATCACATATATTTATGTTTTTCACTCATCTGGAACTGGTTATAAACAATTCGTAAGGCAACTTGAAGCATTTCTGAGCATTTAGAGATGTTTACAAAACATTTTTGCACGATGCATTTCATTTCATTCATTCAGATTTCATAAAAAAGCACTAAACTATTTTAACTTAAACCTAACTGATTTTTTAAAAACAATCTTACTTATTTTATAGCAATATGAACATCAGCTGGAAGATTCAATATTTATTTGTGTTTGAGCTCATGAGAGCCCGGGGCAGACATTTTAGTGTGGGTCATCGTCACACATACTCTTTTGCCAATCAGCCAATCAGAAAAAACAAATTATATACTTTTAAACTACTTAACAATTTCGTACTTAAATTCACAGAATTAAGTTACGAAATTGTTAAGTATATATCTTGGCCATAGTTGTAAAATACAGCATTTAAATAGCTTTCTTTTGATTTTTTTTATAATACAGTGGCCGCCGCTTATGTGAATCACGTTTGTTCAAAACAGCTTTGATTTAATTGAGTGGCTAATTCAATAATGCTGGATATGGTTCTGTTTTTGATGATTTGATTCATTAAAGCGGCTGTTTCAATTAACCACTGATTCAACTAACCGGCATACATTGTATTCATGTGCAATTTTAATCCTTATGCAAGTCTGATTGAAGTAATGAATAGAATTTCTGTTTTTTTTCCCCTCACCAAATAATTATGCTTTTTTTTTTCTTTTTCTTTTTCTTTTTTCGAAATTTTGTTGTCTTAGAAAAAGAGTGTGATCAATGCATCGTAATATTTTCCTAGATTTCTTAACTTTTAACAAACATTAAACAACGCTAGCAGCATCATCTCATCGGCCGATGATCGGCCATTTATCGAAAACCGATGAAATTCTCATTGGCCGATGATCGATGATCCAATATGTCTCATCGGCCAAACAGAATCCGAGCAGCAAAATCCGATGAGTTTTGCTCGAAATACGATGAGATTTGGAGCAATTTACGAGCAGAACAGTCCCGTGCCGATGAATTTCATCAGGAAACTTGATCGGAAGGATATCGTTTTCCGATGAAAAGTAACTCATCAAAAACCGTCGGAAATACTGATCGGAACAATGTCATCGTGCGTTACGGGATCAGTTTACGAGGAGTTCGATGATCGGCCGAGCAAAATCCGATGAGTTGAGGCTACTTGGGAAAGCATTAACAACAGATCAAGCAAAATTATGAACTTGAAATTACAATTTTTGTGTCCCCTTCTGGCAGGGCGCGTGCCCCGCCACAGCCCATACAGTAATCAGGCTTTGATTGCAAAATTTAAAAAATGGAGCACAAAATAGAGCTAATAATCTTCAGTTTAACAACATTTCGTAAATCAGTTTTTTAAAAAATCTTTTATTGTTTGCAGTTATAAATACCGGCTTTGTAGCATTACTTATCTTTATTTTTGTCAATTAAAAAAAAAATAACGCATTTTTAGCTTGACGAAATTTCAATTAAAAATGAGAAGAAAATATTTATGAACAACTGAAAGACATATTTTTTCTATTAAAAATGTTTATAAATTTAAATGTAGTAATTTTTTTATGGTCTCATTTATTTATGTTACAAATATGTCCAAAATAAATTATTACAGCTGTTTTAGCTAATGAAAAAATAAGAAGAGGCGTTACGTTTATCAATTTTAAGTTGAAAATCTCATTGAATGTATATGCATGCTTATGAGTCTCATATGTTTAGAGACATGTAATCTGCTTTAGAAGAGTGACAACACTCGTTTTACTATTGAAAGACATAAAATATTTTGCTATTATTATTAAAGTGAAATCATTGCTCCTTATGCGGTGCCATTATATAGTGCTTGCATTTAACAGATGCCTTTAACATTCCGGCCTTAAATTTTCGATAACATTTTTTGAGCATACTATTTTATTATAAAACTATGTGTGTAGTAATGTTAACAACATTTTGATGTATAATTATGCATTTTTTTGCTTCCTCAGTAAAGCAAATGTATACACCTTTCATTTTACAAATGAAGAGATATAGAAAAAAACTCACGTCAGTCAATATTAAATCATTTTTGGACAAAGCATGTTTGCTATAAATCTGAACAAAGCATTTATTGCTATAGTATCTCACCAACTCTTCAGAATGTTTTGTATAATGCAGCCTCTGCACTACTTATTTGTGTTTTAATTTAATGCAATGTAATAAATTCTTTTAATTCGTTTCATTTTTTTTTTTGCTGTCAATGATTTTTTTAAGTTTTGATTCCATTTGCGTTTATGTACGTATATTTATGCATTTTATTTGCTTGCAAAAAGATGCAAGATAGCCTCATAACGTACGATTTAATATTATTTAGTTATACCTCATTTCCTACTCTTATTAAAAATACATGTTTTCGAATAATATCCAACACATTTTTTTTTCGTCAAACAAGTCAAGTTGTAACTTCTCTACACTGCAAAAAATGAACTGTTGTTTTTGCAGTATAATACTGGTTCCAATTTAAAACTGTAAAATGCACAGTAATGAACTGTAAAATGAGCAATTTTACAGTTTCTTACTGTAAAGTTAGAAATTTCACAGTGTATTGCCGTAAAATTTAACTGTATTATACTGTAAAAAACAGTATAATACTAGAAGCAAAGATTCCACTTTAAAACTGTAAAATTAGCAATTTTGCAGTTTATTACTGTAAAATTAGCAATTTTACAGTTTATCACTGTAAAACTAGCAATTTTTACAAGTTATTATTACAAAATTAGCTATATTATGCCGTAAAAACAACATTTATTTTTTAGTGTATATGTTTTGACAATCTCTAAAACGTGTATGATAAGATAAGGTTAAGAGGGAGTTTTCGTCCACTATTTATTAATGCCGACATTTTTTATGTGCAAGTAAGATTACACCATTTGCTTTCAATAAGTGTAAAACGCTTTTAATCAATACTTCATATGATATTTTATAATATTCATGTAAAATTTTGCATATTTCTTGTACTAACAGTTTTCAATGTCATGATCAAAATAGAAAAATATTATTGCATATTTTAAGTGTTCAATAAATGCATTCGTGCCGAAGTTTGTGACATTGACGGTTTTTTAAGTGATATTGAAGAGTGTTCAAATACATAACGAAATAATAATTAAATTATATTAGCAATAGAAACCTGTACTATAATAAAATAGCTGAACTTTGGACGTTAGAATTCCCAACTTTTTTGGAATTGGCTTTAATCAGCTATTTTTTTCGAAACGAATTTGATTTTCCCCCTACCAAAATGTTTTGTTCTCTATGTGATTTTATGTAAGCTCTAATGTATATTATGGGTATTGGATTTAGTTATATGATATTTAAGTCTGTGAATTCAGTTCCACATTAAAGTAGAGATTCCTTCTTCCAAATGAAGTTGGTAAAAATTGGAGTAATTTAAATCGATATAAATACATTGACCTTAGTTATTTCTTTATTTGATCACAAATTTTGTTTATTTTTTTCATTTCATTATACTTACTTGTATATTTATTTGTACCAAAGTAAATTAATTTGTACAGGTTCTTTATCAGCATTTTGTTCCACTGAATAATATAATTTTTATCATTGTAGAAGGAAAAATAAAAGTTTTCTAGAGTCATGCCTTAGTTTCAACATTCTCGTGCTGTTCAATTCTAACAGATGTTTTCAAGTAATTCCTGTTCCATGCTGACGAGTACCAAAAAGCACGAAACTGCATTCCATGGATGGAATAAACGAGTTGCTGGTGTATTGCATGTATACGTACAAGGGATTGCCATTTAATGGGGGAAAATGTTCTAATTATTTTTTTCTTTCCCTGACATTCTCGAATATTTATTCTTTTTGCATGAAGATAATATTACTCGTTAAAATTCTCTGATTCAAAGCAAAAAAAAAACGAATAAATCTATAAATATAAAAATCTCGAAAAAAAGAAAGATAACACAATGAACGGAAAAAAAAAACTAAGAAAGACAAGCAAGGAACATTGTAACACAGCTGGGGAAAAACACTAGACCTTACTTCACACAAGGCTTCTTTTACATTGTAAGTGGGAAGGTCTCAAAAGCTTGTAACCTCCCTGAAAAGCGTTTAAAAAATCATAACAAATGACGCACCTGTAAACAGATCAGCTTTATATATATTGGAGTGTCCCAAACAACCCAAAAGTAGGATTTTTTTATCGCATACTCTCTTCTTTCCCCCCTTTTCATCAAAACAATTGTAAAAAAAGTTTTATGAAATTTGAGCAACGACAACCCGTGCCGACTTTTGTCTGAAAGTACGTCGATTTTTTTTTTTTTTTTTGTTGAAAAAATCGAAATTTCAAGTTGGTAAAATGTTTTCCTCTTTGCCCTACATGTCTCACGAAAACATTTATCCAACTTAAAAAAATATTTGGTACTACAAATGAGGCCTAAAATTTATGAGTTTCTTCAAGAAATTGATTTATTTCTACGTAATTTTTAAAAATGAAAGATAAATTTTAAGAAATTATTAAGCTAAAAATGTATACAATAAAGTATATAATTCACTCTAAATAGAATGAGCTCTAAATAGATTATGCTCTCATGCAATATTTAATACATAAATCTCCACGCATAATACTCAAAATTGTGATTTTTTTCCAGTTACAGTTAAAACTTTAATTTTAAATATATTATTATTTTACTATTTATTTGTAAATGTTAATTTGAAAGTGTGTTCGCTAATGATATTGGAACTTGATATTTTCTATTAATTTATCGGTATTTTACAAATAAATAAATCGAAAAAAATTTTTTTTGAAGAAATAAATTTTAGGCTTCGGTGCTGAAGACCTAATTATTTTTTTCAAATTTGAATAAAATGTTTTGTTTATATCAAAATAATTGCAAAAAAATGTTTGGTGTAACAAATGTTTGTTTTTTTCTAAAGTTCAAATAAATTCAAAAAAAAAAAAAAAGTCATCAAGTTCAAAATGTATTCTCCAACACTTTCAAATTAACCACTGTAATTAGGAAATATAAGAATTCTTGATTTAAAATGAAAATTTTAATTTATACTTGAAAAAGTTCATATTTGAGCACTGTGTGGGAGACTTTATATTGCATGAGAGCAAAGAGTTCTGTTTAACGTGAACTGCATACTTTATAGTCTATATATTTTATTTTATAAATTTTTTATAATTTAATATTCATTTTATGAAAAATATTAAAAAAAAAACAATTTTTTGAAGGAAAAAAAATAATTTTAGGCCTCGAGTGGGGTACCTAAATATTTTTTTATTTCGGATGAATGTTTTTCTGGTACATGTGGGGGCATAGTGGCAACCTTTTATCAACATGAAATTTAGAACTTCCAAAAAAAGTTTTCTTCGCTTCGGCCTAGTACTGGCTCACACTCTCAAAAGAAAGTCGGCACGGGTTGCCGTTGTCCAAATTACATGAACATTTTTACAATTGTTTTAAAGTAGAAAGGAAAAAAAAAGAAGGTAGTGACAAAAAAGACATATCCCTACTTCATATATTACAGTTTAAGAACAAAATGACTCACCTGAAAACATCTATGTGGTTTGTAAAGCATTTGCATGCGCAGTCCAGCATTCTACTTGATATTTATGTATACAGATTTTTTTTCTTTTTGCACAAACAATGGCAAATTCATTTAAATACAGGAAAGAAAAATGAGCATAAACTTTTCATATGTGGCAAAATGAGTTACTTTTCTGCAAAATAGAGATATGGAGAGAGATACGCATTTAATAATTGCTACACTATCAGTTACACTACTTATGCTTTCATAGATAAGGTGGGAAACGAAAACCGAAAAGCGAACAAATCAAAGGTGTTTGCTTCGACGTAATTATAGTATTAATGCATCGTTCTCCATCTGACGCGTAATAAGGAAAAGCAGTGCTCGTAATATTTTTTCGCGGGGGATTTCTTTCATCCCCCACCAATAAATCTATTCTCTTATCCGTCCTCTAAATTGACGTATTTTACTCTTCCCCCCCAAAGGAAGCATACACACACATTTTGATGAATCATGGTTTACCCTTATGTTATTACTTGTATCTTCACGACAGTAGATCCAGGAGCAATCTCCATTTTAAGTTAAGTTTAAATTTTCCAGTTGCGAGGTGAAATAGCAGAGCAAATAACGTTTTAATTTTCAGCTTAAGTGAAACATTGAATTTTTTTGGAGGGAAGGGAGGTCGCGAAAAATCTCCTCTGCTCTTAGTATAAAGGAATTACATGATGCCCTCGGGTTGAAAACTGATATGAATTTGCTCTTTTAACTTGCATTATACTGAATTATCATACATTAACCAAAGAAATAATATGTGCTTCCAATAAACACGAAACCAGAAATTTTTATGGCATATAATGGATATTGTTTCCTCTTCACTTTTTTAGTTATTATTTCAAAACTGCATCATCTAATTTTTTGAACAACATATCAAGCGTATGCTTTTTTCATGTAAGAAAAAGAAATGTAATGCAGATGTTAGTTCATAGACGGCTCGTACAGGGGGGGGGGGCAAGAGGGGCGACTTCCCCCTCACTTCGAAAAGTAAAGGGGTCTTGCCCCCTCAATTTTCATGGTTAAAAAGTAATGATTGAGTGAAAGATGATATTTGACTGGGTGGATTGATTTATTTCACCAGAATAAAAGCTGAAAATCCATTTTTTGTTCATGTTATTTCAAAACAATGGAACTTTGATACTTTGAATTACAAGCTGAAATCTAAGTTGGCTAGTTCGGTATATGGCCAAATTTTGTAAAAAAAAAAAAAAAAACTTAAGAGGTGCTGCCTTCTTACTATCCCCCCCTCGTGCATTGCGTTTGACTGCCATTTCTCTTGATCCCTTACTTTTTTGGTACACCAGCCGCCTATGTATTAGTTGGTACTTATACATGATTTATTGAATTTACCAATTGAAAAAACATAAAAATTGACTTCAGATGACAAGTCCACTTTACTGTCAACTGAATATTTTTTTTTCGTTTATATTGAAAAGAAAAGAATTCGTTTTCGACGCCTGAATCAGATTACTTGGTTGATAAATAAAGCATTAGGCATATCTTTTTTAATTCCAGGGCCGGATACAAGGGAGGGGCGAAGGGGGCGATCGCCTCTCCCTTGGGGTACACTCCATCTGTAATTTTTCGATATTGAAGTTCAAAAAACGCAATTTTA